>CM056056.1:92281017-92603091 GCA_029574335.1 Rana kukunoris | reverse complement strand
TGGGAGCCACATTGTGCGACTGCGCAATTGTCAGTTAAAGCGACGCAGTGCCGTAAGCTAAAATTTGTCTGGGCAGGAAGGGGTGTAGATGCACAGTAGGCAAGTGGTTAAAAAAAGTGTAAAAATAAAAAAATGAAGTAAAAATAAAATAAAAACTATTTTTTTTTTAAAACGCCCCTGTCCCGGTCGTTCGCGTGCAGAAGCGAACACGCATGCAAGTCCCACCCACATATGTAAACACCGTTCAAACCCCACATGTGAGGTATCATCACGTGGGTTAGAGCGTGTGCAACAATTCTAGCACTAGACCTCATCTGTAACTCAAAAATAGTAACCTGTAAAAAAAATTAAAGCGTCGCCTAGGGAGATTTTTAAGTACCGAATTTTGGCACCATTCCATGAGTGTGCACAATTTTAAAGCGTGACATGTTAGGTATCTACTTACTCGGCGTAACATCTTTCACATTATACAAAAAAATTTGGCTAACTGTTTTGTTATTTTTTAATTCATGAAAGGCGTTTGAAAAATTATTGCGCAAATACAGTGTGAGAAAAAAGTTGCAATGACCGCCATTTTATTCCCTAGGGTGTCTGCTAAAAAAAAAATATATAATGTTTGGGGGTTCTGATTAATTTTCTAGCAAAAAAATTGTGATTTTTACATGAAGGAGAAAAGTGCCAAAATAGGCTCAGTGATCAAGTGGTTAATGATAGGCGAGCATGTGAGCGCAATCCTTTTTACTAGGTATACACTTGGATAAAAACTCTCTCCATTGCAACTTCTTCTTTCGGAAAAGAGTCTGGTACCCTTCAGTATTAAAATGGCAATTTGGGGGAGCCACTCCTGAAGCATCCTTCTGGTGCTTAAAGTGATATTTAACCCTCAGATTCTAAATAACGTTTTTTGCAGCTGATTTATTATTATTATTATTATGTTATTAAACCGGATTTATAAAGCAGCAACTGTTTAAGCACCGCTTTACAATATAAAAAGGGAGAAAGTACATGTTGTGTGTTCACAGCAAGGTAAAAAGTGATCTTGCGCAAACAAACCACAAAGTGACCAAACACATACTGTAAATAAATATATATATAAAATATATAAATAGTGTATAAAGAATATGAGAAATTAAATAAATAAATAGTGTTAAAAGTCCATATGTGAAAAGTCCATAAGTGAATACGTGCAGTGCACAAACTCCCCAAAAAGTCAGTGTAAAGTGCAAGTGCCGCTCTGTGAAATCCACCTCACTCACTGCACAAACTCAATGCTTTCCAACACATCACCGGGACATCTCCAATTCTTTCTGATGGTAAACAAAACAGCCGTGCCTCTTTCACTCAGATCCTTAGTGTTCCCCAAGACTCTAGTATTCAGGAAACATAAGGAGAGACAAGCCTGGTGTAGTATAAAGATATAGAGCAATTTATTGAAAAGTAATCTCCTTACATAAAAATATATAAAATAGGCATCTAATAAAACAAGGCGGCATCAGCCGAATTCTCACGTCAAGTGTACGTCAATCTTCCCCAGATGAAGGCACACGTCGTAACGCGTAGGGAAGATTGACGCGCATGCGTCGAATGGATTTGACGCATGCGTGGAAGTATTTTACTTCCTGGAGCGGTGACGTGGCGGCGTCAACGTCACCGCGTCCTCAGCCCGAGGGGATTTTCGTCCGATTGGTGTGTACACGCCATCGAACCAAAATCTGATAAGACATGTCCGCTGCAAACGGTCCGTCAGACATGTCTCATCGTGTGTACGCGGTCTTATACGCCGAGACCTGTCTGTCAGATGGCGGCCAACCATTATTCAGACTTATCCTCAGACTGTTCCGTGATAGGCGGAACACTAATTTTCCCAGCAGAGCCTCTGTTCAGTTTTCGCCTATCACGGATGCCTTCTCATCCTCGGCCTCGGACGAGAGGACATCCGTGATAGGCGGAACACTGAACAGAGGCTCTGCTGGAAAATTAGTGCTCCGCCTATCACGGAACAGCCTGAGGAAGGCGCGCGGCTTTTGAATAATGAATGTCCGCCGTCTGACATACTCTGCAAACAGGAGAAGGTAGGGAGATCATCGAGGCAGGGAATGGAATGGTACAGTGAGGTCGGCAATGGCACAGTGAGGCATGTAATAATTGCACAGTAAAGCATGTAATAATGGTTTAGTGAGGCATGTAATAATTGCACAGTGAGGCAAGCAATGGCACAGTGAGGCATGTATAATGGCACAGTGAGGCATGTATAATGGCACAGTGAGGCATGTATAATGGCACAGTGAGGCATGTATAACGGCACACTAAAGTATGTATAACGGCACAGTGAGGCATGTATAATGGCACAGTGAGGTAGGCAATGGCACCGTGAGGCATGTAATGTAATGTAATGGCACAGTGAGGCATGTAATGTAATGGCACAGTGAGATCTAAAAAAGGCCTGTTTCTGTCAGCAGTTGTTCCTGTCAGTGGTTGTTCTGGATACCCCTCAGCTTCCAGACAGACTTATCATCTTATACGGCGAGTATATCCCAAAACCAACATTTTAGCTGGAAAATTAGGGGGTCGTCTTATATGCCCAGTCGTCTTATACGCCGGCAAATACGGTATTAATATTGAGATTTACGATTCCAATATAGCGCTATTAATATTTTATTCTATTAATGTTCTAGTCGTAGAGTGAAGTATGTTTTCATTTGGTCTGTATTTTATAATAGCTGCTTTACTGCAAGAGTACATTATTTGGTGCCATTGAGCGCCTGGTAGTAGAGCCTGAATTGCAGGAGCAGACCTCTCTTACATTCCTGGCTCAGGAGTCACTGGAGTGGGGACAGTGAGCTCGAGAGTGCAGCGAGGTAGGAGTGCCTGGGGTAGTTGTAGTAGCCTGGCACAGTGGCAGGATGATGATCCTCCAGGGATGGCTGGAACTGTAGGCAGCAGTAGAGATGGTTGTAGGTCAGCGACCCAGGAGCTGGCGGGTACAGGAATGGCAGGAAGCTGGAGCAGGGTGAGACAAGCCGGGTTAGGTGTAACACAGAGCAGCAGACAGTAGCAGGGTCAGACAGGCCGGGTCGGAGCAGGTAATCAGACGGTTGGATACAGGAGACTAAGCGTGGTCAGAAGAACAGGCAAGGTCTGGCAGCAGATAGGCAAATAGAAGACTGAGCAGGGTCAAAGCAGTCAAGGTCGGGATTGGAGATATCCGATGGTCAAGCAGAGCCGGGTCGGTACAGGTAAGGGATAAACAGGTATGCAGATTACTGGTACAGAGCTGCAGATCAAACAGCAATGCATCATTGCAGCTTCTGGCTTTTTAAAGGCATAATGGCGGGAAGTATCGCAAACGTGTATGCTCGCACACTCGATGCGCATGCGCAATTGGCCACCGGATGCCTAAACGGGCTTTTTTTCTCAGGATGGGCAAGAAAATGGCACGGATTAACCTCTTGGCATAGATGTTGCCTTTAGGTTCCCAGGAGTTGTCCTCCGGACCGTACCCCTTCCACTTGAACAGGAATTTAGTTTGCCCTTGCAGTTTCCTACAATCAAGGATGGCCTCCACCACGTATTTCTCGCAACCATCAACCAAAACTGGTTCTGGTGGTCTGGCTCCCCTGTCAGGAAAGGGGGTCGGGTACTGCAGGCTTCAACAGTGAGACATGAAATACCGGTGGTGAATCTTTAGAGAGTCAGGTAAGGATAACTTGTAAGATACCTCATTGATTCTTCTTCTCACTGGAAAAGGTCCCATGAACTTGGGTGCCAACTTCTTGGATGGGCAGGCCAACTTGAGGTTATTCGTAGAAAGCCACACCTGATCACCTGATTAAAGGTCTAGCTCAACTCTCCTCTTCCTGTCAAAGGCTTTCTTGCTGTCTGCTTGGGCCTTGGTCACTGCTTCCTGCAACACCCGGTTGTTGCGGCTGAGGAAATCATGCTCTGTACTTCCGGAAAAGGAGATTCTGGAAGAAAGTCAGGAAAAAATGTTAAATAGAAGCCATAATTAGCAAAGAAGGGGGATTGCCCAGTGGCCGAATGGTTGGAATTATTGTAGGCAAACTCTGTTAAGGGTAGTAGGGACACCCAATCATCTTTTGAAAAGGACGTAAAGCTTCTGATGTACTGTTCGAGTCTGATTTTGTCCTCTCAGTTTGCCCGTTGGTTTGAGGGTGATAGGCTGAGGACAAAGCAAGTTCAATTTTCAAAGTCTCACACAGAGCTCTCCAAAAACGTGAAGTGAATTGGACCCCCCTGTCTGACACAATGTTTGAAGGGACTCCATGTAATCTGATTTCCTTGATGAATACATGGGCAGTCTCAGCAGCGGATGGGGTGCCCTTTAGTGGTAGGAAATGGGCCATTTTAGGCAGGCGGTCTACAACCACAAAGATTGCTGTACATCTCTCAGAACATGGAAGATCCACTATAAAATCCATATAAATCATTTTCCACGGCCTATCAGGTACAGGTAGGAGTTTAAGTAGCCCCTAGGCTCGGTTCCTTGTTGTTTTGTTTTGGTCACAGACAGGGCATGCACTGACGTATGATTTGGAGAACTCCTCCAGACCCGGCCACCAGAATGTATGCCGTACCAGTTCAAGAGTCTGCGAGCTCCGAAGTGTCCTGCCAGCGGTTGGTGGTGGAGAAGCTTTAGTACTTTAAAGGATCACTAAAGGAAAACATTTTTTTAGCTAAATAGCTTCCTTTACCTTAATGCAGTGCTGTTTTCATGTTCTCATTGTTCGTTTTTGCTTTGAAGTTACTGTAATTCTGCTCTGATCTCCACACTTCCTGCTTGTCTGGCTCCTTATGAAAAATCTCATGGCAGCTTTTCACTGTGGTCCAAGCTGTGTGTCTAAAACTCCTCAGAACCAATCAGAAACAAAACACTGCCCTGGATTTGTTTGTTTTTGTTCTGTCTCTCTGTCTCTCTGTCTCTCTCTCTACTGCACATAAACACAAAACCAGTTTAAAAACGAAAGTGAAACTAGAGGCATATTATATATTTGATTTTTATCTATTTTTAATCATTTTTAAAAGGAATCAGTTAACTTTTATGTCTCTATACCCTGTAAACAGTCATTTCAGCAAAAAATGTTTTTTTCTTTAGTGATCCTTTAACCCGAGTGCTTTCCGGAACAAAAATTTGCCTCCCCCTCCAGAATAACCCGTCTTTGGATGTCAAGGTGGCACCAGGGGATTTAGAAGAGTCTGTGGATGCTTTTCTAATTCGAGAGAGCAAATCTGTAGGAGTAGAAAATTACCTGCTGGTAAGATGGTGTCAGGAACAGATACATCCTTGGGGTTGTTGTGCATACGTGATAGTGCATCCGACTTGATGTTTTTTGAGCCTGGCCGGTAGGTGATGTGAAAGCAGAAGCGTAAGAAACCTGCCGAGGTTTCCATCATTTAGCGGATCTTAAATATTTCAAGTTCTTGTGATTGGTATAAATTAATACTGGATGGGCAGCACCCTCCAACAGGTACCTCCATTCCTCCAAGGCGGCTTTGATGGCAAGTAGCTTCTGATCGTCAACATCATAATTTCTCTCCGCAGGGGAGAGTTTCCGGGAGAAAAACCCCACAGGGTGCATTAAGTCCTGGCTTCCAGCCTCAGCTGTTACTTCAGATGCATCCACTTCAAGTATGTAAGGCAGTGCAGGATCAGGATGGCTGAGAATTGGAGCTGATATAAAAAGTCCTTTAAGTGTATCAAAGGCTTTTTGGGCCTCAGGGTTCCAATGGAAACGTGAGTTCTGCTTGGTTAATTGCATAATGGGTGTGATTTTTGCGCAAAATCCCTTGATGAATCTCCTGTAGAAATTTGAAAACCCCACAAAATGTTGCACTCCTTTTTTATCCAAGGGTACAGCCAGTCCAGTATAGCAGACACCTTTTGGGGATCCATCTTGATTCCTATAGGGGAGATTACCAAGCCCAGCAATTGATTGGTTTGCTGCTCGGATTTGCATTTCTCCGCCTTGGCATACAGTCCGTGTTGGTGGAGGCGACTTAGTACCCTGCGGACATGTTCTCGATGTCTGTCAAGTGACCCAGAAAAGACTAGAATGTCATCTAGATAGACAAAGACAAAGATGTCAAGAAAGTCTCTGAACACATCATGAATAAAGTGCTGAAAAGTGGCAGGGGCGTTGCACAGACTGAAGGGCATGACCAAATATTCGTAGTGGCCGAAACCGGACCAGATTGTAGGCCCCCCTCAGATCCAACTTGATTAAGATGACAGCAGACCTTAATTTTTGGAAGAGTTCAGGTATCAGGGGTAGCGGATAATGGTTCTTGACCGTGATGTTGTTTAGCTCATGGTAGTCCACACATGGGCGGATGGTCTGATCCTTTTTGGTGACAAAGAATATTTCAGCGCTCGCTTGTGAGGCAGATGGGCAAATTAACCCCTTGCCCAGATTTTCGTTAATGTATACCTTCAGAGCCTTTTGTTCCTTTCTAATAATGGGAAGATGCGCCCAAGGGGAATCTCGCCCCCAGGGAGAAGCTCGATCAGACAGTCATAGGGGCGGTGAGGCGGAAAGGGAATCATTCCCCCTGTTTACTAAAGACATCAATGAATTCCATGGTAAGTAGGGATGAGCCGAACACCCCCGCATTCGGTTCCGAACTGAACGTTTGTGCGAACATTTAGAACCCCATTGGCGTCTATGGGACTCGAACGTTCAAATTCAAAAGTGTTCATTTTAAAGCCCAATATTCAAGTTATTGTTGGAAAACATCTTTGAGAACCCGGGTCTTGCCCCAGGGAACACGTATCAATGGAAAAAAAAGTTTTAAAAAACGGTAGTTTCTTCAGGAGCATCGATTTTAATGATGCTTAAAGTGAAAAAAAATTATGAAAAATTCCTTTAAATATCGTACCTCCTGGGTGTCTATAGTATGCCTGTGGGGTGGCATGTGTTTAGAACTGTCCCTGCACAAAATGAGATTACTATAAGAAAAAAGTAATTTAATACTCCTTGCGGCTTTAATGTAATGCTTGGTCCCTGCAATATGGATGAAAATCACTGAAAAAAATAGCATGGGTTTCCCCGCCACCACTCCCCCAGGTCATTACAAGACCCTTTGGCCCTATATACTTTGAAAAGCAGTATACAGCAGTATACAGGCGGTGCAAACAAGTCAAGTACTGTAGGTTTGTTAGGCAGAATCTGAACCATGTCATACTTTGCTGCTGCATATTGCTCAATTTCCTAAGAGACCCTCAACAAACTACATGACACTTGTGCCTGATTAGGCCATTGATGTTCCAGGCAACAATATGTCGATTTATTTTAGGTGTGGGGGGGGGGGGGGTCATTCCAATGCCAGATCTTGGCTGAATAAATAATTTTTTTGGGAAAGAAAAATTCTAGAAAAAAGGGGGGTTGCCATCCGGGGCCCCCTTTGAACAAATTCTGTGAAGAACTCCTGTTCCCTGAAGGCCTCCATTATTTCTGCAAGTCAAAATTAAGCAAAAAAAGCTAATGTCAGTCAAGCCTCTGCTACTTACTAAGCTTTCTCCCCATATCTAAGCCACAAACTCCTACACTGATCATAAAGTCCAAGTTACGTACCGTACTACACGATCGTTTCTTCTGCTGCTTTTTCTACAGACTGTGAACTACGTTTTCACTCACGCAAAATCCCTTTATACACTGCACATGCGAGAATCTCTGCACGTTTCCCTGCCCCTGACGTTCGTTCTTCTTGTACTTTCCGCGCCCCTTTTCGGTCGGTCAATGCGAGACAGTGAAGACACCATGGAGGACACACAGCAAGCTGGAAGCTCAAACCAGGAGCAAGGCCAGGCGGTAGCAAAAACCAGGAGCAGAGAGGTACAAAGCCACCAATACGTCCTTTGAGGAGATGGTGGAAATGGTGGCAATCCTAAGGAGGGAGGACTATGATTGCAAACATGCCCCTTACAAGAACCCAAACGAGGTGAAGGCCCAGATCATGGAGAATGTGCAGAGGACTCTCCATCAGAAATTGTGGGTGCGCAGGTCAAGGGAACAGCTGCAGAAAAGGTGGTCTGACCTTAAAATAAGAGAGCCGGAGCAGATGGAGAGGATTAAAAAAGTAATCAGAAGAAGTAAGTAATTTTCATGTGTACTCTATTTGTTTTTATTATTTTGCGGCATGTGCTTTTTCTTTCACGTTGTATATGTACAGTTCAAGAATAGATGTCAAGGTTCATGTTCATGTTCATAATAATTGGTTGTATATGTCGTCGTTCATTTTATTTATGATCTATTTATGTGAGACCAATTTTTTATTTAATGTAGATGTGTTCTTAACTAGATTTAAATAATACAACTTAAGTCAATATACAGTAAAAGGAGAGTATGCTCAGCAGTTGGTTACACATATGGACTCAGTAGCACAAGTGTTGGCAGGGCCGATCCGCCCTATAGGCTCACTATGCAAGCTGCTTAGGGCCCTGCAAAGCTGCGAAGGGCCCTACAAATTAGTAGAGGCCCCGCCTGGTGAGAAGTCATTTTAGCCCCCTCACACCACTTCTCAACTCGCTGGCTGCATGGGTGAAGAGGTAAGTAGTCAGCACCCCCTGCTTCTCAATTTAATGTAAGATGTCATTTCCGACAGCAGAACACCCCCTCCCCCCGCTTCTCAACTTTCTTTAATGTGACATGTCACTGTCGTCAGCGCCCCCTGCTTCTCATTTTTAATGTGCTATGTCATTTTGCTTAGGGCCCCAGGGAGGTCAGGATCGGCACTGAGTGTTGGCCACAAGAACAACCTAGTTAGGGTGTCACACAGAGGTGATTCAGTGGATACTTGGTGTTTTTCCATGTAGGAAACTTGGCCAAAGATAGGGAAATTAAGCAGCTTTGGTAATGGATACAATCCTGTGTTAAGCTTAGAAGGATTGTAAAAACAGACAATTGTACCACACTTTATAAAAATAATGGTTCATATTCCTCTTTCAGGCCTCTAATCTTTTTGATTCATGTTTCCCTTTTTTACAATCTCATAGGGCGCAATGAGGCTGCACGACTGGAGCAGACAAACCCCACACAGCCCCAAGCCACACCCCCGCAGGATGTGCAGGAAGTGGAAACTGCCACCACATCAGGTCAGTGTCATACAGCACAGCTTCAGGTAATAAATGTAGTCCTGCATAATTGTAATACATGTTTTTTTTCCAAATTTCAGGAGGTATTTGTGCTGTTGGTGGTGGATTGGACACATACAGCGCCCAGGTGTTAATTGGATAGGTGTTGTCCTGCAGGGCTCAAATTGAGGACATCCACATCTGCTTGGGGCAGATGAGAAAAAAAAAAAAAAAAACTGTGGAGCGAAAACTAAAGGATTTAATGGATGTTCTGGGGAGGGTTTAAATTAAAAAAAAATTTAAGTTTTTCTTCTTTTTCTATGTATGTTATGTTTTATTTTAAGTGGAATCTCTAGTTTTCTGGCTTAAACGCATGAACAAGGACCAATGCTAATGTTCATGCGTTTTAACAAGATATTTTTTTAATTGTGTTATTCTATAAAGAAAATACACCAAAACAAGATATCTCTAAAAAAAATACCAACAAAAAATTCTAAAAAAACAAAATAAAATTGATGTTGACAAATATTTCTTGCAAAAAATATATTTCTTGATAAAAAAAAAAATTCTATTTTTATATTTTTGGATTAAAAAAAATGACTTTTTAATGTGTAACAATAAATATTTTTTGGAATAAACAATAATGTGTGGCATTATTTTTAAAAAAATGTGCCTAAAAGAAACAAATCTAGATTTTTGGTTTTTTACATTGACTATGATGAGTATTTTAGTGGAACAGGGAAAAAATGAACATGACACTATGGTAATTTAAGAGTTAACAGCTACAATTTAAAAAAACACAAAATTAGAAAAGAATGAAAAAACAAAGAAAAAAATACTAGAACAATAAAATTGGTTAAGAAAAATTGGGACCTTAGGCATGATAAAAAAAAAAATTCTTTTTTATATTTTTTGAAAAAAAATGCCACAACCATGGGTTATTTTGCCACAAAACATGCAAAACCCCTTACTGAATTCTCTAGTTTTGGTGATGTAGAGCGCTTTAATAAGCCCTGCTGCAAAAGTAATTGATCAAAAAATTGTTATTTACACGCCCCTGTTAAACAGGGGGCTAGAAAAAAAAATGGGCCTTATGGCACAACACTGCAACCCCTCACAGATACTGTAATTGGAGAGGGAGGCAAACAAAGAGCCACATGCAAAGTTAGCGATTGCATCAAAAAAAAAATTTAATATACGCCCTGTTGTGAACAGGGGCAGAAAAAAATTGGGCCTTAGCACTGGTGGCGGTGCTACAACACTGCAACCCCTTACAGATACTCTAGTGGAGCGCATTAATAAGCCCTGCTGCAAAGCATTGCATCAAAAATTGTTATTACACGCTTCTGTTAAACAGGGGCAGAAAAATTGGGCCTTAGGCACAGCACTGCAACCCCTCACAGATACTGTAATTGGAGCGCAACAAAGAGCCACATGCAAAGTATTGCATCAAAAAATGTTAATCTACGCCCTGTTAAACAGGGGCAGAAAAAATTGGGCCTTAGGCACTGGTGGCAGTGCTACAACACTGCAACCCCTTACAGATACTCTAGTTGGAGCGCATTAATAAGCCCTGCTGCAAAGCATTGCATTAAAATTGGTTATTACACGCCTCTGTTAAACAGGGGCAGAAAAATTGGGCCTTACAATGTACCAGCATCTACAAGTGATTCCACCAAACCCACGAGGAGGTGACTGGAATAGATCTATTTTGCAAAACTAGTGTCTCTGGATAGAGCAACCTCAATGCCACAGCCCCTCCTGGCCTAAATGAGGTCAATTCTTATAAATGTCTCCTTTAAAAATGTACAGTCGTCTTCCCCTTGTCTATCCTTGTCTCTCTTCCGCCTCATTCCTCCATTCTTCTTTCCTTTCCCCCCCTTCCCCCTTTCCCCCCTTTTTTGGTTTCCCTCTTGCACACTGTCTGTTCTCCTCCCCCCTCCTTGGTCCCTACTGGGGGCATCAATTATACTAGTGAAATACTATTTGATTGTTACCGTCTGTTATTATGTTTTTCTCTTTTATGTTTAAATGTTTTTATGCATATATTATCATATAATTAATCTAATTAAGTCATCTGTATGGACTGTATATATGTATGTCCCCCCTTCTCCCCTTCCTTTTTCCCCTCCCCCTCTTCCCTGGTGATTGCTCAGATGTTTAAGGTTGTTTTTCTGCCTGTGTTAAATGATACATGAAATATTTTTTTCCTTTTTTTTAATGACATTGTCTTTTTAAATGTTGATTATATTTGTAACTAATGTCGCTATACTTTTCATGTATTTCATAAATCAGCAGCTAGCCTGATGCAGCCTAACGGTGGAGACCCCCTTAGCTCCCAGGCGACTTTCCTGCCTTGAACTGCTTCTTCTCCCTCCCCCCTTCCATCGAACCTATGGCTCACGTCAATCCGTCCCGTGGGCTCCAGCTTGAGTCCCCTCCTTGCGACTGACGACCTGGCTCTGCCATTGGGTCCTCAGATCGCACACCCACATCCAACACACGTGGGATTTTGTTGGGACAGATGATCACATCACGTCGCGCCAGCGACGTCATACGGGCGCTGCCGTCACCCGACGCCCCATGTGACCGGGGAAATCTCACATAAGCAGCGTTCTGCTTGCTTATGGTGAGATAGGACAAGCTCTCCCTGGGGATGCACACTGGCCATCACGACGAGGAAGGACACTTCTAACATGTTACCATGCCTGATTACTTTTAGCCTTGCCAGCCTGTTGTTTAGCTGGTTCTGTTTAAATGCAATTTTCTCTGTGTCCTATCTTGCAGCTGTCTGCTTACCAGCATTACCGGCTCTCTCCATACCACATTAGGCTGCTACCTGCGCCTATTATTCTGTGATGCTGCCGCCCTTTTTCCCCTAGTGTACTTAATTAACCCTTACTATTTTGGTAAGAACTACTAGATTACCCCCCTCCTTTTACTGTATATCTTTGGTGAATTCTGGGTTCCCTATACTTTCACTACCCATCCCTTTTCCGGACACATACACCTTTGCCCCCCCCTTCTTTCATGGTTTGTTACCCACACCTTCCCTATTCCCCAATCTTATCCTTTTCACCCCCTCCCCCTTTGTCCCTCCTTCTTTTCCTTTCCCTCTTCCCTTCTTTTCATTTGTTCTCCCCCCTTCCTTTCCCCCTCACTTAAATTCCCCCCTCTTCTTTTTCTATTTTCTCAGCTTTTTTCCCCCTCCTCTTTCCCTTATAGTCCTCCCTTTCCTCTTCTCTGCTTGTCATTCTCCTTCCTCCCTTCCCCATCTCGCTTCCCCCCTCCCCCCCCTTTTTTCTCCCTCCTCCTTCACCTTTTCCTCCCCTCCCACCCCCCATGCCCTTTTACCTCCCTGTTTCCAGCTCTCCTCTCCCTTCTTTCCTTTTCATCCCTTCTCCCTCTTTTTTCCTCTTTCTTACCTGTCCTTACCTCTCCTTCTCCTGCCCTTTCCTTCCTACATCTTTTTTCTTTTCCCCTCTCCCTCTGCTTTCCCATTACACAACCCCCCCCCTTCTTTGTGTCCCTCATTATTCCCCTTTTCCCTTCACTCCTTCTCACCTAGTCCCCTCCTTCCACTCTCCCCCCTTTCCCCCCCCCCACCCTTTCATTGGTGTCCCCCACTATTTCTAGTATCGGTAAATCAAAATTGTTCTTTGCAAATTTTTACTCTTTAGAGCTATTGTCAGCTTCCCCGGCGTGAGCCATTTGTGTTCTTTTCTGGGGGGGCGCGACCGTTAGTGGTTCATTCCAGGCCATCTGCCGCCATAGGTGAGTGTGTCTTCACATCTAGCTTAGCATCGGTTTCGCTGCTTTTTCTAAAATGTTTTATTTACAATTATCTAAACCATGCTTGTTCTATTTTATAAACAATGTATATTTATGTAGATCCTCCTGAAGAAGCGGTATTTAACCGCGAAACCGGTCGAGGTCGCAGATCGGCTCCACGCATCTGACCCATACAGTTTTGTTTTGTTTTAACAAATACCTGATACTGTGTCCGAATTGTGGGACCTGTCCCATTGTCGTATTTTTGTATTGTTTTTTATGTAATAAATCAATTTTTTTATCTGATATATGCCTCTCTATCAGTACCTTGAAAATCCCAACCAAACAAAAAATTGATCGATATATGTTGGACACATTGTGTCAAGCAGCTTTGTTGTCTCCAACTATATGGTCCCCCTTCTTCCACCTCACAGATACTGTAATTGGAGGGCAGCAAAGAGCCACATGCAAAGTATTGCATACATTTTTTTTTAATACGCCCCTGTTAAACATGGGCCGAAAAATTGGGCCTTGGTGGCGGTGGCGGTGGCCAGAACCAACATGTTCTTACTAGCTATCAGCAAGATCATTGAGGAGGAAAAGAATATTCAGTCAGCAGCATAACAGCACAGTCACTCAGCATCAGCATAGGCAGTCTCCAAGGGATCTGACATTTCAAAAAAATGATTCAGTTACATCAGCATCAGGTGCTTGGTAGCTCTTGGTGATCCAAGCCTGATTCATTTTTATGTTGATCCACCATACAATGTTTGAGTCGAACACAAAGCTCATCCCTAATGGTAAGGTCTTGGGACACACTGAAGAAGGTTTTGGTCAGAGTACATACATAACAGAGTAGCGGACGGGCTGGGGGGTTCGGGTAGACAGTACTTCTGGCAGTAGGGGGACAGGAATGACACTTCTCCAGATACCCAGTTGATCTGGGGGTTGTGAGCCTGGAGCCAGGGTATACCCAGGATCATGGGAAACAGGGGAGAGGAGAGATAACATCAGGGTAAGCAACTCCTTATGTTGAGAGGTAATGGTGGCAGGCAGAGGAAGGGGTTTCCTGGGTTACCTGTCCTGATTTTATACGGGAGCCATAGCCATCGGCAGGTAGACAGAAAGTTAATGAGTCTTTTCCTGCAGAGGGATGTTGTGTTGATTGGCAAAGGTGGAATCGATAAAACAGCTACATGCGCCAGAGTTAATGAAAGCGTTGACTGGAACCGTCCTTCCCTGGAGCTGTCTTTTTGTGTACTACTAGGGATGGAGGTGTTAGAGGGGTCACACGAGACCTTTATTTTCTTTTTCTGATTGAACCCGGGTGGTAGACACCCATTTAGCCCACAAACTGGTCTGTTGTTACCATTAGCCATTGTCCATTACATCTAGTGCATTTCACCCTATGGCCAGCCATATTTGCATATTACTGCCAGGGGGCCTTTCAGGTCTGATCTGTTTCTCTTTTGCTGTTTGTATTGGATGGTGGTGGTCTCCATCCAGCTCGGGGGTGCGATGTGCATAGGGAAGATCTATTCCTGATCTCTTGCTGTCCTCCCCTGTCTGCAGACAGGGGTGGCCACCTGCACATCGACGCCATGTTTTCCACGCCCACACACGAACGTCTCCCTGATGCGACGTGGCTCCCAAACAAAATTGGCATCCTTTTTTTCCCACAAATAGAGCTTTCTTTTGGTGGTATTTGATCACCTCGGCGGTTTTTAGTTTTTGCGCTATAAACAAAAATAGAGCGACAATTTTGAAAAAATAAATATTTTTTACTTTTCGCTATAATAAATATCCCCCAAAAATATATATAAAAAACATTTTTTTCCTCAGTTTAGGCCTATACGTATTCTACATATTTTTCATTAAAAAAAATCGCAATAAGCGTTTATGGATTGGTTTGCGCAAAAGTTATAGCATTACCAAAATAGGGGATAGTTTCATGTCTTTTTTTTTTTACTAGTAATGGCGGCGATCAGCGTTTTTCATCTGGACTGCGACATGATGGCGGACACTTCGCACACTTTTGACACATTTTTGGGACCATTGGCATTTTTATAGTGATCAGTGCTATAAAAATGCATTGATTACTATAAAAATGCCACTGGCAGGGAAGGGATTAACACTAGGGGGTGAGGAAGGGGTTAAGTATGTTCCCTGGGTGTGTTTTAACTGAAAGGGGGGGTGGACTGACTAGGGGAAATGACTGATCGCTGTTCATACATTGTATGAACAGACAATCAGGGGTTTCTCCCTCCTGTTTACACACACAGCTCCCGGGTTCTCGCTCTGTAACGAGCGATCGCGGATGCCCGGCAGTGATCGCGCCCGCCGGGCACGCACATTGGCTTCAGGGGCGAGCGGGGGGAGTCCGCGCCCCCTATTGGCTGCTTGGCGAGATGACGTAGATCTACGTGATCTCACCCAGCAGAGTTGACATGTATATACCATATCTCAGATAGTCTTTTATGCTAACATACTTTAGTAAGCTTAATTCATTTACTTACATCCTTATATATAGATTATATTTTATCTAGTATAACTTTACACATTAAGCTCATTTTGCAACCATGATGCCTTCTGATACATGTGCATCCTTGCAGATATTTTCTAGACATGATTACAAGGGGCTTAGTGGAGACTTCCCTGTTGTGGCTTTTGTTCGCTCCATCTCCTCAGCTCCTGAGCTGAATGCATTGCACGGCCACCATCCTAATATCCAGCGTTTGGCAATTCATTTCAGCCCATTGGTAAGTATGAGGTCCCTCTTCAGACCTCTCTTGCCAATCATTCCGCATGCCCCCATTTATTAACGACATACATCTATTGCTTTTATCACTTACATTGCAGATACAACATTCATGCATCCCACCCTGAAGAAGCGAGCAAGGTCTCGCAAAACTAGTAGGGCTTTATCGATGCTTGTTTTATGCCTGTACATGCTGGATATTATTGATGTCTGCATTATGTCTACATATTTCTCTGTTTATATGTATGTACATTTTATTTGTTTATTGTATATGTGTATCCACTGGCCCTGCAACTTTCAAGTGTTAGGACTCTTTCACATGGGCCTGCCAGTTTTTTATGCAGACCTGAACGGGCACTCCGTGCTCCTCTATGGAGCCACGGATATCAGCAGTGACATGCCCGCTGACATCCGACCCGCTCCGATCCGTCAAAGTGTGATGGAGGAAAAACCTACATTTCCATCCGTCTGGTGGATCGGATCGGGTGAACACGGACAGATGGTAGCAGGAACAACAGTAGTCCATCCCGACATGTTTCGTTACAAATGATGATTTTCTTTTTGTAACGAAACATGTCGGGATGGACTACTGTTGTTCCTGCTACCCTTTTTCTATAAGCTCTATTGACCATTGCAAAATGTGAGTTTTTCTCTTTATAATAAATATTGATTTTTATTACGGAATTACGCTATGTACGCCTTGCCTTCTCTTTTTCATGCTTATCGGTTGGAGTACTGATTTGCCCTCTGAGTGATCTGTTGAGAGTTGCTGCTTGCTGGGAAGTATTTTTGAATCATCTGTCTGAGGTTTGCCTTCATTGATACCGAATCGCATGACGTGTATGGTGTACCCGCTTCAGTATATCAACTTTAACAAAGCTTGATTGGCCTAGGGGGTATATGCCTGTCTAGGTCCAATCGGTCCGGTAAGCCCCTTGTCATAAGCAGTGGTGGATTTTTCACTTCTTTATGCACTGGATTTTGTGTATCTGTTTTACTCAAAGAAACCGACTCACCGATTCATTCAAAACATTTATGGACTTTTGAATACCATTAATTCACATGTGGTGTTGCATGATTTAATCTTTATTGTATTATCATTATTTGTGTCATTATTAGCGCTACACTTTTCCACACACTTACGCATCTTGACAGGACAGTTGCACACGTAGTGACCTGCTTCACCGCAGTAGAGGCACAGGTTCAGTTGACGGCGGCGTGCCCATTCTTCGGGTGGCAAGGTTGGTCGCATTAATCCAAGTTGCATGGGTTCAGAGGTGTCCGTACTTGCACTGGCAGGATTTAAACTTGGGAGACAGGTAGTGGGAAGCAGACATTGGAGCTCTTGTGGTCATCCATACTGGGCGACTTTGCTGGGAGGAATGCTCTACCCGGCGTTCACGAAGTCTACGGTCAATCTGGATGGCCTGGTTAATTAAGGCTTTGAGGGTCTCTGGTACCCCAACTCGGGCGAGTTCATCTTTAAGGCCCTCAGAGGGACCCAAGCGGAATTGGGCTGCGTTGTTCCACTGAGTGTCTGCGATCCAGCGTCTAAAGTCTGTGACATAGTCCTCGGCCGCTCTGCGACCTTGCTGGAGTGCAAACAGGGCAGACTCAGTGGTGGCAGTCCGTTGGGCATCTTCGCAAAGCTGGGCCATGGCTTCGAAGAAGGATTGCAGGGATTGTGTCTGGACACTATTCTCTTCTAGTAACCGATGGGCCCAGGGCTGGGGTTCACCCTGGAGTAGGGAGATCATGAATCCCACTTTTGTGACTTCTAAGGAAAAAGTCTGAAGTTGCAGGGCAAAATATAGCTGGCAGGCATTACGGAAGGCCCGGAATTTTGTTTGGTCTCTCGAAAACCTCTCTGGAACAGAAACTCTCGGTTCAGGTGGGAGCATCACCACTGAAGGAGCAGAAGCAGTCTGTGAAGACCTGGCAGAGGGTGCAGGGGTCGCATCACCAGAGGCAGAGAGACTCTGGACTTGTCCTTCCAGCCTGACATAGCCTTCCTGTAGACTTTTTACTGTTTGTGTCAGGGCCAACAGGTGTTTGCAACTTCTCCTGCAGACTCTGTCATGGCTGTTTGATACTGTTAGGTATAGAGCGTACCTGATAGTACAGCCTGACTTGCAGGAGCAGACCGCTCTTACAGCCCTAGCTCAGGAGTCACTGGAGTGGGGACAGTGAGCTAGAGTGCGCAGCGTGGTAGGAGTGCCTGGGGTAGTTGTAGTTCCTCCAGGGATGGCTGGAACTGTAGGCAGCAGTAGAGATGGTTGTAGGTCAGCGACCCAGGAGCTGGCGGGTACAGTAACAGCAGGAAACTGGAGCTGTGTGAGGCAAGCTGGGTTAGGTGTAACACAAAGAAGCAGACAGAAGCAGGGTCAGACAGGCCGGGCCCGAGCAGGTAATCAGACGGTTGGATACAGGAGATTAAGCGTGGTCAGAAGAACAGGCAAGGTCTGGCAGCAGGTAGGCAAATAGAAGACTGAGCAGGGTCAAAGCAAGCCAAGGTCGGGATTGGAGATATCGAATGGTCAAGCAGAGCCAGGTCGGTACAGGTAAGGGATAAACAGGTATTCAGATTACTGGTACAGAGCTGCAGATCAAAAAGCAATGCATCATTGCAGCTGCAGGCTTTTTAAAGGCATATTGAAACTTAATAGCGCACAGGCACGGATGGATGCTGCTACCTATTCTGCACAGCAGCGCATGTGCGCGCAGGTCCCAGCAGGTCCCTGACAGCCTGCCTCTACCTGCACTAGGTGTACCTGTCTGCGAGCAGACTTTGCACATGTTATGTGGCTTTGTCGAGTCATAGCAAGATGTTGGCAGCAGGTGGCGGAGATATTGACTGCAGTTTTGTCAGTCCATTTCCCATATACCCCACTGGTGTGTTTGCTAGGGGTCCTGGATGAGGAACTGTGGCCGAAACATACTAGGACCATGTTAATAAAAACACTCTTTATGGCTCGTAAAGCTGTGGCACTTAAAGAGGAAGTAAACCCTCCTTTCGTTTTCAGCCAAGGAAGCTGCCATCTTGGGTTCTGTTTAAAGCGGAGATTCCGCCGTTTTTTTTTTTTTTTTAAAGCCAGCAGCTACAAATACTGCAGCTGCTGACTTTTAAAAATGGACACTTACCTGTCCAGCACGCCCGCGATGTCAGCAGCCAAGGCTGAGCAATCTCTAGGTCCTTGGCTGCTTCCACCGCCATCCTCAGTGAGGGAATCAGGAAATAAATCCTTGCCGCTTTAATGCCCGATTCTCTACTGTGCATGCACGAGGATCGCGGCGCGCCATCACTGGTGGTCCCCGCTCTCTCCTGGAAACAGTGTTTCCCATAAGACAGCGGGGGCGTGACATGACAAGGCTAGATTCCCCGCTGGAGTCAGAACCCGGAAGTGGTGCAAATACCTGTCTCAGACAGGTATCTGCACCCACCTGAAAGGTGCCAAATGTGACACCGGGGGGGATCCAAAAAGCGGAGGTTCACTTTTTGTGTGAACCTCCGCTTTAATCCATGATGCTACACATGTGATCAGTTATGACACCAGTCATTGGAACATTTGATAGTTTGGTTGATAGCTCAACCAATGTGACAATTAGCATTTCCGGCATGCTGGGAATGGAACTGTCTTTTTAAATTATTAAATCAATGGGTTTACTTACGCTTTAAGTGGATTCAGCCCACCCCTCCATCTATACGTAAGTGGCTTTGGTTAGTAAATCAGGTATTATGAAAAACTAATTTTTGATCACAGAGGTTGCCCAGCTAAATATAACAAGGTGTGGGATGCTTGGTGTTCTTCCGCTCTTACTGCAACCAATGCTTGAGAATATCACTAGGGGTATTAAGTACCAGTTATCCATAATTCTTTGATTCTATGTTATCAAACATATGTATCGGAATTGGTTTGAAGGGGAATGCTGTAAAGTTGTAATTATGAAAAACCTTTGTGCACTGTAAATGTACCTCATTGTTCTCTATGCTCATTGTCTTATACCTATTTCAATAAATAGAGTTAAAAAAAAAAAAAAAACAAGTACAAGGGGTACCGCTACAAATATACAAAACATTTAACTATTTTAGTCACAAAGGGGGTATTTGCATGATAATTTGTTATAAAATGCGTGGGTAGCACTCATATATATTTTAACTTAAAGCAGGTCTTCACTGCATCTGAGCACCACAAACCAAAAACACAATTTCATTCATTTTCAATATTTAAAGCATACTCCCCGATCCATAAACGTTTACATGCTTTATTTTGCTGAGAAAACACTTTTAAGCATGCTTAGCTGAGAAACCCCCTCCTTCTCTCCTCCTGAAGACTCTTGGGATGTATAACATAATTTCCCTAGGTAAGAAACCAGAAAGTTAACTAAAGAAATGTAAAAAAAGGTTTAAAACAAGTAAATATGATATATTTTTCTATCTATTTACTAATGCTAGCAAAAAAAAATAAAAAATCAATGTTGATGGGGATAGGGATGTTCCACTTTAAGAAACTGCCACTTTCAAAATAAATTTGATAATTTAAACATGTGCTGTCAGACGGAGTCATTCAAATGCACGTATCTATGTTATATAATCCTGTTTTTCTAAAACACAACTTTCCAGAAAACTCTCAAGCTGCTTGAACTAAATTGATTCTTGCAGAAACCTTGACAAACAACTAAGGAACATACTCCAGCCTCCATCAGTAAACAATGTCTTTAGATTTGATAAAGACAGCTGGAGACAAATGAAAACAGACAGAAAAAATACCATTAAATGGAAAGGAAGGCATCAGCGTGGAAGGCATAGATAAACGTTAGGATGGTAACAGACCAAATAAGGGGTGCACCGAATAAAAATTTTGGTACTGAAAATGCAGAATGCACCTTGCCGAAAACCAAAACCGAAAATGACACTTATTAAAAAAAAATATTTATATTCTTATATATAATTGCATTGTATTCAACTTTAATTAATATCATCACATGAAATAATTAATATGAATATATTGTTGCCCATTATTGGCACCTTTAGTTCAAGAAAAGTCAATAAAAATGCAGTCTGCAGTCTCTAACCATCTCTTGTATCATGCCCACAGTCTCTAATCATCGCTTTGTATCATGTCCTCAGTCTCTAACATCTCTTGTATCATGTCCTCAGTCTCTAACCATCTCTTGTATCATGTCCACAGTCTCTAACCATCTCTTGTATCATGTCCTCGGTCTCTGACCAGCTCTTGTATCATGTCTGCAATCTGGTTTTGTGGCTATTGATCTAGCGGCGCTCCGAAATTTCGCCTGCCGAAAACGCAGAAAATTATTGGCCAAAAAGGGTGTTTTTAGGCATCGGGCAAAAGCAGAAAAATACAGATAATGGACCCCTGAAAATGGTGTGGGGTATGCCCCAGGTGCCGCCCATTACAGGGGTGTCATCCTGGCGCACACCTGTCCTCCAATCTCTCCTTCTCCCCCTCCTCCCTCCTCCTCAAACAGAGCCACGATCTCCCTGTGTCAGTGAGCTGAATTTTCCAGGCAGCCTTAGTAACAATTTCCCGCCACCTGTGATAGACAGCACACTGTTTCAATGGCGGGACATTGAATCAATGTGACGTGATCACACAAAGCATGATGTTGAATAGAGGAAGGACTCAAGGAACCCCAAAGTCCCTGAGAACCAACACAGCAAAGGGGGGCGGGAGGGACTATTGCGGTACACAATACATAAGGTAGACTCAAAAGAGAAATAAGGATATAAAAAAAGAAGTACAAAATGTATTATTGTAGTAACAAAGAACAAGATCTAAAAAATATAGACAAAGAGGGACATACAATTAAAATATACACAGCACGTGACAACAAACAATATAACCAAAAGGTGCAATTCCCAA
Source organism: Rana kukunoris (assembly GCA_029574335.1). Lineage (NCBI taxonomy): Eukaryota > Metazoa > Chordata > Amphibia > Anura > Ranidae > Rana > Rana kukunoris. The sequence continues at coordinate 92,581,589 of CM056056.1, read as the reverse complement.
AACTGTGGGTGTCTTTAGGGGTGAATGTTGTGAATGTTTTTTAAAGTGTATTTTTGTGCGGGAACTCGAGAGAGAGGAGCCAGACTGCAGGAGTTGGGAGTAGGCAGACCCTCCCCCCAGAGGCAATCTGCCATCCTTCTCCATGCCCCCGGGTGGCAATGGCGGGTGTGAGGGGGGCCTCCCACTCACCCTGCCCTACCTGCTCCACTTGGGAGCCCAAGTGGGTCCAACGGGACCCCAACGGGGCTGAGGGACTCCCCCTATGAGGAAGTGAGGAGGTCTAGCCCACCCAGCCAGTCCCCTAGGTCCTTCGCCTCTCTTTTTTAGGAGACCGCATGGCCAAAGTGCGTGCATGTTAAACCAATTTCGTGTGCGTGCAAGTGTGGTGGTGGTTTTTGTGGGGGCGGGGTGGGCGTACTAAGCACAGGCGTACCTTGCATAGCACACCCACCGGGAGCCGGGCTGAGACCACCAAACTCAATTCACATGTAGCCGAGGCCGGGATCCAAACCCTTGGCTGCAGAGGTGAATGGCTTATCAGCGCAGTGCCAATCGCGTTGAGCCACCACAGCTTCTTGGGTGGACGTGTTTTATTATAATAATGAATAACCCGACGCAAACAATGCTTTTTTTACACTGCGCATGGGCCGGCCGTAAACATAGCCCACTGCGCATGCTCCATAGTACGCCGCAAATACATTGGTTTCGACGTCAACGTAATTAACGCACAGCCCTATTCGCAACGAGTTACGTAAACTACGTAAACGACGGAAAAACACGACGCTGTCCCGACGTCCATACTTAACATGGTGTACGCCCGACCTACGCAAGATTACCCCTCATATAGCAAGGAATATGTATATGTGTAGCACTCTGAATGACTAAGTGAAAGTCAAATTCATGCATTGATGAAAATTGTAATGCATCCAACAAAAAATACATTAAGGTACATAAATCATATGTGAGTCCCTCTAGTGGGAGGAACAGAAAGTGTGCCTAGCTGGCACGTGATACAAGTGGTCTAATGCCCCTACTAATAGGTGACAAAACGTAATAACTCAATAAATATAAAGTTCATCAAAGTCAAAAATGTCAATCAAGTGAATAAGTGAACAAACATAAATGCGTGACTTCTTCAGCGTGACAAGCCCACCACCAAGAAATTTACAGGCTTACCGGAACGTGTTGACCAGTAATGACATATGCCACTAAGGTCAAACAAGGCTTTAAATCACAGATGTCATAAACGATCCTTGGCAGGAATCATGCGCCCAGCCGATTGGAGTATCTTTCATTGGAGTGGATGTGTAGGAACAGGCCAAAAAGCTGTACTTGAATTGGAATCCCCAAACTGATTGGCTCAGTGTATTAGTGGGGCATATAGAGAAGAGAAGAGAGTGGCCACATAGTGTAATACCGTTTAATAAATGAAATCACTTTTATTCGCAGCTATCAAACTTACATTTGGCTGGAGTTAAAAGAGCTCTTGCATGCAAAATAGGGCGACAGTGGAGTCCTCCCGACGCGTTTCGTGGTCAAAGCACATCGTCTGGACCCCTCATATAGCAAACTACGTAAACTACGACGACGGCGCGCAAATACGTTTGGGAATTCGGCGTATCAGGCTCATTTGCATATTCAACGCAGAAATCGACGGAAACGCCACCTAGCGGTCAGCGTAGAATTGCATCTAAGATCCGATGGTGTAAGTGACTTACGCCAGTCGGATCTACGCAAAATCTATGCATAACTGATTCTAATACCACGTACACACGATCACTATTTGTGATGAAAAAAACGTGGTTTAACGTCATTTAAAATGATCGTGTGGGGGCAAAACGTTGTTTTATGTCTTCTAAAAAACGACCAAAAAAAAATTCGAACATGCTTGAATTTTTTGTGTCGTTTTTCAAAATGTCGTTTTTTGTGTCATAAAAAATGATCGTGTGTGGGCAAAACAACGTTTAAAACGACGTTTTTAAACCCGCGCATGCTCAGAAGTAAGTTATGAGACGGGAGCTTCAATGGAACAGAGTGCCGTCGAACGTGGTGTACGTCACCACGCTTTGCTAGAGCTTTTTGGAAAAACGATGGTGTGTAATGAAGTTTGAAAAATTTTGTTTTGTTTCGTGAGATAAAATTATGTTTTTTTTCATCACAAAAAGTGATCGTGTGTACGCGGCATAAGAATCAGGCGCATAGATACAAAGCCGCGCAAACAGAGATACGACGGCGTCTGGAGATACGCTGTCGTATCTCCTTTAAGAATCTGGCCCCATAGGTTTAAGTAAAGCCTACTCAATTATTTCAGTTAATAGACCAAATGAATACATACATTAACTTGTCTGGAACCATAGTTTGTTGTGATATTAACTTTTTTTTATTTTGTAACACTCAATTTTTGGTAAAACTTATTTTCCAAATGTATTTGATATGTTTAAAGGTTTTTATACAATAATAATACAATAATATGTTTTTATTTAAAAAGAATAGTCTCATAAAACAGGCTTTCAAAACAAATTAAGATTTATTATTTGTAAAGCGTTATAAATGTAATATTATTAAAGCAGCATCAAATGTAAATGTTATCATCTTTTAAAATAATAAATAAAATTACTCTTTCAGCTAACAAATCAAACTGAAACACACACATGGAATATACGGTATATCTGTAAAGAACAAGTAATTTGCACTTTAATTTTTCTTTTTTAATTTTTAAAAGAGGTAGATTCCCCACATCTAGCTCTTTTGAAAAACTTCAAAGGTATATTTTAGGTTTTTATGGTATCTCAGGTAAATAGCATAATTGAGTCCCATAAGAAAAAAAAAACATGCTTGGGGTACATCAGAGATTCCAGTAAGAACCTCTACTCCCACAATAACTATCCCCAAGATGGTACTGTTTTTATTAGTAAATTTGTGGATAACGAAAATATTCAGAATCAAGGTGGATAAGTCTTCTTGGATTTTTGATGCATCCTCATCATCCAAACTTTGCACAAGTGTGTTGTCTTAACCTCCCTGGCGGTATGATTCTTTCAGATTTTAGGTGCTAAAAGCGGTACCATTATTTGCAAGAGAATTTGGCGTTTTATACTGTAGGCTTGTAATTCTTAGGAATAACTCACTGAAATCTATCCAAACAAGAGTCTAATAGGCATCCTGGGTATGATTTTTTATTTTTTTTCTTATTAAAAATTATAATATAATAAATAATTATAAAAAATTATAACAAATAATAATATAATTATAGTAACAATTATTCAATAATGTAATCAAATCAAAATTACTGAAATTTGCTCAGTTGCAGAATTTTTGCTGTCATTATTTTTTTTTTTTATGACGAATTTCCCCATAAATCGCTATCGCTAAATTCTGCAAGTGATTCTGATTTATTATCGCTGTTTTTTAGCTGCTCTAAAACAATTTTTGCCATAAAGGGACACTTTTGGTTGCTATGGGCAATCTACAGTTTGCAGGGAGAAAGAACAGTTTTTATTATATAAAATGACATGTAGTGTACAGGGCAGACCACTAGGGACATGGGGGGTGTGTATTTTTTACATACAGTACTGTAATCTATAAGATTACAGTGTACTGTATGTATAGTGTTTGTTTACATTTTTAAATTTGGCGCCGTTCCCCCCCCCTACGTCGCGACGCTCGCAGGGAAGGGAATCGGCGGAACACACAGCATCAGGCGGACATCCGCCCGCCGTGTACTGCGGGGATTCATCGCTGGATCGCAGAGAAAAGGTAAGTAAACTTTTTTCTGCATCCAGCGAGGTAAGCGCGTGTGTGGCACAGGGTTACCGATCTTAGCTTTAAAATCTCACCCCGTGCCACACACGGGAAGACCGCCAGGGAGGTTAATAGGTGTATACAACAGACATAAGTTCATTTATTATAAATATGTAAATCAGCAAATAAAATAAACATTTTGGATGGTATGTTAAGCAACATTTCACTTTTGTTTAACTTTAGATGTCACTTGATATGTTTTGCGCTGCACTTTTTGTTATTGAAGCAACATTTAAAGCATGGAAACGATAATTTGTTCAATGTTCATTCTTGCCTTTTTAATGCCATTGCATGGCTTTGTAGTGACCTGAAAAAATTCTTGTCACTGGTGGCGCTCTTTTGTCCAGATGGGCATCAAACATATGGGAACTGCCTTGTGCAGGTTTTCAGAGTTCCAAAAGATGTCAAACTTTTTAAATTTACAGCATTAAAACTCACGTGGTTGCGCATTTGGCAAACATCTGCTTCCCGCAATTTCAGTCAAATGAAAAGATAATTTTTTTAAGTAAATGTAACTCAATTAGAATATGGAAATGCACATACCTTAAGAGTCGGTTCACACTGGGGCGACACGACTTCCAGCACGACTTTCAAAAGCAACTTCAACACTACTTGAGCATGAACCACAGGGCGATCTGGGGAGATTTACAACACGACTTGAAGTCCTTTTCAGGTCAGGAGACATTCCAGTGGCCAATAAAACAACAATCAGCTCTGGGAGAGAGAAGGGGAGGGAGAGGTTTGCCTGAGAAATGTATGTTATCTTGCTGGGAAGTCGCTTCAATTAAAACAGTGATCAGACTTGGAAGCGACTTCCATTGAAATCAATGGGTACAAATCGCCTAGAAGTCTGATTGAAGTCGTACAGGAACCTCTTCTGAAGTCGGAGCGACATGAGTAGTGTGTATTAACACTGCTCCCATTCACTTACATTGCTTTTCTGGACAGCGCGACTTGGGACGACTTGAGACGACTTCAAGTCGGATCCCAAGTCGCCCCAGTGTGAACCGACTCTAAACGTTTTGTCTAGATTACTCAATATTATTAATTGTTTTTGTAAATGTAAAAAGGTGTGTTTTAAGAACTAAAAATTAGGTAAGGTACTTAAAATAGAAAAGAAAAAAAAATTCATTAACATTTATTTGTTGAAAATTCTAAAAAATGTATGTTAAAATTACAAGCCAACAGTATAATTTTTATTAGTGCAGCTTTACACTTTTAAGACCAAGAGCTCATTCAGATCTTGGCATAATGGTGTTCTGCTTTACTGTACATGCCCTATAGCAGGGCTGCACATGCCCCCGCCGCTAAATCTCCTGCCCGTCAGTGCCCGTGATTAATTCACAGGCACCCGACCTGTGGACAAGTGGTTGTCTGTTGTTTAATAATGTAATTTGCAAAAGTGTCTGTTATAATAAAAATGCAGCTATACACAAGCGTCGCTTGGTGCTCAGGTGGCTTGTGGTTTCTCTCCTCCTCCCCTCCTGACTGACGTCATTCTCGGCCCCGCCCGCTGCAATTGTCAGCCGAGGAGAAGAGAGAGGCGGCGAGTCACATGAGCGCCGCTCTTAATGGGGTATATAGCTGCATTTTTATTATATAACACAGACACTTTTGCAGATGACATTATTAAACAGAGTTAATAATAGGAAAATTCTGGGCCGTCTTTAATATTGTTTGGACCCTGGGAAAGCATTTTCTTGAATCCTCTGTCCAGAGACACCACTGTACTCCCCCATCCACAGCCACCACTGTACCCCCCATCCACAGCCAACACTATACCCCCCATCCACAGCCAACGCTGTACCCCCCATTTTCTCCAACCACCGCTGTACCCAGCCGTCCACCGCCACCTCTGTACCCCCCTGTCCACAGCCACCACTGTATCCCCCCATCCACAGCCACCGCTGTACCCCCCCATCCACAGCCACCTCTGCAACCCCCCCCATTTCTGACCCCTGCCCTATAGCAAATGAATTGGCTAGCAATGAACCAAATTTTCCAAAAAAGGACAAACGTCTTATTTGGTAACAGAACACCACAATGCATGGTAGTACAATATTATGAGCTATTGCCTTAGCAAGTTATGGTGTCATTCAAAATGAATGGCATCACAATGAGTTAATGCACATAACGTGTGTTAACATATACTACTGTGACACGCCAAACTCAAAAGGTGTGAGTGGTGCATAAAAGTGGGTAGAGAAGCCCCCTCAAGCCACTCAAAATAGCTGGATCAATTTTCATCTGAGGTTTGTTGGTAGCTTAAAGAGACCTTTGCCATTACTCTTGGTATCCCATCTAACCGTATCTGTACTTATAGGCTACTGAAATATTTTTATTGCACTCTCTCTCTCTCTCTCTCTCTCGTAATAGCTATCTAGCAATCTCTATATAGCAGTTGTTATAGGATAATGTCATTGTATTTGGAAAGACTGAGGTCTTCTGGGGGTTTTCTGGAGAGATGTGGCATTGACAAAGGGTGCATTAAAGAGTTTTTTTTAATCTTTATTTTGAAAATTTTCAGAAAAAACATACATACAGTCAGCCAACATGGCTCATAAAAAGGGAAGACAAAGACATTGCATGACATATCGGATCGTGTACCGGGTACCTGCGTTCGGCATAGGGGTAACAACATTCCAGGGGTGCACCTACACCTGGAAACACATCCGGGGGAATGATTAACAACATATTAAAGCCACGTTAAAAAAAAGCTCAATCGTGGGTCACCCCTGTCCTCCCCACTTGATACACCCCTGCGGAAGGCAAACACCTCCATGTAACCTTAAGAATCAGAACATAGCTCTGGGTATTGGACCCACATGCAATGAGGGAATGGGGAAGGAAAACTTAGAGAGGAAGAACAAACATTGAAATAGTAAAATTGTGAGACAATACAAAAAACAGGCAGTAGGGGCGAGGGGAACATCTGCTACTTATACTACGAAGTGTCAAGAAAACTGTAGAAAATCTACCGAGGCTCTATCATCCTTCAGTATCGGAACCTCTAACATCGCCTCTCCCATCAAATCTCGTCCCCTCACAGGAGGAGGTCACCCCTGGGGAGGGCCCCAGTGCAAGCAACGCATCTGGGCCTGCGTAGTATATCCAAGTGGCCCAAATTGAGTAAAATTTGTCATATTTGTCCTTGCACTGCGCCATCCACTTCTCAGCCGCCATCATTTTATTCACCAAAGCCACCCATTCAGAACGGGTTGGTATCTGTGGCATCTTCCAATGAATCGGAATCAACCGACGAGCTGCGTTGAGCAGATGGGGCAGTGTGGACTTGCGATACTGGCTAACAGGGACAGTGGGGAAGTGGAGCAGGGACTCCAATGGGGAATCCGGTAATTCCATGTCCAGAATGAGCTTGATCTGTGCATGTACATCCTGCCAGAAGGGTCGCTGTCAGGGATCGGATGGGAGACTGATTTGATGAGGTCGGCCTCTCTTATATCTCCTGTCCTGGCTCCGCTGATGAGGGACACGAGTGCCTGGAGCAGGAGGTCCCGGGAGAACAGCTTGGCAGGGTTAAGCGGTCTGGAGTAGACTGTGGTGAGCTGAGCAGGGACAAGTAACAGCCAGGCGGGTAACCAAGAGTTAACCGGAACCAGGAACATAGATAGGAGCAAGGTCTCGGGGATAGCCAGGTTCGTCAGCAGGCGGACAGTGAGGTACCAAATCATAGACAGAGCCAGAGTCAGGAACGGAGCCGGGTCAGAGATCAGTACAGGAACAGAACACAGAGCCAAAGTCAAGAGCAAGCCGGGTCTAAATACTGGGAGGACATACAGGATCAGAGCAGGATTCAGAAACACAGCTGAAGATCAGATCTTTAAAAAGGCTGTCTGGCGCCAAAAGGAATTAGGCTCATACATGTGCGCATGCGTGCCCGCAATTGCGGTCTCTGGCGCGCATGGGCGCACCTGTGTGCCATTCTATGGCAAAGACTATGTGCTTGCGCACGTCTGTGTGCAAAACATCTCACAGGAGTTCCCTGACAGTCACAGCTTGTGGAGGAAAGTGCCCCTGTGGCCACAGTCTCTCCAGCATACATTGGGGAGGGAAGGATAGATCTTAGTAAGTTTGGAGGGTACCCTATACCATCTGTATCAACCGTGCTCGAGTGTGTGAGTCTATACATGTGGTCCAGCTGGGGCTCAGTGAAGACGTGCTGGAGGTCCCTCTCCCACTCCCGTATGAACCCTGGCTTCCCTTCAGCACGCAGGGATTGTAGTAGGGTATACAGCAAAGAGATGCCATGGGGGTTAGCAGCAGAGGACATACATAGCCGCTCAAAGGGGGATGCCAGGATGGGCAACTTAACCCCCTGGGGTACAGTGGTGAGAAAGTTGCCTATAGCCCCACTCATCCATAGGGAAAGAGCCATACTGTTCCCTCAGTGTGGCCAGGGGCAACAGACCCTGGTCCTGAACAAACCTGCCACATCTGGACTCCCCATCTGCTGCCCACACCCGAAAAAAGGACGGGTGTTCCCCCGGAGTAAACCAGGGGAAGTCGCCAAGAGGTGCCAGTGGAAAAGTCGGCAAAGCGAGCTTCCCCTCCTTGTTCAGGACATCCCAGATCGTCGGGGCATGAGCGGCCAAAGGAGAAACCAGCGCCAACAGACACCTATTCTCCCTAGGCACCCACGAGGCATGGGACAGGTTACGCCCCGCCAGGAACTTGTCCAGGGACACCCACAATTTGTGTTGAAAATTGGTGTTGGTACCAGTCTAAAATGTGCTGTAGGGCCACAGCTTCGTAATATCTGCGAACCACCGGGACCCCCATCCCACCTGCCGACATAGGGCGCTACAAAGTGCGGAGTGCCAGCCGGGGAGACTTCCCATTTCAAATATATTGAATGAATAAACTGTTAAGGCTTGAGAAGAAGGCCCTGGGTAAGGCAATCGGCACCATCTGTAAAAAAAAACAAAATTCTAGGGAGCACATTCATATTCAACACACTGACTCGCCCCATCCATGAAAATGCAACCTTATCCCATTTCTTCAGGTCCATTCTAATAGCTGAGAGTAACAGCGCAAAATTACAATCATAGAGCTGGGAGCAGCTCGTGGGCAGATGGACCCCCAAATATTTCAGCGAGGATTGGCACCAAGTAAGTGCGCAACCCTAGAGGGACATTCAGTGACAGAATCTCAGATTTGGTGTAATTTATCTTAAAGTTGGACAAGAGGTTAAATTCTTTCAACTCCGCCATAATGTTAGGCAGCAAGACCAGGGGTTCGGACACATAGAATAACACGTCATCTGCGTAGGCGTATAATTTATGCCGTAAAGCCCTTAATGTTATTGTTAAGTCAAATCCGATTGAGCAATGATTCGAGCATTAGAGCAAATACGAGAGGGACAATGGACACTCCTGTAGCGTCCCATTGCTACATGTTGGGGCTCAGGCTTAGCCTGGTCAAAACTTTTCTCATGTACGTCCAATCCACCCTGTCAAATGCTTTCTCGGCATCAGTGGAGAGCAAGAGACATGGGTGCGTTGTTGCCTGTGATTCTACCCATTGTATCAGTTGGAGTGCCCTGTTGGCTTTATCCCTAGCCTCCCTGCCCATGATAAATCCAGTCTGGTCGGGGTGGATAACTGATGGGAGGATCGGTTTAAGTCTATTGGCCAAAATATTGGCCAATATCTTAATATCTGTGTTCAGGAGCAATATGGGTCTGTAGCTTCCCGACAAGGAGTGATCCTTACCTTCCTTTGGCAGGACCGAGATGTGTGCCATAAGCGCCTCAGAGGACATTGCCGTAGCGGAGGCCAGGGCCGTAAAGTAAGCACACATGGGGCCAGACAGCACATCCGCATATTTTTTATGCAAACACAAATCGACCTTCAGGGTCTAGCAATCCACCATGACAAAGGGACAATATTTGTGTACTGCTATAGCCACACCCTCGGATTTGGGACGAAGGGAGTTACTAAGGAACCAGAATGGGAAGAGGTGTGTGGGAAGGCAGGGGACTGAGTCAGTGTGGAAATGCGTCTCCTGCAAAAAAAGAAAATGTGCCCCCATGCGTTTCATCTCAAGCCACAACTTACTGCGCTTAATCTGGGAGCCCAGGCCATGTACATTATAGGATACGACTTTTAGAGCAGCCATGACAGGGAATCAGAAAGAGGAGCCACCCAACCATTGACGAGAAGAGGAAGGGACCACCCACATGTCTCGGCCAGCAGCTTGGATCACAAGGCACAACAAGCCCGAGCAGGAGCCTAGGGAACAGAGTATAATTACAGCCAATGTACAAAAAACAGTGAAAACAAGTACAGTATGCATAAACAAGATAAAACAAAAGGCCCAAAGGGCACAATATATTGCAACAGCACCACTGCTCGGGGGCCACCACCGCCTCCCAAGAACTGAGAGACGACGATGGCCAGCGAGCAGAGGCAGTCCCCAAACAAGGGTCTGTCAACAATTAGGTAATCATTCTTGCTCTCAGCACAGAAACATTGGCCCCCGGACACAAATGTGCAAGATGTGGGTGATAAAGCCCACCCTTTTGCCACTGCTGTTAAATACAATATTTTTACAAAAGGTATACTCAATTGTGGCAGAAAGTCAGGTAAATCTGTGGGTGTTGTCACAGATGGGAGATACATTTATGCCTTGTTTAGACAATACACCAATTACTACCAGGTGTTGGCTGCAGTAGTAGCCAGAAAGGTTTAGGGCATTGGAAAACTTCAGCTGTTCAGAATGAGGCAATTAAGGCCTCTATAAGTCATCCAGAGGATGACTACTGATTGCTGCATCCTGAGGCTTTTTGAGTTAAGGAGAGCAGTGAGATTTTTCTGTGTGATAAAAAATCAAAAAGACTATTGTTTCTCTGCTGTATGACCAGCAGTGTCTGCCCAGCAGTAGGATGTGCCAGACTCCATAGGTTCCTGTGTGGTGAAGGCCAGGGTTTATTTTATGTTTTGTTTTGTTTATGCAATGAATAGTGTTCTGCTTCAGGCAAACCATTCCTCTAAACCTCTGGCATTGGGCATAAGCTCCCGATGATCGTAAACTGTACCATATACACAGCATCTTAATCCTTGTGGCTAAAAAGGGGAAGATGCTCACCGTTTTAAAAGTCCATATGTACTGTATATTGATTAAAGTATCTGCTGTACAGACTGTGCCATCTGACTCTTAGGCCGCGTACACATGATCGAACATGTCCGCTGAAACTGGTCTGCAGACCAGTTTCAGCAGACATGTTCGATCGTGTGTACGGCCTATCGGACCGATTTCCAGCGAACAAAAATTTCCAAACATGCTTGAAAACATGTCCGCTGGAAACCTGTCCGTCGGACAGGATCGATGGTTAGTACACAAACCATCGGACCAAAATCCCCCGCATGCGCAGAATCAAGTCGACGCATGCTTGGAAGCATTGAACTTCGTTTTTTCATCACGTCGCTGTGTTCTACGTCACCGCGTTCTGGTCAGAGGGGATTTTGGTCCGATGGTGTGTACGCACATTAGACCAACAGACCACTTCAGCCTTGTTCGAGGAAAACGGTCCGTTGGACATGTTTCCTCAGACATGTCTGATCGTGTGTACAGGGCCTTAGAACGCTAACCTTTTTCACTCCTACATGGAGCTTATTTGTATAGTTTAATTAAGTATAGATTTTTTACAAAATTGTACTTCATGTAACATACACGTGTTAAATTTAACCTAGGAACAAAACAAATAACGAAATAGAATATACAAAATTTTCTGTTTTAAAAAAATGAGTTCCAAAACTTAATAAACTTTTTTTTGGGATAATTATTTTGAAAAATATATATGAAGTGTGCTGTGGTAATCATGTTCTCTTATCTGTAGTAGGGAGGTCTAAAATAGAACTTGGAATTGAAGGATGACAGTACATCACACTAAGTGACTATAAAGTTATAGTCACTGTTTTCCACGCTGATTTTTTCTGCCTTACAGTACATTCTTATATGTAATAAACCTCCATAGGCGTCAATTTAATGCAACCATGGGAAGCCAATTAGACTTTGTGGAGCTTGCCAACACTAAAGCAGCTGTTCAAGGTAGGGCAGGTGCTGTATTAAGCTTGTTCTTGACAGCTATCCAAGACACTGTAGATGCTAGGAGAGAATCTTAGGAGTAATATATTATTGAATATAATTTTACTCTGGATCAGCCAGACTGATTCATGTAAGCAATATTCTATTTATAAAGATGGAAGTGTTTAGGCTGAGGATGATTGCATTGTGTATTGGATATGGGTTTGCTCATGTGCAACATATACTGTGTATCAAATTAATTTTACTAATTATGGCAACCACACCGGAAAATCTCCTGTATAGAGTACAGTATCGGCGTGTTTGTTGATCGTCATTATGAAGATACATGACAACCGTTGCAGCTTTGTTTGGACCACTGTATTACAATTCACTTTATGGAGGTATGAACAATTGAAGAGATAAAAGACTGCTGCTTTTAGTGGATATCTCACAGGGCTATAATAAAGCTGGCTTCAGAGAATGAAATTTGTATATCGCATTCACATATAAGCATACAGAAATTACAATAATTTGACAGATTGTTGATAGAACTCAACAAACTTTATACTGTTTGCTCTACAGCTGTGTGGAATGTTTTACTTTATTTCTAAAGCCCAACTTCAGACCAAATTTGTTTTAGTTTTAAAAAGTGTGAGAAAAGGTAAGAACCTCTGTCAGGATTTTAATGCTCTGTCCTGATTGGAAAACAGGCATCAAATGGACAGGAACATTTTATTTTTAGTAAAATGGATACAGAAACTCTAACCCCTCCCTCTCTTCATTAAATAAATAAATAAAACTTGAGCGCTTTATACTTAAAAAAAATTTGGCCGTGGTTAGGTTCTAAAGCTTTGGAAAAGCCGAGGAGAGTCTGGCTGCAATCTATTGGGTAAAAATGTAGTGTAATACATTTACCCCTGAACATAACACATAAAGAAAATAAATAGCAAACAATATACGCTGCAGTGAAATAAAATTCTAAAGTCCATAAAATCTGGTATTTTGCTCACCAGCCGATGCAATCATCCTTGCATCCAATATCTCCACTAAATAATGTTACGTAAAGTGAATCTTTAGTGTTGTTAATGCAGTGACTTTTTTGGAAGAAGACGCTAAATCCTTATTGTTGGGAATGATATTTAGGTTTGCCTCTATCATGGGAGGTGAATCCTCAGAGTTTGAGATGTGTAGTCCTGAAAAATATATGTGCAGAATAGCCAGGGGGAATTTTTTAAAACCATATTGCACTGCATGACCTTTAAACTATGACCAGCATGCTTAGACATGCAGTAAGGCATTTGGTAAGCCAGCCTTCTCAAAAGGAGGAGGATGTGGCACAGACAGGGCAAGATTAACATAGGGGCTGTTGTAGCTGCAGCTTCAGGCCCCTTACCTTAAGATAGGCCCATTTGCCCCAAAAAAAAAGTGTTTTGAGGGTCGTAGAGACTTCAAATTTGGGTAGGTAGCCAAAGACATACCTCACCACTGGGCAAAATGTGGGGCTCCTAGGACCCATGGTTCCAGCCTGTCAGAAGCTACATACAGAGCGGCCAGTTTAAATACAAGCTGGAACACTCGGTTTGCAGTAGACTGAGAGGATGAGCTCACAGTGTCTCTTACTTCTTGTCATTGGCACTGAGCTCAATAGACAGCTTGGAGCCTTGGACCAATGGTAAAGAACCATTAGACCCAGATGTTCAATAAAAGACACATGCTCCCTTCCAGTCCAGCCCTCTTAATTACAAGGGGGAAAAATGGGTTTATGGGTATAAGGTTTACCTTATACCCATATGATGGTCGACATTGATTTGACACAATTCCCCACAGTCTCTCCTCTGATCCAGGACTCCTCATCAATGACCGTTTAATGATGAGGACTTCTTTCATGACAGTGTATGGACCATGTTCCCTCACAGGCTCCCTGGCATGCCTGAGCACCCAGCATTCCCCAGCCTGTCCCCACACACCCTCTGACCTGCTGACCTGTGAATGGGGAAATCACTCCCGCAGCGTTATTGTGTTCTGCCAGTGGGGAACCTTCCCTACCCACACAATACAATGATCAGTGTTGCTAACTATAACTGGCAGCACTGGTTGTTTTGGGAAAACCCTGATAGTCTGGTTGTACTTAAGTCCAAAAAAATAGATTGACTTGTGTAGCTCCAGCTATCCATACATAGATAGACTGTGGCTGGTTTCTGCCTAATTGGCTTTATTTCAATCCATGTATGGCCCGCTTAACCACTATGCAGTCTCCAAACATCCTTCCACAAACCTTTACATGTTTCCTTCCCAAATTCCTACATCCTCCTCACCTGTACATAGTGCCTGCTGTCATACCCTCCACATTCCTCTCCTGTATATACTGCCCTCTGTCATACCCTCCAGACTTCTCTCCTATAAATAGTTCCCAGTGTCATACACTTCTCTCCTGTACATAGGGCCCACTGTCATACCCTCTACATTCCTCTCTTGTGCATACTATCTACTGTCATACACTTCTCTCCTGTACATGGTGCCTGCTGTCATACTCTCACACTGCTCTCCCGTACATACTTCTCACTGTCATACACTTCTCTCATGTACATAGTGCCCACTTTCATACCCTCCACACTCCTCTCCTGTACATATTGCCTGCTGTCATACCCTCCACACTCCTCTCCTGTACATACTGCTCAGTATCATACCCTCCACACTGCTCTGTTGTACATACTGCCCACATTCATAAACTCCTCTACTATACATGATAGGCTCCTGGGATCCTGTGATATTAAAGCGGAAGTAAACTTTGCAAACATTACTACTTTTTGGAGGCCCTGAGGTAGGTTATGTCATAATGTACAAGTATGCACAGCATAATAGGGTACACTTACCTGTCAGACTGAGCCATCATGCGCTGCACTGTGATCAGTTCAGCGGGTCCTGGGCCCTTCCATCTTCACCCGGTCTTCCTTCTGGGTTTTGTGCCTTCGGTCACTTTCCTTGGCCAGGCTGCATTCATGTCACTCCTCCCTCTCTCTCTCATCCTCCCTCCCTTACCCCTCATTGCTCTTTCATACCCTTTCTCTCTATCTCTCACCCTCCCTTTCTCTTTTTAACCACTTGTGGGCGGGTGGGTAAGGGAACCCGGTGCATCACAGGAGTGGGCAGGTGAGAGAGCCTGGTGGATCACAGAGGCATGCGGATGAGAGAAGCTAGCAAGCAGAGATTACATCATCTCTCTGCTCCCTCCCGCATCACAGCTTTTCCGCCCTCACAGCGCTGGTGTCGGTGGTACAGCGGGGAGAAGAGAGAGGATATCATCTTTCACCGCCGGCCCTGCATCACTGCTCTTCTGCCCTCACTAAAGAACATCCACTGCAGGCATGGGGGCAAGTGGCATTTATCTGGTGGCATGCAGCGTGGCAAGTGGCATTCATCTGGTGGCAAGCAGCGTGGCAAGTGGCATTCATCTGGTGGCAGGCAGCGTGGCAGGGGGCATTTATCTGGTGGCAGGCAAAGTGGCAAGTGGCATTTATATGGTGGCAGGCAGCGTGGCAAGTGGCATTTATCTGGTGGCAGGCAGCGTGGCAAGTGGCATTCATCTGGTGGCAGGCAGCATGGCAAGTGACATTCCTCATCCGGTGGCAGGCAGCATGGCAAGGGGCATTCCTCATCTGGTGGCAGGCAGCATGGCAAGTGACATCCCTCATCTAGAGACAGGCAGCGTGGCAATCCTCATCTGGTGGCAAGCGACAATCATCTGGTGGCAGGCAGCGTGGTAAGTAACATTCCTCATCTGGTGGCAGGCAGACATTCATCTGGTGGCATGCAGCGTGCCAAGTGACAAACTGCATCTGGTGGCAGGTGATGTGGCAAGTGACACGCTCAGGACTCCCTCTGATTCTGCATTATGTTAAGTTGAACTATTTAATTTTATATTACAAAGTAATAAAATAAATAATGCGCTTCAATCATCCTGACACCATAACAACCATGATGCCGTGATTGAAGTGCCAATACCAGCTATTGCTTCGATAAATTGCCTGTGAAAAATTGCTTACCCCCGGGCCTTGGCCTAATTTTTATCCATGCAGCCGGTCCCCGGTGCCAAAAAGGTTGGAGTCACTTGATATTACCGCACAGGTCTAGGAAATGCAAAATTTCTGTACAAAACACACTAAAGTGAATTTTAGGGCAAACTAACACAAGAAGGGGAGGAGAGCAGACATATGTCCACTCCTCTCTTTCCCCTCCACCTGCCGGCACCTGCCATGTCATGTCGTGGGCCCGCAATACATGCCAGGGGTGCATCTACCTGTCAGGTCCGGCAGAGGCAGCAAAAGGATTAAAGAAATATGGCTTTCATTTCAGGGGTGCTATTTTGAGTTTTTCATATTTTTATTTTTATGTTATGGGGTAGGGGGTAGGGATGAGCCAGACTCCCCCCATTCAGTTCGCACCAGAACCTGCGAACAGACCAAAAGTTTGTGTGAACTTTAGAACCCTGTTAAAGTCTATGGTATGTGAATGTTTGAAATCTAAAGTGCTAATTTGAAAAGGCTAATATGCTAATAAGTTATTGTCCTAAAAAGTGTTTGAGGACTTGGGTCCTGCCCCAGGGGACATGTATCAATGCAAAAAAAGTTTTAGAAACTTTTGTTTTTTTGGGAGCAGTGATTTTAATAATGCTTAAAGTGAAAAAAAAAGTGAAATATTCCTTTAAATTTCGTACCTAGGGGGTGTGTATAGTATGCCTGTGAAGTAGCGCTTGTTTCCCGTGCTTAGAACTGTCCCTGCACAAAGTGTAATTTCTGAAGGAAAAAAAGTCATTTAATTGGTTGCCGACCAGCCGCCGTCATTCTACGGCGCCAGGTCGGCTCTCCTGGGCGAGAGCCCGTAGCTATACGTCAGCTACTTTGCGGCCACTAGGGGGTCCCCACTCACCCCCAAGTCCCGCGCGCGTGCCCGGCGGTTCCGATCGCCGCCGGGCACACAAGATCGCTCGGTACAGAGCGAGGACCGGGAGCTATGTGTGTAAACACACAGCTCCCGGTCCTGTCAGCGGGGAAACGCTAATCTTCTGTTCATACAATCTATAAACGGAAGATCAGTGATTTCCCCTAGTGAGGCCACCCCCCCATACAGTTAGAACACACCCAGGAACACACTTAACCCCTTCCCCACCCCCTAGTGTTAACCCCGTCACTGCCAATGGCATTTTTATAGTAATCCAATGCATTTTTATAGCACTGATCGCTATAAAAATGCCAATGGTCCCAAAAATGTGTCAAAAGTGTCCGAAGTGTCCGCCATGATGTCGCAGTACTGAAAAAAAACGCTGATCGGCGCCATTACTAGTAAAAAAAAAAAATATTAATAAAAATGCCATAAAACCACCCCCTATTTTGTAAACGCTATAACTTTTGCGCAAACCAATCAATAAACGCTAATTGTGATTTTTTTTACGAAAAATATGTAGAAGAATACGTATAGGCCTAAACTGAGGAAAAAATTTTTTTTTTATATTTTTTTGGGGGATATTTCTTATAGCAAAATGAAAAAAAAAATCAAAATTGTCGCTCTATTTTTGTTTATAGCGCAAAAAATAAAAACCGTAGAAATGATCAAATACCACCAAAAGAAAGCTCTATTTGTGGGAAAAAAAGGACGCCAATTTTGTTTGAGAGCCACGTCGCACGACTGCGCAATTGTCAGTTAAAGCGCCGAATTACAAAAAGTGCTCTGGTCATTGGGCAGCAATATGGTCCGGGGGTTAAGTGGTTAAAACCTTGCGGCTATAATGAATTGTCGGCTCCCGGCAATACAGAGAAAAGTCATTCATAAAAAAAATTTTTTTTAAAAATGTGTGGGGGTCCCCCCAAATTCAATTACCAGGCCCTTCAGGTCTGTATGGATATTAAGGGGAACCCCGCATCAAATAAAAAAAAAAAATACTTGGAGTTCCCCCCAAATATCCATCCCAGACCCTTCAGGTCTGGTATAAATTTTAAGGAGAACTCCACCCCAAATTAAAAAAAAATATGGCGTGGAGTTCCCCCCAAAAAAACACATCAGACCCTTTATCCGAGCACGCAACCTGGCAGGCTGCAGGAAAAGTGGGGGGACGAGGGAGCGTCCCCCCTCATGAACCATACCAGGCCACATGCTCTCAACATTGGGAGGATGCCTTGGGGGTCTGTGACCCCTCAAAGCAACATGTCCCCATGTTGATGGGGACAAGGGTCTCATTCCCACAACCCTTGCCCGGTGGTTGTGGGGGTCTGCGGGCTTATCACCTCCCTCTATGTGAATTGGTAATGGGGTACATTGTACCCCTACCATTTCACAAAGAAAATGTAACAATTGTAAAAAAAAAAACAGACACCGTTGGTCCAACGATGAGAAGATCTCCTCTTCATCCAGGTCCAAGATCCAGCGATGAGATGTCCATCCAGCGCAATGCATCCCGTCTCCACCGGAGACACCCCGGGAATGACGCGGCTTCAGCCAGTGACATCTCTTATGTAGGTGAGGGCGGGGGCCACCCGTCACGTGACCCTGCTCCGCCTGACGCAAGGGAAAACACAGGCTTTCCCAGTGATGTGCAGGTGACCCCGCCCCCTCTGATGTAATGCAGGTTTGGCCCCACCCTTACCTACATAAGACATGTCACTGGCTGAAGCCGTGTCATTCCCAGGGTGTCTCTGGTGGAGACAGGTGATTCGCTGCACTGGATGGACATCTCATCGCTGCATCCTGGACCTGGATAAATAGGAGATCTTCTCATCGCTAGACCTGGAGAGAAGATCACCCATCGCAGGATACTGAAAGCGTTGGCGCAGAGACCGAGAGTGGATTATCACCACAGGATTTTTTTTTTTTAATAAGGGAATTTCCCAACGGTGTCTGTGTTTTTTTTTACAATTGTTACACTTTCTTTGTGAAATAGTAGGGGTACAATAGGGGGGTGGTATCTGGGGGTCCCCTTTGTTAAAAGGGTCTTCCAGATTCCGATAACCCCCCCGCCCACAGACCCCCACAACAACCGGGCAAGGGTTGTGGGGATGAGGCCCTTGTCCCTTATCATCATCGTCACAGACCCCCAAAGCATACTCCCAATGTTGATGGCATGTGGCATTTTTTTTTTTTATGAATGACTTTTCTCTGTATTACAAGTGCTACTTCACAGGCATACTATACACCTCCCCCCCCCCCATGTATGACATTTAAAAGGAATATTTCACTTTTATTGTTTCACTTTAAGCATTATTAAAATCACTGCTCCCAAAAAAACATTAGTTTTTAAAAACTATTTTTTACATTGATACATGTCCCCTGGGGCAGGACCCAGGTCCCCAAACACTTTTTATGACAATAATTTGCATATAAGTCTTTAAAATTAGCACTTTAGATTTCTCCCATAGACTTTTACAGGGTGTTCCGCGTCTTTTCGAATTTGCACCCCAAATTGTTCGATGTTCACGAACATTGGTTTGACTCGAACTCAAAAACCATCCCTAGTCAGGGGTACTCAAAGTACAGCATTCACTTTTTACTATCCATCTTTTGGAACTCACTTCTGTTTGCACAGCGTGCATCTAAACTACCTCACATTACACATTACAGTTTATAACCCATATTCAGTACACCACCCAATCCTCAAATAAAAGTTATACATACACCTTTTAGGCCTATTATCTCTAAATAAAATTGACATTTTTCTTGCCTTTTTTATACTGCTGTATCCACTGCATCTAATTCTTGTAGTAAAGGTACATACACTGCAAGTACATTTAGTACATTTAAGCCATTATAATAGAAATTGTGTATTGCTTATAAAGAATAAATATAAAAATAATAAAACGATTGATCTTCACCATCGATTTACTAGTGCTCAAATTATATTTGAAAAACTTACTAAAAAATCGATATAACGTGTCAGAAATCAGTCTAAAAAAAACATAAGATGTTATAGATGTGCAGTCCCAACAATCTTCAACAGAAAAAAGATAATGGGCCAGATTCTCAGCAGCGCTACGACGGGGTATCTCAGATAACCCGTCGTATCGCAGTTTTTTCCCCCGTGTATCTATGCGTGTAAAACCTAGAATCACTTACGCATAGATACAGGTGAAGATCCGACAAGTGTAAAACAATTACACTGTCGGATCGTAGATGTAATGACATCGGCGGCCGCTAGGTGGCCTGTAAGTTGTCTTCTCATTTGCATATGCAAATGAGGCTAATACGCCAATTCCCAAACGCATTTACTCCGCCCGTCGTAGTTTACGTTGTTTTCGTACGCGCAAGGTTACCCCTGCTAATATGTGGAGTAACCTTACAAAGTGCCGTCGGATGCCGTCAGATGCCGTCGGATGCCATGTTAAGTATGGCCTCGGGACCGTGTCGTGTTGTGCGTCGTTTACATCGTTTACATCGTTTGCGTACGTCGATTCTCAATGGGGCTGGCTTACGCTACGATTACGTCTTTTTCATTGAGAAAATGTGACGTCCTTTGGAGCATGCGCACTGGGATTTCGTCGCGGCCTGCGCGAATGCGCAGTTCAATCGGCACGGGGGCGCGCTTAATTTAAATACAAGCCGCCCCCTTCGATTTACGCGGGGATACGCCGGGCCATTTACGCTACGCCGCCGCAAACTACGGAGCAAGTGCTTTGGGAATAAAGCACTTGCTGTAGTACAATGCGGCGGCGTAGTGTAAATGGCTAACGCTACGCCGCCGGAATTCTATGAGAATCTGGCCCAATGTGTATCCACCAGCGAGCTTTTCAAGCTCCACATGGTAAGAATTCACTCCAGCACAGCAGTGTACTCTAATATCAGATCTGTTCACCTTGGAATTGACCTCTGTATTACAGAAGGGGTCAAAAGAAGCAATAGAGAGAGAGAGGCTCCTTTTCCCACCTACATCAAAAGAGATCAGATCTTATTCGGGCATATGCAATGCACAACCATCCTTAACCCCTTCCATACAGGGCATTTTCACCCCCTTCCCGCCTAGACCAATTTTTAGTTTTCAGCACTGTTGCACTTTGAATGACAATTGCGCGGTCATGCAACACTGTACCCAAATTAAATTGTTATGTTTTTTCCCCCACACAAATAGAGCTTTCTTTTAGTGGTATTTGATCATCTCTGCGGTTTTTATTTTTTGTGCTATAAACAAAAGAAGAGCGACAATTTAAAAAAAAACACAATATTTTTTACTTTTTTATGTAATACATATCACAACTTTTTTTTCCCTCAGTTTAGACCGATATGTATTCTTCTACGTATTTTTGGTAAAAAAACACAATAATCGTATATTGATTGGTTTGCGCAAAAGTTATAGCGTCTACAAAATAGGTGATAGATTTATGGCATTTTTTTTTTTTTACTAGTAATGGCGGCGATCTGCGTTTTTTTTTGATCGTGACATTGCGGCGGACATATCGGACACTTTTGACACGTTTTTGGGACCATTCACATTTACACGGCGATTAGTGCTATAAAACTGCACTGATTACTGTGTAAATGTGACTGGCAGGGAAGGGGTTAACACTAGGGGGCGCTGAAGGGGTTAAAATGTTTCTTAAAGTATGTTCTAACTGTAGGGGGAGGGGGGACTCACAGGGGGGGAGACCGATGTGTGTTCCTCTGTACTGGGAACACACATCAGTCTCCTCACCGCTGACAGGAGGTGGATCTGTGTGTTTACAGACACAGATCCACACTCCTGCCATGATCAGTGGTAATCGCGGGTGCTCGGCGGCAATCGCGGCCGTCGGGCACGCGCGCGGGATCGCGAGTGGTGGCGCTGGTGCGCGCAGCCGGCGGTGCGCACGCGCCCTAGAACGCCGAGAACAAAGGAAGTTGTGTGACGTCCACTCTCATCGGCGAGGGGTTGCTACAGACGTCAATCCCCTATGGCCCGGTAAGGAAGGGGTTAAAGACAATATAAGCAATGCTCCTCAAAGAAAAAAAAGATAGAATGTTCTCCGTATAAAAAACAGCATTTATTTACCGCAAAACAAATGCGCCAGCTACTCACAATAAAATAATAAAGAGTAGCATATCATTTTAAACACTTGCCGCTACCAGTACATTCATACCTCCCAACTTTTTGAAGTGGGAAGGAAGGACACCTATTAGCAAAAGTATGCAGGCACAGGAAATACCCCCTACCAAACCCCCTACAAAAGATTGGTTAAACCCACAAGCATTATTTTTACCACTACTATTCCTTTATGTTGGCTTTTGAAATTGACCAATGCAGCAATTTAGAACTTGAATGAAAGGTTTGGCACTGGGAAACACTTTTTGAATGATAAATAGTGCATTGTATATACAACTATATACAGTGCAGAAAATAAGTATTTGAACACCCTGCTATTCTGCAAGTTCTCCCACTTGGAAGTCATGGAGGGGTCTGAAATTGTCATCGTAGGTGCATGTCCACTGTGAGAGACATAATCAAAAAAAAAAATTCCAGAAATCACAATGTATGATTTTTTAACTATTTATTTGTATGATACAGCTGCAAAGAAGTATTTGAACACCTGTCTATCAGCTAGAATTCTGACCCTCAAAGACCTGTTAGTCTGCCTTTAAAATGTCCACCTCCACTCCATTTATTATCCTAAATTAGATGCACCTGTTTGAGGTCATTAGCTGCATAAAGACACCTGTCCACCCCATACAATCAGTAAGAATCCAACTACTAACATGGCCAAGACCAAAGAGCTGTCCAAAGACACTAGAGACAAAATTGTACACCTCCACAAGGCTGGAAAGGGCTACGGGGAAATTGCCAAGCAGCTTGGTGAAAAAAGGTCCACTGTTGGAGCAATCATTAGAAAATGGAAGAAGCTAAACATGACTGTCAATCTCCCTCGGACTGGGGCTCCATGCAAAATCTCACCTCGTGGGGTCTCAATGATCCTAAGAAAGGTGAGAAATCAGCCCAGGACTACACGGGAGGAGCTGGTCAATGACCTGAAAAGAGCTGGGACCACCGTTTCCAAGGTTTCTGTTGGTAATACACTAAGACGTCATGGTTTGAAATCATGCATGGCACGGAAGGTTCCCCTGCTTAAACCAGCACATGTCAAGGCCCGTCTTAAGTTTGCCAATGACCATTTGGATGATCCAGAGGAGTCATGGGAGAAAGTCATGTGGTCAGATGACACCAAAATAGAACTTTTTCGTCATAATTCCACTAACCGTGTTTGGAGGAAGAAGAATGATGAGTACCATCCCAAGAACACCATCCCTACTGTGAAGCATGGGGGTGGTAGCATCATGCTTTGGGGGTGTTTTTCTGCACATGGGACAGGGCGACTGCCCTGTATTAAGGAGAGGATGGCCGGGGCCATGTCTTGCGAGATTTTGGGCAACAACCTCCTTCCCTCAGTTAGAGCTTTGAAGATGGGTCGAGGCTGGGTCTTCCAACATGACAATGACCCGAAGCACACAGCCAGGATAACCAAGGAGTGGCTCTGTAAGAAGCATATCAAGGTCTGGCGTGGCCTAGCCAGTCTCCAGACCTAAACCCAATAGAGAATCTTTGGAGGGAGCTCAAACTCTGTGTTTCTCAGCGACAGCCCAGAAACCTGACTGATCTAGAGAAGATCTGTGTGGAGGAGTGGGCCAAAATCCCTCCTCCAGTGTGTGCAAACCTGGTGAAAAACTACAAGAAACATTTGACCTCTGTAATTGCAAACAAAGGCTACTGTACCAAATATTAACATTGATTTTCTTGAGGGTCAGAATTCTAGCTGATAGACAGGTGTTCAAATACTTCTTTGCAGCTGTATCATACAAATAAATAGTTAAAAAAATCATACATTGTGATTTCTGGAATTTTTTTTTTTTGATTATGTCTCTCACAGTGGACATGCACCTACGATGACAATTTCAGACCCCTCCATGATTTCCAAGTGGGAGAACTTGCAAAATAGCAGGGTGTTCAAATACTTATTTTCCGCACTGTAGATCAGACCAAAATGAGGGACAAATGAGGAGGAATGAGGGACAGTTGGTACAATTACTGCTAGCGGGTGTCACAGCCAGGCATGGCAACTTACTGGTATGTGGCCATGTACCTCCTGGATTTCAGGCATGCTTGCAAAAGTATTCACCCCCTTGGCTTTTTACCTATTTTGTTACATCACAGCCTTTAGTTAAATGCTTTTTTAATCTGAATTATATGTGATGGATCAGAACACAATAGTGAAGTAAAATTTAAAAAAAATATATATATATATATATATATATATATATATATATAACTATTTTTCAGAAATAAAAAAATTATAATTGGCATGGCGTATGTATTCATCCCCTTTGTTATGAAGCCCATAAAAAGCTCTGGTGCAATCAATTACCTTCAGAAGTCACATAATTAGTGAAATGATGTCCAACTGTGTGCAATCTAAGTGTCACATGATCTGTCATTAAATATACACACCTATTTGAAAGGCCCCAGAGGCTGCAAAACCTAAGCAAGAGGCACCACTAACCAAACACTGCCATAAAGACCAAGGAACTCTTCAAACACGGAAGGGACAATATTATTGAGAAGTACAAGTCAGGGTTAGGTTATAAAAAAATATCCAAATATTTGATGATCCCTAGAAGTACCATCAAATCTATCATAACCAAATGGAAAGAACATGGCACAAAAGCAAACCTGCCAAGAGACAGCCGCACACCAAAACTCATGGACTGGGCAAGGAGGGCATTAATCAGAGAGGCAGCACAGAGACCTAGGGTAACCCTGGAGGAGCTGTAGAGTTTCACAGCACAGACAGGAATATCTCTACATAGGACGACAATAAGCCGTACGCTCCATAGAGTTGGGCTTTATGGCAGAGTGGCTAGAAGAAAGACATTACTTTCAGCAAAAACGAAGTGGTATGTTTTTAGTTTGCGAAAAGGCATGTGGGAGACTCGCAAAATGTATGGAGGAAGGTGCTCCTTTTTTGTCCATCAAAAGAAAACGCTATATCTGGCGCAAACCCAACACATCACATCACCCAAAGAACACCATCGCTACAGTGAAACAAAGAAGGATGGTGCTAAATTTAGCTGGCCAGCTAGAACCTGTCCTAGGTAGCTAATATAACCTACATGTATATACAGCTAAGCCTGCTAAGAACTTAATGTAGTGCACATGTTTATATGTGAGAGACAAAAGCAGAGTTATTCACTGTGATTTTGTGCTTGGATGTCATATAACAGTTGTATGTTGTGTTCACAGAAGGAAAAGAAAAAATATGCCTTTAAGAGTCATTTGTTTGTATGGCAGCAGGAGGTTAGGAATAACACAGCTGAATTCATGCCGGAAAGCATAGAGTTAAGATTTTGTGACTCATCAAAAGCCTTGGCCCAATCACAGCCAATCTCACATTGAGCAGAGTCTTTACCAGTCACAGCCAGCTTTACAAACACTCTGTCTGGGAGGTTCCTAATACTCCATGTGCTGCTAGATTATTCCACCAGAGACAGAGAGCCACATGGAGACAGAGACAGAGAGCAGACACACAAGGCCAGAGTCTTATTTTATGGAAGCCAGGGGCTAAAAATAGGTATGTGCCACAGTTATATATATGTTCTTATTGTAAATAGTGTAGTTAGAACTGTATACTGATCTAGTTGTGTGTTCACTTGTAGTTCCACCTAACCTAATTCAGAAACCAAACCCAACTAAGCTAACCCTGCAAAAGCAACCCTGCAAACCAAGTTGCAAACAACAGAGTTATACTTTTCAGAGAAATCAGAGAATGCTTTGATAACAGAGAGAGAGAGAGAGAGAGAGAGAGAGAGAGAGAGAGAGTAAATACTGAAGAAAGAAATATATCCACCATCTTATGTTAAATGACAAGATTGAATATTTGAACC
This sequence comes from Rana kukunoris, assembly GCA_029574335.1. Classification (NCBI taxonomy): domain Eukaryota; kingdom Metazoa; phylum Chordata; class Amphibia; order Anura; family Ranidae; genus Rana; species Rana kukunoris. Next base: position 92,555,858 of record CM056056.1, on the reverse strand, counting down.
ACCATTTTCTGTTATACTTATTCATCACGTGTTTTTGTACATGGACTGTCTGCTGCAAAGCAGCAGTATTATATATGAAGAAAAGTGAAGTTATTTTAAGCATTTGGTGTGCTCTTTAAACCTACTGCTTCCATAGAACGGCGTTAGAGGAATTTTCAGAGTATTAGACAGTCTTGTTGGACTGAAAAGTCAGAGATATCACAATTCTTCTAATGCCACAGCGCATGAGGCACTTCATAGTGCTGCACCTGCCACGGTGGAACTATTTTTCCCTTTGAGGGAAAAGCGATAGTGCTCCTCAACTTGCACAGTAAAGAGCGCATTTGAGCAGCGGAGCGCCAGCATATACCGCCGCACAGCAACCGATCCCTGAGTGAACAAGTAAAGACACCCCAGCGGGGCTAGCATAGAGGCTATAGAAGCATGTTTACTCAAACTGCAGCCGACCCCAGAGAGAGAAAAAGATGCATGGTGGGAGACCAAAGTCCAGACCTAGAGTGCCTGCACCGCCACCCACGAAGAGGCCACATACTGCAGCCAGCTAGTTTCCCGCCACTAGGCCCAAAGCCTGTAGCAGTGCATCGAAAGTCATTGCAGAGCATCGCAACTCATCGCAACGCATCGCAGCTCATCGCAGTGCATCAAAAGTCATCGCAGAGCATCGCAACTCATTGCAGAGCAACGCATCGCAGCTCATCGCAGTGCATCGCAGAGCATCGCAAAGCATCGCAAGTCAGCGCAAGCTTCACATCAAGAAAAGACAAGTCTCCTCTAAGGCGGCGTACACACGAGGGGATATGTCCGCTGAAAACAGTCCGATGGACCGTTTCAGCAGACATCTCCGCTCGTGTGTATGGGCTAGCGGACAGATTTCTCCACCCGACAGATTTCAAAGCAAGCTTTGAAATCTATCCGGTGGAATCTGTCCGCCTGACATGTCTGCTGGTTAGTACACTTACCAGCAGACATGTCGGCCCCCCAGCGCGCCGCGCTGCTGCCGAATGGATTTGGCGCAATGCGCGGAAGTGTTTTACTTCCTGGTGCGGTGACGTGGCGGTGACGCGCGGCGGCGTCAACGTCACCGCGCCGTGTCGGCGGCGCGGGGAATTTGATCCGATGGTGTGTACACGCCATCGGATCAAACTCTCCCGATCGGACATATCCGATGGAAATGGTCGCGGGGACCGTTTTCATCGGATATGTCCGATCGTCTGTACGCCGCCTCAGACTGACGTTTGTTCCAGCAGCCCACAGATCACAGTATCCTGCTCTTCAGAAATAAGGTCAGAGCTTTCCTTTTATTACTTATCATTGCTGTAAAGTAAAACGAAGGACAGTTTGTAGTATACGGACTCTAAAGTATTTAAAGTGAAAGTCGTTTATTGCCTGCATCTTTTGCTATTGCATTTAAAGTGAAAGTAATTCATTGCCTGCATCTTTTGCTATTGCATTTAAAGTGAAAGTAATTTATTGCCTGCATTTATTGTTATAGAAATTAAAGTAAAATGTCTAAGCCTAGTATTACCATGCCACTGTTAGAGGATACAAAGATATCTAGAGGGTGAAGAGCAAGTTAACCTGTCTGAGGTAGAAGAGTCTGATGCAGCATTAGCCTTGCCCCAAACAAATGAGCTAAGACGCTAAGAACGCATTAGAAAACAGACCCCAAAAATACAGGAAAATTTGGAGCAAGAAGCAGCATTAAAAGGAAAAAGGTTCACCAGAGTGTATGATAAGTGGAAACCATACATTAAAGATGTTCGTAGAAAGCTAAAGCAAGATAGTATGAAAGAAAACTTGAGTGATCTGGTAGAGACGATAGAAGAATCTGAATCAAAGCTTATGGCAGTGTATGTCAACCTGCGGTCATCCACAACACCTTCCCAGTATATTGTGAGGAACATGGACACATGTACTGCAGTCACTAAAGATTTAGTAAAGCTCATGAAAGAATTATCATGTGAAGCCAACTATGATGAATTTAAGGCGAGGAAGAGAATGAACAAGCTCTTCACAAGAGACTATGCTAGGTCCTTAGGGGGAACCACAATCTCAAGTGGGACTTCCTTTCACTAGCAGCAGTGCCAGTCACACATCAAAGTCCTCAATATACTCTAGCCAAAAGAAAGGAAGGGTTGAACAACTTGCTGTCAAGAAAGCAGAAATCGAGATGGAAACTGCCATTGAGGCACAGCGCCATCAAATGGAGGCACAGCGCATCAAATGGAAGCTGAAATGGAGGCACAGCGCCAAACAGATGAAAAGTCTGGAAAGACTGAAAGAAGTTAAGATTATAGAAGCCAGACTAAGAGTACACGAAAGAGGACGTGAATGGTAGTCATAGGTCCAAATCTGTACTAAGTGATGAAGCAGACTCCTACTCACCTCCATACATCCAGGAGAATGAAAGGAAACCTTCAGTATGTAGTGAAGAAAAAAGTCATTGCCCTTCCATTTCTGCCCAGAAAGACGAAAAAAGAGACTCACTTAATTTAGAACTAAGTGATAAAATAAAACAGGATAATTCTACTCCTAGATGTCACTGCAATGATCAGGAGAATGTTGCGACTATTGTCCCAGCAAGACGGCAGAGTACAGTCCCAGCAAGACTTCCCATTACAGAACCTACTGTATTTTTAGGGGACATACTGAAGTTCATAGAGTGGAAGGCAAGTTTTAAAATGAACATATTGAGCATCATTGTTCCAGACCATGTTGACAAGTTATTCTACCTTCAGAGATATGTTGGTGGAGAAGCAAAGAAAGCCCTTGAAGGTAACTTCTATAGAACAGACGAAGAAGCCTATAAGCAAGCCTGGGAAAAGTTAAATGCAAGATATGGTCATCCTTTCTTAGTAAAAAGAGCCTTAGGGAGAAATTGAATAACTGGCCTAAATAGGTATCAAGGAACACTTCAAACTCAAGAGTATGGTGATTTCTGCAAGCATGCAGCAATGCCATCCCACATGTACGAGGACTAGAAGTACTGAACGACTATCTAGAAAATCACAGGATGCTAGCCAAGCTACCTGAAGAAGTGGCTTCTAGATGGAATCGCTATGTGACTGAACAGTTAGATCTAAATAAGGACTTACAAAGTTTTGAAAAGTTCTCTGAGTTTGTTAATAGGGAAGCACGAATAGCATGTAACCCAGTAACATCATCTTACGCCTTAAAATCCTTAGAAGAAAGGCCTGCGAGAGATACAAAACGTGCAAGAGCAACCAGCTTTGCAATCAACACAGCAGCCAAATGTCTAGATACCTGCAAAAGCAAGCTTAAAGTCACTACTGGGTTTCAGTAAAGAGACAGAACCGACAATCCTCAGACTACCTATAAGTGTATGTTCTGTGGAGAGAACCACTCATACACAAGTGCAACAATTGAAAGAGAAGACCTCAAATGAAAAAGAAAAGATTTGTACTTGATTAACCAACTGTGTTTTGGATGCTTAAGAAAAGGCCATGGTTACAAAGAGAGTGTGTAAAAAAGGCTACATGCAGCGTCTGCAAAGGACGCCATCCTACGCCACTACATGAAGAACGTCAAAGAAGGATGATATCCTCAATACCTAAAGATGCTGAGGAAGAAAAGAAAGTATCAGTATTCTCTAGCAGAATAAGGGAAGGAGAAAGCAACGGCACATCAATGGTTGTACCAGTGTGCATTTCTAAACTAAAAAGGAGGAACAAGAAGGTATACGCCTATGCACTACTGGATGCCCAAAGTGACGTCACCTTCATTGATCAAGAAATCTGCAAGAAATTACAAGTGGCTACAGAACCAGTGAAGCTCAAGCTCACCACAATTATGGGGAGAGACACATTAGTGAACAGTCAAATGGTTAAAGGGACTGAGAGTTAGAGGACTTCATTCAAACCTCACATTAAATCTACCTCCATCTTATACGAAATACGACATACCTCTAGATCAAGATCGCATACCTACCTGTGAAACAGCCAATACATTGGAGCACCTATCATATCTCATGAAATGTCCCCGCAGAAGGAATTTGGTGTTGAACTGTTGATAGGCTACGATTGTCCCGAAGCTTTGGTACCACGAGAGGTAATCACAGGAGGAAAGGGTGAACCCTACGCTGTTCGAACTGATCTAGGATGGGGTGTTGTTGGAGGAAAACAGCAGATTGCAAACTCAAGACAGGTGACAGGATTGTGTCATCGAATATCTGTCTAAGAGCTACCAACTGTAAGTTCAGCAAAGGTAATCAAGATCCTTGAATCTGACTTTACAGACATAAGTTCTAAAGAGAAGAGTGTATCCCAAGAAGATATAAAGTTCATACACACTCTAAAAGAAAGTATTCAGCAGAATCAACAAGGTTATCTTAAAATGCCCTTACCATTCAGAGAACGACCTTGTCTGCCAAATAACAGAAATCTTGCCCTAGCAAGATTGAAATGCTTGAAGAAAAAGATGGGAAGAGATCTCAAATTCAAGCAGGATTATTTAAAATTCATGGAAGGCATCCTTGAAGAAGGACCTGCAGAGAAGGTGAATAACCAACCTAAAGAAGGAGAAGTGTGGTACATCCCACATCAAGGTGTTTACCACCCAAAGAAACCAGATACACTTAGAGTAGTATTTGATTGCTCAGCAAAGTATGATGGTGTTGCATTGAACGATCATCTACTAAAAGGACCAGATCTTACAAACACTCTGCCTGGAGTAACTCTGTAGATTCAGAAAGTATCCCATAGCGGTCATGTGTGACGTTGAAAAAATGTTCCAGTTCCATGTGAAGAACGGAGATAGAGACTTCCTGAGGTTCCTATGGTGGGGAGGATGGAGATACAGATACAGAGCCAGCAGAATACAGAATGAAAGTACATTTGTTTGGAGCAGCATCGTCTCCAGGTTGCGCCATTATGAGAAGGATTGTCCATCAGCAACAAATTTTCTTAAGAAAAACTTCTATGTAGATGATGGTCTTATAAGTCTAGAGTCAACAGAATCTGCAATCAAATTAGTAAATGAAAAGTCAAGAATTATGCGCAAAAGGAAACCTGCGCCTTCACAAATTCATTCTCAAACAACAGAGAGTTACTGGAATCAATCAGTGATTCTGAACGTTGCATCAACAATGAAGAATGTAGATCTCAATTATGATCATCTTCTAGTTCAGAATGTACTTGGCTTGGGATGGAATGTAGAGAACGATGAGTTCTTCTTTGAAGTATCCTTTGAAGAGAAAGTTGCAACCAGACGTACCATTCTCTCTGCAGTGGCTTCTATATATGATCCACTGGGATTCTGGACCCCAGTAATCCTCAAAGCAAAAGAACTACTACAGGAATTATGCAGACGGAAGTTGGGATGGGATGAACCCATACCTGAAGATTTGAGGCCAAGGTGGGAGACTTGGATAAGAGACTTGCAAAATTTGAAAGAAGTTTGGATACCCAGATGTTTTGTACCTCATGATTTTGGAGAGTACAAGAAAATAGAACTTCATCACTTTTCAGACACCAGTAGTTATGGCTATGGTCGGTGCTCGTACATCAGAGTAATAGGAGAAGGAAAAATACATTGTGCCCTGGTTATGGGAAAGACCAGAGTTGCACCTACCAGTATTCAGACAATACCAAGACTTGAACTGACAGCTGCTGTTGTTTCAGTATCAGTAAGCAAGTTTCTAAGAGAAGAATTAGAGTTAAAAATAGATGAAGAATATTTTTGGACAGACTCACAAGTTGTCCTAGGATACATAAACAACGAAGCTCGAAAATTCAATGTCTTTGTCGCCAGCAGAGTTTAGAAAAATTGGGAAATGACAAATCCGGAACATTGGCATCACATTGATACAAAGCATAACCCGGCAGATCATGCTTCAAGAGGTCTGAATGTATCAGAATTGAAAAATTCTAATTGGTTCACCGGTCCAGAGTTCCTTTGGGAAAAGGAGATCATACCCAGTGAAGGTTACACAGAATTGTCTATGGGTGATCCAGAAGTAAAGGTTGTACAAACATTAAGCACTGCTGCCAAATGTCAAGATGACATACTTGAAAGACTAGCCAGATGTTAAAAATGGAATACGGTCATAAACGTAGTAGCTCGAATTCAACGTTTGGCAAAGGGAATCAGAAAGAAGGAATCATTGAATGTAGAGGAAAGAATGAAAGCTGAAGAAACAGTCATAAGACTCATTCAACAGAGATTATATAGTGAAGAGTTAAAGAGACTTAGTCAAGAACCTAAAAGGCTTCCTAACAACCACCCACTGTACAAGCTCAATCTTGTTCTACAGGATGGTATACTGAAGGTGGGAGGGAGACTGGAAAATGCATTGTTACCCAGCAGAGTGAAGCATCCAGCAATTCTACCGAAAAATTATATTTTCACAAGACTGATTATTGATCACTACCACAACAAATCCTTGCATCAAGTAAGAAGCTTTACCCAGAACTGTTTGAGAAAAGGTGGTTACTGGATAGTGAAAGGAAGCAAAGTTATAGCAAAGTATATAAATAAATGCGTAACCTGTAGAAAGGCACGTAGACCTACCGAAGAACATAGAATGGCAGATTTACCAGTAGATCGTGTAAACCCATCATCACAATTTCTTTATAGTGGAATGGATTGCTTTGGCCCATTCATCACCAAGCAAAACCGCAAAGAGTACAAGAGATATGGATTAATATTCACATGTCTGAGCTCCAGAGCAATTCACCTGGAAATGTTAGAAGATATGTCAACTGACGCATATATCAACGCCTTGAGATGTTTCGTAGCCATTAGAGGTACTGTCAGAGAGCTTAGATCTGACCAAGGATCTAATTTTGTCGGAGCAAAAAAAAGAATTGAAGAAAGCTCTAAAGGAGATCGATAAAGAAAAAGTAACTGAATACTTGTCACAGAATCCACATGCAAGCCACACAGGAGGAGTTTGGGAAAGACAAATCAGAACTGTAAGAAATGTGTTAAGTTCAATGTTGAAAAAGAACTCCAGAAGAATGGATGATGCTTCACTTAGGACCCTATTCTATGAAGTAATGTCTATTGTTAACAGTCGTCCACTTACAGTTGACAACATCAATTATCCAACGAGTTTGGAACCTTTAACTCCTAACCATCTACTTCACCTTAAGTCTGATTGCACACAACTACCGCCTGGCAAATTCACCAGAGGATTTATATGCCAAAAAGAGATGGCGAGGAGTTCAATATCTATCAGAACAGTTTTGGAATAGATGGAGGAAAGAGTACTTAGCCAACCTTACGCTGAGGAGTAAATGGCAAACACCCAGAAGAAATGTCCAAGTTGGTGACATAGTATTAGTGAAAGAAGATTTACCTAGAAGTCAATGGAAATTGGCCAAAGTTCTAGAAGTTCAAAAGGATGAAGACAAACTAGTAAGAAGAGCGTTGTTACAAATAGGAGACTCAAAACTTGACAAAAAGGGAAAACGTCTCACTACTCCACTCAGGTTGGAACGTCCTATACAGAAGTTAGTTGTTCTACTTGTGAGTGATAAAAGACACTTGGAAAGTTGAGAACCTGATAGAAAATTCCCCAAATTCATGTTCACATCCTACTATAGGGAACAAGAATTATAGGTAATTTTGGTGGGAGTGTAGCTGGCCAGCTAGAACCTGTCCTAGGTAGCTAATATAACCTACATATATATACAGCTAAGCCTGCTAAGAACCTAATGTAGTGCACATGTTTATATGTGAGAGACAAAAGCAGAGTTATTCACTGTGATTTTATGCTTGGATGTCATATAACAGTTGTATGTTGTGTTCACAGAAGGAAAAGAAAAAATATGCCTTTTAGGCCTTGTACACACGAGGGAATAGATCCGATGTGAACGGTCCGACGGACCGTTCCCATCGGATCTGTCCGCCGGATTGCTTTGATCCGATGGCTGTACACAGAAAGGCCTGGATTATTTCCTAAATGTACATAATATAACTGGGTACTTATATTTATAGGTAAAGTTGATCCCGGGAATATCCGATTGCCTCTGGGGGGATCAGAAAGGAATTTTTTCCCCTGCTGTGGCAAATTGGATCATGCTTTGCTGTTTTTTTTGCCTTCCTCTGGATCAACTGTGGGTGTGGAGTTGGGTATATGGGATTGTATGTTATTATTATTATTTTATTTTTATTTTTTATTTTTTTATGGTTGAACTGGATGGTCTTTTTTCAACCTGACTAACTATGCAACTATGTAATCCATATTAATTTCAGGTTGTGAGGCAACAAAACATGAAAAATGGCAAAGGAGGTGAATACTTTTGCAAGGCACTGTAAGTACATTTCTCAATAAAGCTATTTGTTATGGACTTTATATATAATTTACATCTGATTAGCGCTGCATATAAGTATTTTCATTTTTGCCTGTGAAAACATCTTTGAAAACCTGGGTTTTGCCCCAGGGAACATATATCAATGGAAAAAAGTTTTAAAAACTGTCGTTTTTTTCTGGAGCAGTGATTTTAATGATGCTTAAATGAAAATAAAAAAATGAAAGATTCCTTTAAATATCGTACCTGCTGGGTGTCTATAGTATGCCTGTGAAGTGGCACATGTTTAGAACTGTCCCTGCACAAAATGAGATTTCTATAAGAAAAAAGTAATTTAAAACTGCTTGCGGCTTTAATGTAATGTCTGGTCCCTGCAATATGGATGAAAATCATTGAGAAAAATAGCACAGACACAGACAGTACACACACCACGTAGCTTTAGGTGCACACTGCAGAGGACACGGGCAGTAGACACCAAGTAGCTTTAGGTGCAAACTACAGAGCACACGGGCAGTACACACCAAATAGCGTTAGGTGCAAAGTACAGAGGACACAGGCAATACACCATGTGAGAATACTGCAGCTAGCACAATCAACTGTCTGCCAGTAAATTAGGAAGAACTGATCTAGCTAAACTATACAGTGTATAAATATATGTACAACACCTGGGATGCATATATTTCCTCTACACACTGTAACTTTAACTGACTAGCCTGCCTGCTCTATCTACCTAGAAAAAAAGACACTCTCTCTCTCTCTTAGACAGATCTCTAACCATCGCCACAACACACTACACAAGGCCGACCTGCAGGCGGCCTTTTATAGTGTGGGGCTTGTACTAAACTCCCTGAGCCATAATTGGCCAAAGCCACCCTGGCTTTGGCCAATTATGGCTCTCCGTGTTTTGGCCAAGCATGCGGGTCATAGTGCATGCTTGGCCAATCATCAGCCAGCAATGCACTGCCATGCTGCAGTGAATTATGGGCTGTGAAACGTAACTCGAATTTGGCGCGAATGGCCCAAAACATTTGTAATTCGATGAACGATCGAACATACGATGTTCAAGTCGAACATGAGTTTAACTCGAAAACGAAGCTCATCCCTAACCACAGGTGTGAGACATTTTGGCAGCCTAGCCATGTACAGGGGCCCAAAATATAATGATCACCTTCAAGGGTGTTAATTACTTTACTGTATGCATTGGATTTACTTACTACCTATCACATTTTCTGAGGCCCCAAAATAACAGAATAGTATAAACACTCCCCAAATTACCCTTTTTTGGAAAGTAGACACCCCAAGGTATTTGCTGAGATGCATGTTTTCTACTTTTTGGAAAGTAGAAACATTATTTTTTTCAGCTTTTGTTTGTTTACATAATTAGTACAAAAAATAAAAAAAATCGCTGAATAGCAAAAAAGTAAACTGGTCATGAAGGGGGTAAAACCTTTTGGTGGTTGTAACGGAATGACCCGTGACAGACTCAGATTCTCCTATGTCTAGGGTCACCTTATGTCCACTGGGGCCATAGGGTGACAAAGAAATTATATCATGTACTACAGAAGATGGGACATTAATAATAATTCATATTGCAGGACTGGAGTATTGCAAGGGGCCATGTTGGCTTGAGACCAGGTTATAATAGGCTTTTGAAATGTTAAGTGAAGCCCGGCTTGTGAAAGGCATTTCATTCTTTTGAAAGGGGTTAATTGCATCTACTCCTAGACAATACATTGTCTATGGTACAAAGGTGTCAAGCCCTTTAGAGACAGTACGTCTGTCTAGATAATGTGATTGAGGTTCCTTATATGGGTGTGAAGATTATCTGTGATTGTGTATTATTCAAAAGGGAAAATCATCGTGTGATAGTATTTGGTTTTGATGTCATTATCTCAAGGAATGTATCCCGTCAGTATCGGTGCCGAAATGTCTGCTAGATAATTAGCCCCAGTGTGAATAGGGGGGTGGAGATGGCATTGTCCTGTGATTGGCTGTAACATCTTGTACTGTATAAAAAGCAAGCTAAGATACCATTAAAGTGTTCATATGTTTGGAAGCAAGTACAGAGCTGAGTCTCGTCTTGATTATGGGAATTGATATGGATCGTGTATGCAGTATTGTCGGAGTGTGTCGGATAAGCTTGTTGTTGGATGGAAGGTCGTAAACGGTGGTGACCGTTACAGTGGTCAAGTGGTTAAATCCTCTGTTCTGAAGATCAGGGATAACATTCAAAACACAGCATATCGCTGCTTGCTCATCTGAGCTAAGACGTGCCAAGTGTGATGACGTTCCTGTCATTGCTTGTTTCGCTTTGCGTCTATTTATTAAAGTTCTTGCAGTAAAACCAAGGAAGCTTAAACTTCTGTAGTGTATCAATGGTTTACTAAACAGGAAAAACTGCATATACAACTGTACAATACAAAATACAACACAACTCATAGCTTACAAAAATATGCCTACAAATATAAGCAATAAGTAAACTAAACCGTTACTTAAGATGTAATGTCCTTCATGGTTCTTTGTCAGTGGTGGATGGTGAATTTTTAGGATGGGGGGGCGCCAGACCCCACCCTTCCTTTTCTGACCCCTCCCACTTGGTGGAAATGGGCATGGTTTCATCGAAATAGTGGGCGTAGCTCTAAGGTGGTGTGGTTAGCATGTAAAATGAACGAGGGATGGAGGGAGAGCAGGCCCAGATCCTACACAACAATAGAAATCTGTGTATTCTCAAAAGTTTAACAATCAGGATGATTGCAGTGCATTATTTCTATTATTACATTGTAATAAAAAATAAAATCATTCAACTCACCATAATGCCGAATCAGTGGGAGCCCTGAGCGCGTCGCCTGCCACCAGATGCTATCAAGTGTCCCCAGCGGAGTCCCTCCTTATATACAGCCCTGTGTCACATCAAATGCAGCCATCCCCTGTCCCATAAATTGCAAAACACTATATATTATACACAGAGCCTACACTATACACAGAAAACACTATACACAGAGCGCACTGTACACAGAGAACATTATACACAGAGCGCACACTATACACAGAGAACATTTTACACAGAGAACATTATACACAGAGCGCACACTATACAGCACACACTATACACAGAGAACACTATACACAGAGAACATTATACACAGAGAACATTATACACAGAGCACACACTATACACAGAGAACACTATACACAGAGAACACTATACACAGAGAACATTATACACAGAGCACACACTATACACAGAGAACACTATACACAGAGAACACTATACAAAGAGAACATTATACACAGAGCGCACACTACTCAGCACACACTATACACAGAGAACACTATACACAGAGTACACACTATACACAGAGTACACACTGTACACAGAGTACACACTGTACACAGAGTACACACTGTACACAGAGTACACACTGTACACAGAGAACACACTATACACAGAGTACACACTATACACAGAGTACACACTATACACAGAGTACACACTATACACAGAGTACACACTGTACACAGAGAACACACTATACACAGAGAACACACTATACACAGAGAACACACTATACACAGAGTACACACTATACACAGAGAACACACTATACACAGAGAACACACTATACACAGAGAACCCTATACACAGAGAACACTATACACAGAGAACACACTATACACAGAGTACACACTATACACAGAGTACACACTATACACAAAGAACACTATACACAAAGAACACTGTACACAAAGAACACACTATACACAGAGAACACACTATACACACTATACACAGAGTACACACTATACACAAAGAACACACTATACACAGAGAACACACTATACACAGAGAACACACTATACACAGAGAACACTTTACACAGAGAACACTATACACAGAGCGCACACTATACACAGAGCGCACACTATACAGCACACACTATTCACAGAGAACACTATAAACAGAGAACACTATACACAGAGAACACTATACACAGAGTGCACACTATACAGCACACACTATACACAGAGTGCACTATACACAGAGAACACTATACACAGAGAACACTATACACAGAGAACACTATACACAGAGAACACTATACACAGAGAACACTATACACAGAGAACACTATACACAGAGAACACTATACACAGAGAACACTATACACAGAGAACACTATACACAGAGAACACTTTACACAGAGAACATTTTACACAGAGAACATTTTACACAGAGAACATTATACACAGAGAACATTATACACAGAGAACACTATACACAGAGAACACTATACACAGAGAACACTATACACAGAGAACACTATACACAGAGAACACTATACACAGAGAACATACTATACAGCACACACTATACACAGAGCGCACTATACACAAAGAACATTTTACACAGAGCGCACACTATACACAGAGAACAATATACACAGAGCGCACACTATACACAGAGAACACGCTATACACAGAGAACACTATACACAGAGAACACTATACACAGAGAACACTATACACAGAGAACACACTATATACAGAGAACACTATACACAGAGAACACTGTACACAGAGCGCACACTATACAGCACACACTATACACAGAGCGCACTATACAGAGAGAACATTATACACAGAGCGCACACTATACACAGAGAACACGCTATACACAGAGAACACACTATACACAGAGAACACACTATATACAGAGAACACACTATATACAGAGAACACTATACACAGAGCGCACACTATACAGCACACACTATACACAGAGCGCACTATACAGAGAGAACATTATACACAGAGCGCACACTATACACAGAGAACACGCTATACACAGAGAACACACTATACACAGAGAACACACTATATACAGAGAACACTATACACAGAGAACACTATACACAGAGCGCACACTATACAGCGCACACTATACAGCACACACTATACACAGAGCGCACTATACAGAGAGAACATTATACACAGAGCGCACACTATACAGCACACACTATACACAGAGCGCACTATACACAGAGAACACTATACACAGAGAACACTATACACAGAAAACACTATACACAGAAAACACTATACACATTGTTATTGTTTAGGGTGGAGAGGCAGGAAGAGGGGTAATTGTTTAGGGTGGATAGGCAGGGAGGGAGGTCATTGTTTAGGGTGGAGAGGCAGGAAGAGGGGTTATTGTTTAGGGTGGAGAGGCAGTAAGAGGGGTTATTGTTTAGAGTGGAGAGGCAGGAAGAGGGGTTATTGTTTAGAGTGGAGAGGCAGGGAGGGAGGTCACTGTTTAGAGTGGAGAGGCAGGAAGAGGACATATTGTTTAGGGTGGAGAGGCAGGTTATTGTTTAGAGTAGAGAGGCAGGAAGAGGGGTTATTGTTTAGAGTGGAGAGGCAGGGAGGGAGGTCATTGTTTGCGGTGGAGAGGCAGGAAGAGGGGTTATTGTTTAGAGTGGAGAGGCAGGGAGGGAGGTCATTGTTTGGGGTGGAGAGGCAGGAAGAGGGGTTATTGTTTAGGGTGGAGAGGCAGGGAGGGAGGTTATTGTTTAGGGTGGAGAGGCAGGAAGGGGGGTTATTTTTAGGGTGGAGAGGCAGGTAGGGGGGCCGTTTTAGTGTGGGGAGAGGTAGGGGGGGGTATTTTTTAGGGTCGAGAGACAGGGAGGAGGGCCGTTTTAGGGTGGGGACTGGGAGAGGTAGGGAGGGTGGTTATCTTTTAGGGTAAAGAGGCAGAGAGGGGGGCCGTTTTAAGGTGTAGAGGCAGGGAGGGGGGTTCTTGTTTAGAGTGGAGAGACAGGGGGGGGGGCGTTTTTGGGTGGACTGGAGAGGCAGGGAGGGGGGTTCTTGTTTATAGTGGAGAGGCAGGGGGGCCGTTTTAGGGTGGAAAGAGGCAGTTTGGGAACTCCACAGGCTCTGAAGCAGCTGAGAAGGAGAAGTGAACAAACGTTGTGGTAGGGGGAGGGGAGCCTGGCTCACAGCAGGACACAGTACACACTGAGCCTCAGTCTAGCCGCCGTGCAGAGGAGTCTGACTCTGACTGGACTCGGGGGATGGGAAGCATGTTGCGGGGAATGAGAGTGACAGTGAGAAAGCTCACATCGAGCCCCACACCCAGTCACTCACCTTCTGCTCTGGTTCCCCTACGCTCAGGCTAGGCAGGTACTGCATCCACCCGGCGCACATGAAGGGAAGCATGTTGCCGGGAAGAAGAGTGACAGTGAGAGAGCTCACTTCCGATCCCAGCACCCAGTCACTCACCTTCTGCTCCGTCCTCACGTACACGATCACCGTCCCGGGTTGCTTGCAATAGAGTAGACCTGTCCTGTTCACTCCAGCCGACTCCAGGGAAGTGATGAGTAGTGCTGAAAAAGCACTGCCCACTCGCCGTCCGATCCAATAAAAAAAAAAAGGAACAAGAGCCAGGGACAAATCACTGGAGAGTGGGAGTGTGTGCGGGCACACAGCTTGCGCCCTGCACACGCCCTAAACACGGGCAAATCAGCTTCCCAGCCTGCAATCAGCTGATTGCAGGCTGGGAAGCTTCCCATAGACCGCCGCATGTCCGGGGCCTGGTCACTCTTAAAGTGACATTTAAAAAAAACTGCTTGGGGGGGCAGCACCCGAGCGCCCCCTATGGACTGGCCGCCACTGTTCCTTGTTCAGATTCCAACTTAAAACGTCTCCAAAATTCTAAAGCTCCTGGCATCCATGTCTCCTTCTTCATTCTTCCAAACACCACTGCTGTCTGACCACATGTTTCTTTCAAAACACCCCAAGCCCCTCCCACCTACTTCCTGTATATCAACTTCCTGTCTCAGCTCCAAAACCTACCCAACTGGTTTATTTACATATCAATGGAGGGGAAGATCTTCTGTAAAGATATGTTCTTAAACATCTAACTCTATAATATTCTTAAAGTGACTCATAGCCATAGCAACACATCGCTCTGCCCTCATGTGTTATGTTCCTGGTTGGGGACTTCAACAGAGTTGGCGCTGCATAACTTTTTACGTTTTTTTTGGCACATATTTCTGACACGATATATAGATTTTAAGGTTGTTCACTATTCGATTAATGGTGAAGATTGAACATTTCATTATTTTGGTGCTTATTCTTTATAAGCGCAGCACAACTTTTATTATAGTTGGTATTATTTTTCTGTGAGTGATACACAGAAGGTGCTGGGTTGTTTTACAGCTTTCCTTCTTTTTGTTGCATAAACTAATTTTTAATTTGCATTTAAGCCATTGCTCCTATATATTAAAAATGACCTGGCACATTTTACATTGTTGTATCATCTGCAGTCTCTTTATTTTTAATAAGAGCTTGATAGAAATTGGCAGCAACAGGACAGTTTTGCATTCATGAGAACATAGCCAGCTGCAGTGATCTACCGTCCAATTTTTATCTTCCAGTTAAAGTGGGTTTATTACCGTTTGATAAAAAAGCATGTGTTGCTGCTAAAGCTACATAAAAAAGGCTACTGCTCTAAGTAAGCCAAGCCAAAGACAAAAAATGTATACCAGAACCAAACATGCTCTGCCCGTGTACACTGTCCCTGCGGCTGTCTGTAAAAAAAATCATACTGTTCCGTGATGCCACTTACAGCTTTAGGACATGAATGAATGAAAAACTTGAATGAAAAACTTATATAGCGCGGCACATGCGAACCAAATCGCCTCTGGGCGCTAGTTGTATCCGTCTCTCTTGACATCAGAAGAGCAGAGTTTTAATCCGTCCTCTGAAGGTCAGGTGGTTTTCCTCCAACCGAATGCTGGTTGGTAAAGCGTTCCAGAGTCTGGGACCCTGGACAGCAATCCTTCTTTCTCCTTTGGACTTGAATCTGGCTTTGGGTACTTTGACCAAATTTTGGTCACTGGATCGCAGAGTGCGATTGGGGTTGTGGGGTTCTATTTTATCGCAAAGATATTGCGGGGCTTTTCCATGGATGCATTTATGGGTCAGACAGAGTGCTTTAAAAGCAATTCTGTCTTTCACCGGCAACCAGTGAAGGGATCTCAGCGACGGTGAGATTGATTCCCAGGGTTTTTTCCCAGTCACCAGTCTGGCGGCCGTATTTTGTACGACTTGCAGACGAGCGATTTGGTACTTAGGGAGTCCGAGGTAGAGGGCGTTTGCATAATCCAGTCTGGAGTTCACAATCGTTCCCACCACGGCTGGCACATCTTCTTTGGGAATAAATGGGATCAGTCTGCGGAGAAGGCGCAGCAGATGGTGCGATCCGCTGACTACTGACCCTATTTGTGCGTCCATAGTCATGTGGGTGTCAAAAATGATCCCAAGACTTTTGACTTTGGCGCTCGGGGAGATGATCTGGCCCAGAATGGGCGGAGGTGTCCAGGTTGTTGTGTGTTGACTCTTGCGACTGGCCTGAAACAGAAGAAGTTCTGTTTTCGAATTGTTGAGTTTGAGATAACTCCTCGTCATCCACTTTTCTATTGAAGAGAGACAATTCTCTAAGCTGAGATGACGATCTGTCCTATTGCAGATGCGAAAATACAGTTGCGTATCGTCTGCATATGAGTGATAAAGTAGTTGTTGACTACTGATGACTTCAAAGAGAGGTCGAAGATAAATGTTGAAAAGCACCGGTGATAGAGGTGAGCCTTGAGGGACTCCACATGACACCGTGCGTTTTCTAGACATGAACGGTCCTAATTTCACCGTTTGAGATCGGTTTCCCAAAAAAGAGGAAAACCATGGTAAATCACTCTCTGTGACTCCGGCTACCTCAGTCAGCCGAGTCAGTAGCAGTTTGTGATCTACGGTGTCGAAGGCTGCGCTTAGGTCCAGCAGAACCAGGAGAGAAGATTCTCCTTCGTCTGCGGCCTCCAGAACGTCGTCCCATATTTTGAGCAGTGCAGTTTCCGTCCCGTGTCCGGGCCGGAATCCCGATTGCAGTGGATCGAGTAAGTTGTGGGTATCTAGATGCTGTTGCAGCTGTTGTACCACCGCTTTCTCCATTACCTTAGAGAAAACGTTTAGCATTGTTATGGGACGGCGGTGATTTGGGTCCTTAGGATCCAGGGTAGGTTTCTTCAAGATGGGCTGGATTGTGCCCTCTTTCAGCAGGGAGGGCACTATGCCTTCCTTAAATGACTGGTTTATAAGCTGCGTAATGGGAGGCGCCAGGATATCGGCACATTCCTTTAGCAGCTTAGTGGGGATAATATCATTAGGCGAAGTGCTGTTCCGCAATGCGCTGATGATATTTCCTGTGTTCTCGATGGAAACGGGTTCCAAAGAGAACTTTGTTGGTAGTAGTGTATTCCTCTGGGTGTTGTGTGGTAGCTCAGGGGCATTGTTTTGCGAAATGCTTTCCCGGATTCCCTCAATTTTATTGATGAAGAAATCCGACAATTCATCGCAAAATTCTTGGGTGTCAGTGTTGGGGGCTTCAAGACAGTGTGGATTCATGGTCTGTGAGACCAGCTTGAAGAGATCCCGAGGGCGGTTTAAAGCGCTGTTGATAGCCATAGAAAAATAGTTCTTCTTGGCTTCAAAGATTTCTATGTGGTATCTTCGAGTTGCTGCTTTGTAGAAGGCGAGGTTCGTCTCGGAGGCGTTTCTTTTCCAGGCAGCTTCTGCCCTTCTACGCTCTTGCTTCAGTAGCGATAGCTGGTTGTTGAACCAGCCTGCCTTGGTTTTCCGGGTACGGACTTTGTGTTCAGGCGCTACTACGTCGGCTGACTGTAGTAGGGCTGCATTTATGGCGTCTAGTATGTCTGCGGCCGTTTGACCTGGTTGAATTGTTTTAATTTTATTTTCCAAGGTAGATTTGAAGAGTTCCGAATGGAGCTTCTTCTGAGATCTAGACCAGTGTGTTGTCACTGGCTTGGGTGTTTTTATTAATAGGGCCATATTGGAAATTATGAATTTAATTGCATGGTGATCTGTCCATGGCAACGGTTCATTTTCCAAAATACTTACCTTCAGATTTTGTCTGAAGATAAGATCGAGTGTGTGACCTGAAGCATGTGTGGGCTCATGTACTAGTTGCTGAAGGCCTAATCCTTCCAGATGGTCGATACAGTCGTCGGCCACGGGGTCTTGTGAGGAGTTGGCCCAGAGATTGAAATCTCCGAGCAGCAAAAGGTGTTTGCTGGTTATGGCATAAGTGGAGATGAACTCTGACCATGGAGGTAAAAACTGCGATTTAGGCCCTGGTGGCCTATAGCAGAGCAGAATACGGACGGTCTCCTGGGGGTTTGTATGCAGTTGCAGAGTAAGGGTTTCCATAAATGGAAGCGAGTGCTGAAGGGCTGGTTTAGAGATCACAAGATGCGTCTTATGAATCACCGCCAGTCCTCCCCCTCTTTGCCCTATTCTGTTTTCAGTGATAATCCGGTAGTGTTCTGGCACCAGTTCTCCAAGAATGGTGTTACAGTCGGCTGTAAGCCAGCTTTCTGTAATAAAGAGACAATCTAAGTTGTTCTGTAGAATTAAATCATGGATTTCTAATCGGTGCCTTACTGCCGATCTTGTATTGATCAAAGCACATGATATGTGCTTCGCTTGGGGTGGGTCGCTGAATTTTGTTCCTGATGATCGACGATCGATCCTCAAGCGTTGCTCAAATCTCAGGGCCTTTTTAGTGACGGCTGGTAGCTTCGTGGCAAATTGTGGTCGGGTGGTGATGGGGAGTAGATTCCTTGAATCCTTTCTCCAGGATAATTTTTATTTGGTCCAGAGGAAGGCAAAAAAACCCTGGTTCAGCTAAGCCAATCTGCTGGGCAGGGAAAAAAATTCCTTCCTGATCCCTCAGAGGCGATCGGTTGAGCCCTGGATCAAATCTAATGAGCTGGTGAGGGGAGTGATGGGAAGGCAGTAGTTCCTGCTTGGGGGGTGCACCAAGCTGGTCCACCAATCTGGTGCAAATAACCCCAGAGAGGGGGTAGTTGGCTGCTGGGGAGGTGGATGGGGCCCCTGTGGGTGGGGGGGGTGAGTGGGTGAAAATCCTAGGGCAGAAACCGCTTGCTGTAACCGCGCTCCGCTAGGCCGCAGTTGAAGCCGCGGACTTTCCTAAGCCGCGGCTCCCGCGGACCTAGCGTGGCTGGCGCGGACCGGCGAGAAACAGTTAGGCTACAGTGGGGGGGATGTGTGGATGGGTTGGGGGTACCTTGCGTCTGGGGCCAAAGCCCCGGGGTGAGGCAAACAAGCTGCTGCCGAGCGCCGCTAGGCCGCCGCTGAAGCCGCGGACTTTCCTAAGCCGCGGCTCCCGCGGACCTAGTGTGGTTGGCGCGGACCGGCGAAAAACGGCGAACAAAGGCAAGGGGAACAGCTGGGGGGATGTGGGTACGGGCAGGGGGGTCTCGGTTGCGGCCTGGTTTGGGCGGTTATCCTGAGAAGGACGGCCGACCTTGATTCTGGGGGGGACAGGCTGGATTACCTGTGTAAGGCTGTATGCTCAGATGCTCCAAAGAGGGGGGGGGGAAGGGGTGCTGGAGGCGGCTGGCGGCAGCTAGAGGTGGAGGAGATCCGGGATCCAGGTAAGATGAGGCTGGCTGGACAGGGGAGCCCTGACTACCTGCTGGCTACACCTGCCTGGAGCTATAGCTCGCACGCTCCTACTCCTAGGAGAACGTGTGCCGTGTGAGCTCCTGTAGCTAATCCTCTGCCTCACTCTGACTCACTCTGCCTCACTCTGACAGCTCTGGGTATCACATTCTCCAAGCATGTTATTTAATGATTATGCTACCGTCAGCATAAGGCTTATTGCAGCCGTACAGCCTTTTAAACAGACTCCTGGCTGCTTTAGAGTCTATTTACACTTCTTCAACTGACTGTTGGCTTTCCAGTGGATGTGATTTAGGTAACTTTACAGTGATCACTTTCTCAGGCACTGAAAGTAACACCCCCCCACTTCTCCTCTTTTCCTGACACCCCACACCATGTATCCTAGGCTCGGATGCCCTTTCTGGGTGCCTGAGACTTTCAGGGCAGGTGTCAGCATAGAGGGAGGAGGATGATCAGTGGACATACATTTGCATTTTTTTTTAAAGCTGTTATTCCCCGCAAATCAAGCACAATCTGTGCATAAGTGGTATGGCTGTGTTACAGCTATACTTGTGCTTTTTTAACCCCGTCCCGACCACCACAGGCCGATATACGTTGGCACAATGGCACGGGGGGAAAAGGCGTAACTGTATGTCCCTCCACACCTCCACGGTCTGCGCATGCCGCCAACGATGCCTGCTGCTGGCCTGCGATCGCGGCGAGGCAGAATTGGGAAGTGCCTAAAGTGTCTGATCTGTCCACTGCAATGTCGCAGTCCGATAAAAATCGTAGATCACTGCTTTTAGTAGTAAAAAAAAAAAAATATAATAAAAATGCCATAAATCTATCCCCTATTTTGTAGACACTATAACTTTTGCGCAAACCAATCAATATACCCTTATTTCAATTTTTTATACATATACAGTGCAGAAAATAAGTATTTGAACACCCTGCTATTTTGCAAGTTCTCCCACTTGGAAATCATGGAGGGGGTCTGAAATTGTCATCGTAGGTGCATGTCCACTGTGAGAGACATAATCAAAAATAAAAATTCCAGAAATCACAATGTATGATTTTTTTAACTATTTATTTGTATGATACAGCTGCAAATAAGTATTTGAACACCTGAGAAAATCAATGTTAATATTTGGTACAGTAGCCTTTGTTTGCAATTACAGAGGTCAAACGTTTCTTGTAGTTTTTCACCAGGTTTGCACACACTGGAGGAGGGATTTTGGCCCACTCCTCCACACAGATCTTCTCTAGATCAGTCAGGTTTCTGGACTGTCGCTGAGAAACACGGAGTTTGAGCTCCCTCCAAAGATTCTCTATTGGGTTTAGGTCTGGAGACTGGCTAGGCCACGCCAGAACCTTGATATGCTTCTTACAGAGCCACTCCTTGGTTATCCTGGCTGTGTGCTTCGGGTCATTGTCATGTTGGAAGACCCAGCCTCGACCCATCTTCAAAGCTCTAACTGAGGGAAGGCTCGCAATACATGGCCCCGGTCATCCTCTCCTTAATACAGTGCAGTTGCCCTGTCCCATGTGCAGAAAAACACCCCCAAAGCATGATGCTACCACCCCCATGCTTCACAGTAGCGATGGTGTTCTTGGGATGGTACTCATCATTCTTCTTCCTCCAAACACGGTTAGTGGAATTATGACCAAAAAGTTCTATTTTGGTCTCATCTGACCACATGACTTTCTCCCATGACTCCTCTGGATCATCCAAATGGTCATTGGCAGACTTAAGACGGGCCTTGACATGTGCTGGTTTAAGCAGGGGAACCTTCCGTGCCATGCATGATTTCAAACCATGACGTCTTAGTGTATTAACAACAGTAACCTTGGAAACGGTGGTCCCAGCTCTTTTCAGGTCATTGACCAGCTCCTCCCGTGTAGTCCTGGGCTGATTTCTCACCTTTCTTAGAATCATTGAGACCCCACAAGGTGAGATTTTGCATGGAGCCCCAGTGCGAGGGAGATTGACAGTCATGTTTAGCTTCTTCCATTTTCTAATGATTGCTCCAACAGTGGACCTTTTTTCACCAAGCTGCTTGGCAATTTCCCCGTAGCCCTTTCCAGCCTTGTGGAGGTGTACAATTTTGTCTCTAGTGTCTTTGGACAGCTTTTTGGTCTTGGCCATGTTAGTAGTTGGATTCTTACTGATTGTATGGGGTGGACAGATGTCTTTATGCAGCTAATGACCTCAAACAGGTGCATCTAATTTAGGATAATAAATGGAGTGGAGGTGGACATTTTAAAGGCAGACTAACAGGTCTTTGAGGGTCAGAATTCTAGCTGATAGACAGGTGTTCAAATACTTCTTTGCAGCTGTATCATACAAATAAATAGTTAAAAAATCATAAATTGTGATTTCTGTTATTTTTCTTTTTGATTATGTCTCTCACAGTGGACATGCACCTACGATGACAATTTCAGACCCCTCCATGATTTCCAAGTGGGAGAACTTGCAAAATAGCAGGGTGTTCAAATACTTATTTTCTGCACTGTATATATATCTACCTAAACTGAGGAAGAATTTATATATATATATATATATATATATATATATATATATATATATATATTGGGGGATATTTATTATAGCAATTCCAAAATTGTTGGCCCTTTTTTGTTTATAGCACAAAAAATAAAAAATAAAAAATCACAGAGGTGATCAAATACCACCAAAAGAAAGCTCTATTTGTCGGGGGAAAAAAGGAGGTACATTTTGTTTGGGTACAGCATTGCACGACCGTGCAATTGTCACTTAAAGCGAATAATGCTCTGGTCATTAAGGGGGCAAATCCTTCCAGGGCTAAATAGTTAAATAGATTTTTGATTCATCCCAATTCCCAAAGTTTACTTCTTGCATTTCTTTCAGTCATCTTGTTGTGGCCAGGAGCAGCTTCTACAAGAAGAGAGGACAAAACAAACTGCTACCAGGCTGGAGGTTTCTGTTTGTTGATGGGGCATAAGGCGCCCTAAGGCTCGGTTCACACTGGTGCGATGTGGGAACCAGCGTGATTCCTGTGCGGGTACCCGCATCACATCTGACTCGCAGGCAGTTTACACTGACATCTACAAACCAATGGAGGTGTCAATATACAGTTAATGACACCCCCAAATCTGTTTGCAGAACGCAGTGCGAACAGTGGAATTGGATTACATGGGTCTGAACACCCTTGCGATCCGATTCCAGTGCGGACAAAAAAAGGGTCCTGCACCATTTTCGTGCAAATGCGATTTCAGC
Organism: Rana kukunoris; assembly: GCA_029574335.1. Taxonomy (NCBI): domain Eukaryota; kingdom Metazoa; phylum Chordata; class Amphibia; order Anura; family Ranidae; genus Rana; species Rana kukunoris. The sequence continues at coordinate 92,532,791 of CM056056.1, read as the reverse complement.
CATAAAAACTGTATGGCTGAATTCACATCGCACAAATATTGCATGTGATGTGCATAGGAAAGCAGTGTGAATCACATACGTTGTCTGGCATCACATATATGTGAACTGTGGAAATCTTGCACACTAATGCCCAGCTAAGTAGGCGGAGGCCGCAGTCATGAGAAACCTGCATTAAGGCGATACTTCAATTTAGAAGTGAGCACATGTCATGGCACAATTATGTATTTGTGTCTCCTCCACTTCACAACAGGGTTACACTTGACTAAATGTACACAGTCTCCCTCACATGGTGCAGCACTGTGAAAGGATGCCACAGAGACTGTATTCCACTCTCCAGCCTAGCTTTCATGCCACCTCACTCCCAGCGACATGCTACTACAATGCTCGCCGAGATTCTATCCTCTCGAGAATCCTCTCACATGTTCTTCCCTGTGACATGAAGCTAGACACAGTACATAGGGGCTTTGTGGGGCAGGTCTGGTCCCCGGAATGTGGCACCAGTCGCTAAGGAGGGAGTTGCACTCAAAAACCCCCTCACTATCAGAGTGCACTGTCTCCTTTGCTAGTCATACTGTACACACTCAGGTGGGCAGCTTAACCACTTGCCTATTGAGTACTTTTGCCCCCTTCCTGCCCGGGCCGGTTTTCAGCTTTTAGCACCATCACATTTTGAATGACAAATGCACAGTCATGCAACACTGTACCCAATTTAAGTTTTTATCACCTTTTAAAACAGAGCTTTCTTTTGGTGGTATATAATCACCAGTGTATTTTTATTTTTTTTTGTTAAACAAACAAAAAAAACACCAAACATTTTGAAAAAAACAAAAACCTTTTGTTTTGTTTCTGTTCTAAAATTTTGCGAAGTAATTTTTCTCTTAACTGATGTGCACTGATAAGGTGCTTTGATGAGCACTGATGAGGCTGCACTGATGGGCACTAATGAAGAGGCACTGATGAGGCTGCACTGATAGGCAGTGCTGATGGGCACTGATAAGCACCGATATGCTGTCCTGATAGGGACTGATATACTGCCAGCCGGCCATCAAAATGCTATAGGGGAACACATATTCCTGGCAGAGTCACATATTGCAGCACGGCTTCCTACCAGTTCCCATAAGGAAGACCAAGAGCTCTCAAAGGTTACCTCCCCTTGTATTTATGGGCTATCAAAAAGAGGCAGAACCATGAAAACCTGGAAGTTGGTAATCATAACCCTTTCCTACACCCCCTGGGCATCGTGTTACACAGAATTCACTAATACATACACAGTGCAATACTATACCAAGATGCAGTGTTCACTCCACAAATAGGCACCTGCCTACATCTTGCTTTCAGGCTGGAGGTACCTGTGTCTGAAATACCTGTTTATTGTAGATATTTGTCGCTGAGCTTCTTATATATTTCTTTAGCTCTTGAAGTCATGTTTGCACACTGCAGCACATGCACCTGGTGAATTAATAGAAATTAAAGTGTTACTAAACACACAAGAGTAAAATCAGTGTGCATATGCAGTAAAACATACTTGTTAAATTCACTGTGCAACCTAAGGAGTTAATTCTCGACCAGCATTTTTAAGCTGAAGTTATGTGATTGGTCACTGTAATATCAGCAAAATATCAGCAAAACCATGAAATTCCTGTCTGTACATTACCCAAGTGTACTCTGCTCAGTCATACTCAGGGCTGTCTTAATGAGAGGGCACACCTGGGCACTCCCCAGGGGCCCCAGCTGCATGGTGGGCCCTTGCACTTTCCCCAAAGCAGATGGACCTTAAACCCACGCTGCTCCGAATTTGGGGGCCCCATGATGGTACTGAGAGTAATAGGTACACAGGGGAGGCAGTATGCCTCCTACCTACTTGATGTCTGTTTACCTGCACTATAATCATTGTAGCGGCCCCAGAGCATTACTTTGCCCAGGGGCCCATGATGCTATTAAGATGGCCCTGGCCATACTGTTGTGTGGGAAGAGGAAGAGGACTGCCGATGTCTCACAGACAAAACTGTTTTCTACCGTGAAGGTCCATAAAGAGCTATGGGATGTTTCTCATGACCTGTATAATGACAGGTTACGCAAAGCGAAGCTGTGAATGGACATCAGTTCAGCGCTGACACTGAACTGGGAGCATTTAAACAATTTACAGAAAAAGGAAAGAAGTAAATCCATTTTACCGAATGCATGATATGTTTGTTGGAAAAAACACACACACATAAAGCACTGGTGTAATGCTCAGCGCTGAAACAAATGATTATGAAAAATTGTGGGAGGACATGCAAAAGTATGCTGGTTTATCAATAGCAACAATAAAAATATGTTGTGAAGGTAAAAATTGAATAAGAAAACAAACGTTTTTGCAAAAAATCGATCGATTAAAGTCCTGAAATTAACTAGTTGAACATAGAGTACTATGGGGCGTGCCCCTGTCAACTGAGTCTCTGAAACAAATGCTGCAAAGGGAACGAGGCTGCTTCAGGTGTGGGTTGAGGGACCTGATTACTATGGAAAAAGGAAGGAAAAAAAGGGAAGAGAAGAACCAGGCAAATCCTAGTGCAGCATTATTTTATTTGATTAAAATACAAATTGTTGATATTATAAGGTGCACTTACATAGTGCTAGTGAGGGTAGAGCCGCTGGAGTGTCAGAGTCAAGTGAAGAGTCAATGAGCGCCGCATGTCAGCAGGAAGTTAAAGCCCAGAGGGACCTGGGGAGGATGCCGGCTGTGTAACTCGAAGTTGCCCTCATCAGATGATGAAGGTGGCTTTCCACAGTACAAAATAGTGATGTAACGACACAAAGGTTTGTCCTGTAGCAAGAAAACCCCAAAAATAAATAAAATAAAAATTGTACAATTTGTTTCAATTATTTTTATTGAAAAGATTTATACAACAGTACAAAAAGTATCTCAAAACATCAGAACTCTGTAGCAAATGCAAACAAAGGCCCATAAATCAGTCATACAAATTATGTAACAGTATAAACCAAAGTGCAACAAAAATAAAAATTAAAACTATCAGCGCCATTCCCAGAAGCTCTAGATCCCCAGGACAAAGGTCCCCGGGCACTAAATCATAAGCAAATCGAACACTAGGAATGGTATCTAAACAAAGGGCCCATGTCTGAGAATTCCTGAAAGGGAAAGGAAGAGAAGAAGAAGTAAGAGAGCCACCGTCCAGAACCCCAAGATCCATCAAGTAGAATCCAACCACGTCTCCAGCGATCTCAGGTATTTTCACTTACATTCACAAGGGTTCCATAAATGTCCTTACCCAAGAAAATGGTTATAAACTTTTCTCTAAATGGTACAAGACACCTAAAATCATTCATAAATTCAGCCCTACCTCTTCACCTAATTGCTGGTGCTGCAAATCTACTTTGGGAACTCTACTACATATTTGGTGGGACTGCCCCTTCATACAACCCTTTTGGAAAGAAGTCCATCACATTATCACTCTCATCACTTCATATACCCCAGATTTCACCGCAGCCCAATTCCTACTACACCACTCTTCATTGCCTCACCACATTTACAAAAATACAATAATTTTACAATTAATTAATGCAGCTAAACTTTGCATCCCAACACACTGGAAAGATACCTCTCCCCCTAGTTTTTCTGAATGGCTCCGAAGAGTTGAACGAATTGCGGAAATAGAGGACCTGATTCTCCAATCTTTAGACTCCCCCACTAAATTTCATAATAAATGGAGTTGTTGGACACGCTTTATGAAATCTACAGAGTTTCAACACCTATCTCATCATTCTATCCATATTTAAATTATTTTTAATCTCTCAGACGACTTATGTTTACTATGTATATAAATGTACATGTATATTTTTTTTTTTTTCCTTCTTCTTCTTCTTCTTTACTTTTCTATTTATTTTCTTCATATAGAAAATGTAATATTCTTTATTTTAATCCTGATATCAATCCCTAATCAACAAATCGACAACACTAGTTATGTTTATGGAATGTATTTTTATGACTTTTACTGTTTGAAATGTATTACTATTCAAAGTCTTTTCTTCTGATGTATCGACACATGTTTATTGCTTTATTGTACAATTTATCCTGAAATACCAATAAAATCTTTAAACAAAAAAAGTGCGGTTTGGCTATTACATCGCGTAGCAAACCATCCGACCACAGGGCTGTCAAGGCCCTATGGACGCGGTCAATCTCTATGTGGTGGTCCGCAATGTCAGGCAACAGTTCCTGCATAAGCTCTCACATGACCTCTTCCAAATCAGTACACGTTTCAGGGAGGCCCCATATGCGCACATTATATCTTCGTGAGCGATTCTCCAAATCCTCTATTTTATTATTGGCCTCCTCTAACCGATTTTGAAGGTCAGCGATCATATTGGCATTTTGTTTGACCTTTTCTAATAACAAAAAATCGTCCAAGTAATGAATAACCTTACAACACCCATTGCGATTAGACAATACCCATTTGACAGCTGAGGCAAAAATATTGAAGAGCCAGGAACTGCTCTTGGAGCCAAAAGATAATTTAGTGCGGAAATGATACTGCTCATGCCATTGCCAGAGAGAAGGTTTGATGGGGAGGAGTTTTAAGTCATCAGATATCTGCTTTGAACAACCATGTGCCCCTACCTGTCTGTAAAATATACTGAATGGCCAAGTCCATTGACGAATATTGCAGCGAAAATTTCTCTGATGCAATGAGAGAATTTAAACTAGGTATGTGCAAGGAATGAGGAGCAGACAAGTCATAGATTAAAGCGGAGGTCCGGTTTTAAAAAAAAAATGGTTTAAGTCAGCAGCTACTAACACTGTAGCTGCTGACTTTTAATAAGGAGACTTACCTGTCCAGGGTGCCCGCGAGGACAGCAGACGAAGCTGAGCAAACGCTTGGGTCTCAGCTTCCCCACCAGCATCCTTGGTGAGGGAATCAGGAAGTGAAGCCTTGTGGGACACACACAATGTTCCAGAAGACACCGCTCCCCCATTCCCCAGGAGGCAGCCGAAGAGGAGAAGAAAGAAGACGGACCGCGAATCAGAAAGGGGCAGATTAGGATAAAACATTTTTTTATTTTTGCAGCATCTTTGATTTTTTTTTCTTAGTGGAGGTCCACTTTAAGCATTATTTATTGGAAAAAATTACCCTTTACCACACCGATGGGGCTAACCCTCCACATGCTGAATGGTGAAGAAGAAAACGGCCCTATAACAAAACCCTTGGCTAACTTGATCTGCAATAATTCATCTACTAACCGGGCATTGCTGGCAGCAGGTAACAAATTAGCACACTCAAAAGACTCCAAAGGTAAAGTGATGGGGCCCATATGAAAACCGTCAGAAAACCTTTCTACAAGAAAATGCATAAGAGAAGGGGATGGGTGGTGAATCAACCAAAAGTCTAACCTGGATATGTTGACTCGGCTCAATCATAACGACTGACTTAATGGGACAGGCGGACTTGGGGTGCGCTTCCGAAGCAGTTGGCACAGATATGGAGGAGTCTATATTGATTCTAGTTGAAGTTATTACACAGCTGATGTAGAACCACCATAAATGTGGGCTAGATTCATCACCTTGTGGCGATAAAGGTCCAACGCCTCCCTTCTGCTGGGACTGATGGCACAAATAACATCCATATAAATACCAAAGGAGAGAACGAATTTGGCAATGCTCAGTTTGCAATTAAGCCTCGGATCCCTTGTTTTGAGGACCACAGAGACTTCCTCGCAAGCATAAGCCTTGTTTTCGACAATGTCCTGCGAAGCTATGAGCAGGGATGTCAGATTAATGTCCTTTCCCTCTAAAATATATTTTTCAGATTAGCAGGGATGAAGTGCGCAGGAGATATGGATGGTTGTACTGTTAAAGGTGAAGGAACAGCAAGAGATAATGTCACACTGGTGTTACCTACTGAGGATCCGGATAGCACAGGTCCTATGGAAGCCGCTGAAACTTCCACTCTGGCTGGATGTGCCTCCATCACATCCATCCTATCCTGTAACTGCTGAACTGAAGTGGAGAGCGTATTTCAAACTGTATGGATCTGAGTCAGTGATGTAAGGAAAGACACATGCTCTGCACTGTTGTATGGATGTGGCTGAGACGGGTTGGGAAAAAGAAGTGTAAACAACTCCGCTTTCCTAGCTGTGGGCAAGAATGGAATGCCCCTGTGTTGGAGCTCAGCAATACGTTTGGGAAAAGTCCAGTTTCTCAGGGATAGATTGCTTATGTGCTCTAAGCCCCTAACTGGATTAGGAGGAATGAAGGCAAATTCTTCACTCTAATACATGTGACATGGTCAAATCTGTGGTAAAACCACACACTAGAGATAGTCAGCCTAAACCACCAACGATTCCCTAACACGCAACATGTAAAATAGCGTGTGGTGCTGAAAGAAACTGAAACTGCGCATATGGGAAACCTAATGACCGTGATTCCCTATATGGGAAACCTAATGACAGTGTGAATGTGGTGAGCGAGCCTGAATAACCTGTAGCGTCAAGACAGGCATCTAAACCTAACAATAATACAAGGACCAAAACAAAATACCACCTGAACAGAGTGAAACGTGTGCTCTGTGGTGGGGGAAAGAAAGGTAACCTGTGGTGGAAAAGCAATCGGGGGAGATTTTATATCTTTTTTTTTTAAAGGTAGGTGGATGACCCAGGCTGAGCCTTGCCTGACCGGCCTATGACATGCAACAGGGTGCTGAACGTATGTGATCATGGCAGTCCATGAGACTAAAACTTGGCCACTAAGCTGTGGGACTAAAATAATCCAGTGAGATTCCCTGAACTGAGGCCTCTGGTGCTGGTGAGGCTGGCAAATCACCCAGAGCAATCCCATGTACTGCCCAGAGGTACACCCTGTGCACGGGTGATAGGTGGCTAATGAAACCTTGAGGTAAAAATATAATGCAGCAGACCCCAAAAGAACCACAAACTACAGATCCTTACACACAACCCTAACCACCTGATGGTAATCACCTGCATGTCTCCTGCCCCTCCTCCTGAGTCATCCTGGTCCCAAACCCAGAACACTGCGACCCTTGCAGCAATACCCGTAGTGGAACTCATGCTGACAGCCGAGCGACTGAGCCGTGCCTACACCTGAGGAGAGCTGGAGATGAGAGGAGCATCCCCACTGAATATACGCCCGCCGTCTGATACCTGGAAAAGGCGTCACCTGTATGATCCTGGATAAATCAGTGTTTAACACCCGTGTTACCCTCTTTGACAAGCTGCCAGAAAGCATACAGACCCACAGACATGATGGATGGAGGGCAGATCGTCCATGCTGCTTGCCAGAGACACCACACTGAGCCTAATCTGGAACCGGAAGTGACACGTCGACTGCTATCCTAAATGCTAATGCTAGCCAAAATGCTAGCCAACAAGTGCAGGAAGAAGGAGGGGGGATTATAAGCCCCAGACTCCTCCTACAAATACAGGCTAGCCAATGGCCAGCCTTCTAACATATCAGCAAGGACAATAGCACAGGACAGGAAAAGTTACCCCCTTCCCTTATATGACCTTTGGTTCTCTCTTGACTGAACTAGTGCTGTGTTGATTTCAGTTTCTTCATTTCAGATAATTTTATGAACAACACAGCTCTGTTCAACTCAACAAGCAAGGAACTAAAAGTACAGACGCATTTGAGAGTTTGTAATACATCAAAGTGGTACGCCACAAGGGAGCAAAAGAAAATAACACAAAGACCCAAAATCATAAACTTCCCATGAGATTTAGGTCTGCTGGGAACTCTTGATACATTCATTGCAGATTTGCATTAATTACAAAAATATTTTCATACCCAGGACTCAGATCTGTGGACATAAATTTTAAATATGCACGTATTAAGAAAACGCAGAATTAATATTTATTGAAACATTAGGAAAATCATTACATCAAGGAACGCTTTTTCACATTATGTCCCCTTCAAAATGATAAAACTCTATGAATGAACTAGAAATATGTCTCAGTCAATTAATTGCAAAATGTGGCAGATTTTTTAAAAGCGAAGTATCGTTTTTTTTTTTGTCAAGCTTTATACTTACCTAGGTGGATGCAGCATTGATCCGATACTTCACTGTCCCCTGGTGCCTCTGCAATGAAAACTGAGCGATCAAACACCGCTGATCACTCGGTTTTCAGAGCTCCATTAACAGAGAGCTGTAGACTGTCAGTCAAAGCTCTCTGCTCTTCTCCCTCCTCTCTCATTGGAGTGCTGGACTGTGGAGGGGTCAGGGCGGCCAGCTCAGGCTCTCAGCGGCTCACTGACAGGCTGAGCCGGGTGTCAGTCCAGGGTGTCACAAATGTCTACTCCAATACAGGTGGTTAGACCCTATAGCTGGCTACTGTGCGGTTCACCTAGAGCAGCCCCCTTTCCCTTAAAGAGGAAGTAAACCCTCACAAAACACTTAAGAAAAGTACCTGTTCCGACTTACAAACAGATTTAACTTAAGAACAGACCTACAGACCCTATATTGTTTGTAACCAGGGGACTGCCTGTACTTGCAGTGTAGCAGACTGATAGCGTGGTTCTAAGACGGTCCTGGTAATAAGGTATAAATTTATAGCTATAGACTAAGGGAGTTTGGACTTTTAGAGGCACACGAGAATGTATTGTAAAATACTAAAGGTTTTTATTATAGAAATATTATAAAAAACATTTATACATATAAAATCATATATTTCAATATTATAGCTGGTCCACATAGGTTATCATAACATTTGCAGTAATATACAGTTTTCTTATGCAGACTCAATGAGTACAATAGAAACGATCAAAAACTGTAGAATGGATAACCATAATGTGGGTCCAGAGGAGAAGGAGGACTTGCTCTACATGTTGAAACACTTCCTCAGGAGCATAGTGATATACATCTATTAAAATATATAGAAAAAAAATAGTAAATAAACATAATTTAATACATAAAAATAAACATTATACATAGGTAATTGCTAGTGTGTGACATGGCAACAGCAGGGAGAGCCCAGGGAGCCCCATGGAGCAGATGAGCAACCCCCCTTATTGAGGCATGAACAAACACCAATATAGAAATAGGTTAACTAGGGGTTGCATACACATTTACTTATCAGGCATGAAAAAGTGGAAAACAAAATAAAAATATCAGATTCAAAACAATTCTAACAGAAATGGCCGTGTTGAATGAGACAACAGTCAGCCTTAGTGCCAAGACAGTGGCGATGTATTTTACATATGGCCAGTCAAGGGTATGTAATCTGTGTGTAATGATACAGAAAGAATGTATATAATAAAGTATTCCTCTGAAATGCCAGCTGCAGTGTTAGAGAAAGCCATATCGCCGTGTAACAACACGGTATGTAGAGGCTTATAGACCTGATAGAGTTAAAAAAGGGGGAAAAGAGAATCTCACCATCAAAGAAGCAGTCACAATGGTAGTAGGATGGTAGTAGGAGGGAGATCTATGCTGGTAAGCAGGGGATATTGCCATAGGAAGACTCAGTTGACCCTCGGTTGAACTTCATTGAAGGACACACTAATACTGAGAGGCCAAGTGAAGGTCGTCTGTGTCATGTATCAGGAGTGACCAGAACTGTGTGGACTGCAACAGGGGAAGCCGCAAACAGAAATAGGTGAAAGTAAGTAAGTTTATTTAGGGTAAATACATATAAATGTGAATACACCACCAATACAACAAGTGAACAAACCAAACAACCAAAACAGTGACAGTAACCAAAAAAGCATATGTAGCAAGCGGAGAACCAGAATTGTAGTCAAGCCAGGCCAGGGTCATTAACAGGATATAAGCAGATGGGAAACCAGGAGAAGACAGACAGGGACAAGAAGGAAGGAATCAGGCTGCAGGGAAAGGATCCAGGGATGCAGGAAGAGATACAACGGTATCAGGGCACAAGGACCCGACAAGTGCTCTTGCCGGGTATTTATACTATTACCTGCTAACAAGCTCAGGTGACGCCTGATTGCAGAAGGTAACATATGCACCACACTGCCAGGATCCATCCGCTGGTGGACGCCAGTACTGCGGCCCAAAGATGACCAAACACCAGCAGGTAGAAGCTCCCCTGACAGTTCCAAACTGCCAGGAGACACCTGCTGGTGGACCCCAGTACTGCACACTAAATGATAGATATTACCAGCGAATGGAACCTTTTCTTTACAGCCTGTCAGTTCTGAGTTCATAAGAACCTATTTCAAGAAGAGATCCGGGGTGCTTAATCCTATGCTGAGAGGACTCTGGATATATCTCCACCTTTGGCAAGGTCTGTGGCAGAGACTTTACCAAGTTTCGGCGCGACACCCTGGCTGCTAGGCTAGTGAGAGAGGCTTATCCGGGTGTGGGATGTGTGGGATGAGTGGCGACGAGAGCTGTGTTTTCTGGAAGCAGGAGTGCTTCTGAACAAAAGTTATACACCTGAACCTACTACCTATTACCCTTCCACCTCTTCAACTTCTGCTTTTATTCTTTTACCACGTTTGGTAAATAAAGCATAGAAAAAGAAGCACAACGTTTGGACATTAAACTATTTTATTACCGTATTTATTGCGGTATAACGCGCTCCCGCGTATACCGCGCACCCCCAAAGTGCCCCTTAATCCTGTGGAAAAAAAGTTATTTTGTACTTACAGTTTTGGTGTCTTGCGCGGCGTCCATCGGCGGCCTCGTCAGGTTTGGCGTCCTTCTGCGGCTTCGGGTGTCCTTCTGCGGCGGGTCCGGTGTCCTCTGCGGCGGGTCCGGTGTCCTCTGCGGCGGGTCCGGTGTCCTCTTCGGCGGGTCCGGTGTCCTCTTCGGCGGGTCCGGCGTCCTCGCGGCGTCCTCGCGTCCTCCCCGCTCGTTTCCCGCGCCGAGTTTTGAATACTGCGCCAGCATATACTGAGCGCAGTACACTCGGGCAGGCTTGGCAACTTTCGTGCTCACGTCCTGTACGTCCAGGACGTGACCGCGGAAGAAGCCGAGACTGGCCGAATATACCCGAGTGTACTGCGCTCGGTATATGTCGGCGCTGTATTCAAAATTCGGTGCGAGTAAAGGGCAAAAAAGTGCGCGATATACGCCGATAAATACGGTAACTCTCATCTGATACCCTAGACGGCAAAGAAATAGAGGTAACAAGCCACCCAAAACAAACCAGCAGCTCTTTCAGGGGGAGTGCTACACATTTATTTTTCCTTTCTGTATCTATAAGTAAATGTACCAAGAAGCATTTGTAATGTATCTGAGAAACCCCCAAAAAATTAAAGATTAAAAACCAGTACAACAAGTCATGTCATAACAAGTCCAGCTGCCAACTCAATGACCACTTCTAATATTATTAAGTAATAACACTCTAATTTTCTGTTATGATGATGTATAGTGTGGCTATGAGTTGTAGTTGTTTTTATCGCTTCTAGCCTTGGATATAAGAATCTTTTGGAATAAAGCATTACCTACTTTTTAAAAGTATTTTTTTTGTGTTCTTCTTCAATGCCAGTGAAGTCCATTGATTGTTAGGTCATGCTTTGATAATAATTTTGGATGTTTGCTTTTAGGTTTAATATTGCTTCAAAGTGGTTGTAAAGCCTGGTGGTTGTACACATGGTCGGAATCTCCGACCATGTATAGACATTTGCTGTCGGAATTTCCGACAACAAAAATTTTCGTCGGAAATTCCGACCGTGTGTACACAATTCAACACACAAAAGTTCTACGCATGCTCGGAATCAATTTGATGCATTCTCTGAATAATTGAACTTAATTTTTCTCGGCTTGTCGTAGTGTTGTACGTGACCGCGTTCTTGACCTTCAAGTTTTTGAGCGTTTATCAAGTTTATCAGTGTTTATGAGCATTTGGCGTTTTTTCCTGAACATGATTTTTTGGCGTTCAGAAAACAGCCCATTAACTCCACTCCTGATAAACATCCAAAAACGTTTATGTGTGCATAGGATAACATAGAGGGGAGTTTATGGGCTGTTAACCGCTTGCCGACTGCTCACTGTAGTTTTACAGCGGCAGGTTGGCTAGGCTGTGCAAAATCATGTAATATAACGTGATTTTGCATTGCGGGCACAAGGGCCGCGCGCCTGGTTCCGATGTGAGTGCCCGACGGGCATGATCACTGCCGGGCACCCGCGATCGCTCGTTAGAGAGCGAGAACCGGGAGCTGTGTGTGTAAACACACAGCTCCCGGTTCTTTCAGGGGGAGAAATGACTGATCGTATGTTCATAGAATGTATGAACAGCGATCTGTCATTTCCCCAAGTCAGTCCCACCCCACCCCACCTTCAGTTATAACACAATGAGGGAACATAATTAACCCCTTAATCGCCCCCTAGTGTTAACACCTTTCCTGTCAGTGACATTTTTACAGTAATCAATGCATTTTTATAGCACTGATTGCTATAAAAATGCCAATGGTCCCAAAAATGTGTCAAAAGTGTCCGATGTGTCCGATAAAAATTGCAAATCATCGCCATTACTAGTAAAAAATATTAATAACATTAATAATGCCATAAAACTATCCTCTATTTTGTAGATGCTATAACTTTTGCGCAAACCGATCAATAAATGCTTATTGCGATTTATCGGGCCAAACTGAGGAAAACATTTTTTTTTATATATATTTTTTGGGAAATTTATTATAGCAAAAAGTAAAAAATATTCATTTTTTTTCAAAATTGTTGCTCTTTGTTTATAGCCCAAAAAATAAAAACCGCAGAGGTTATCAAATACCACCAAAAGAAAGCTCTATTTGTGGAAAAAAAAGAATGCCAATTTTGTTTGAGCGCCATGTCGCACGGCCGCGCAATTGTCAGTTAAATTGACGCCGTGCCGAATCGCAAAAAGTGGCCCAGTCATTGACCAGCAAAATGGTCTGTTGCTAAAGTGGTTAAAAAAAATGCCCAAACTCCCAAAAACTTCAGTTTATGAGCTTAAGTGTACATGGAGCCTAATTTTTTTTTTTACCTTAATGCAATCCTTGCATTAAGGTAAAAATTGCTTAGGTGTCGCCATCTCCTTTTACTTACCTGAGCCCCCATTTATTCCAGCGCCGTGCACATTTGCAGCTCTTCTCTCCGCTCACTTCCCGGTCTCACTGACATTGCTGGGGCAGGCACCGGGAGTAGGGTGACCACGTGTCCCGGATTGCCCGGGACAGTCCTGCATTTCGCAGGTCTGTCCCGGGGACATTCATTCTAGGACAATACAGTGTCCCGGAATGAAACTGACACAGCCATCCCCCAGGTCAATCTGATGCCCCCAAAAAAGGAAGTCACATCACTGCTTTACTCACTGACGGTACTTGTCTTGGCCGGGAATGCCTGGAGGAGCACAATCCCGCCCCCCTGTTTGTGATTGGAGAAATCATAAATCCCGCCTCTTGTGTCCAATCACCGTGCAGCGATTTGTTACAGCACAACTGATTTTTGGGAAGGGAGGGTGTCCCTTAATGGTAGTTTGGAAATGTGGTCACCCTAACCGGGAGCCATTGGTTCCCAGTGCTCTCAATCAAAGCCAGACATGAGGGAGTGGGGGTCAAGTCCCACTGTCTGTGTCAATGGACGCAGCAGGGCTTGGGTGCGAGCATGCACGAGTGCCCCCATGTGAAGAGGCTTACCATGGGGGCACTGGACAGAGGGGAGGGGCCAGGAGTGCCAGTGGGAAGACCCGAAAAAGAGGAGGTTCACGGCCACTCTGTGCAATTCCAATTGCACTGAGCAGGTAAGTATAAACATGTTTGTTTTTTGGTTTTGTCTTTTGTTTTTTAAATGTACCTTTACAATCGCTTTAACTTGTGAGGTTTTTGTAAATTATGTTTGTTCACGCTAATAAGGTTATGGCCTTTTGCACATGGCCAAAAATTACAGTATATGGGCGTACAGTGTAACATACATCTATTGTTGTAGTACCCGGGAGCAAAAAGGGAAGGGAAATAAAAGGACAAGGTTAGTGAACCAACAATGCACTAGCTTAACCACTTCAGACCCGCGCTATTGACATAATACGTCAACAGCGCGGATCTGAGGCGCCAACTTGACGTCTTTGGACGTGATTTGTGTGCATTACCCGCGCGCGCCACTGGGTGGCGCGCGGCGGGTAAACACTGTCCCGCCGCATCGCTGGGGATCCGATGCATGTACCTGGCGGCCGCGATGTCCGTCGGGTACATGCGATCGGCGGGAAACCGAACAGATGACAGCAGGGACGTGGAGCTCTGTGTGTAAACACAGAGCTCCACGTGCTGTCAGCGGAGAGGAGAACGATCTGTGTCTCTTTACATAGGGACACAGCATCGGTCACCTCCCCCAGTCACCCCCCTCCCCCCACACAGTTAGAACACACCCAGGCAATACATTTAACCCCTTCCTCACCCCTTAGTGTTAACCCCTTCCCTGCCAGTCACATTTATACAGTAATTAGTGCATTTTTATATCACTGATCGCTGTATAAATGTGAATGGTCCCAGATTTGTGTCAAAAGTGTCCGATATGTCCGCCGCAATATCGCAGTCGCAATAAAAATCGCAGATCGCCGCCATTACTAGTAAAAAAAATAATAATAAAAAAAAATCATAATTCTGTTCCCCATTTTGTAGGCGCTAAAACTTTTGCGCAAACCAGTCGCTTATTGCGATTTTTTTTTTTTCAAAAATACGTCGAAAAATACGCATCGGCCTTAACTGTGAAAAAAAAAAAGTTTAAAAAAAAAAAATGGGATATTTATTATAGCAACAAGTAAAAAATATATATATTTTTTAAATTGTCGCTCTTTTTTTGTTTATAGCGCAAAAAATAAAAAACCGCAGAGGTGATCAAATACCACCAAAATAAAGCTCTATTTGTGGGGAAAAAAGGACGCCAATTTTGTTTGGGAGCCACGTCGCAGGACCGCGCAAATGTCAGTTAAAGCGACTCAGTGCCGGAAGCTGAAATTTCGCCTGGGAACGAAGGGGGTTTATGTGCCCAGTAATGAAGTGGTTAAAGAAACCTATTTAGAAAATAAAAAACAAACCTTTGCAACTCCTTTAACACTTTTCAATTCCAATTTGAATAATCGAGAAAGCCTCATTTTTTAGCACAAACATTAAAACTTCTCTTAAAGAAAATGTATTATATCTATCATACAGATATTTAATCTATGAATAAGAATGTGAAGGTTAGAACTGTTATCTGTCAGTAAACTGTTGCTTAGAAATGAAGGTCGAAGTAAAAGTTTACTTTCAGAGTTGTCTCCTGAGCAAAAAGTGAGACAAATATCAGACACAGACAGCAAAAGATAACATGAGTTATTAAACCCCAAACCAAAAATGTAATTTACTGGTGCCTTCCATGTCAGCATACATATGGTTGGTAACCCCGCCCTCAACCAACCCACAGGACCAATTATAACTCTTTAACTACTTGCCGACGGGGCATGAAGTCTTCGACGCATGCGTGGTAAATGCTTGATGCCGTCGGTGGCCATCTTGGTGCACCCTGGAAGTCCGTCTGTAGGAATTGGGTGCCTTCATTATGGCAGCAGCTCTCATTTAGGGAGCACCTCTTACAGGGGAACATTCTCCTTATATGATGCATGTATTCCCTTATGGAGCCAGCCCAAAAATATTAGAAGCAGGCTGGATTTGTGTATCATATATATGTATATTGTGAGGGGTTAGCTCGGTAGCAGGTGTGTGTGACCCCATGGGTGGGTTTACTACACACTGAACTATAGAGCAGTTGAGGGTGGTTGAAAACAAAGGATATGGTTTATTCTTCCATATTGCTGGATACAAGTGCCAGCATCAAAACAGCATAAACAAAACAAAACATTAAATAAACCCTTGCCGCTTGGGGCCTCTACCTTCAGAACACAGGAACCTACCTATGGAGTCTGGCACAGCCTACTGCTGGGCAGACACTGCTGGTCACTCAGCAGAAAAACAATAGTCTCTTTTATTTTCTTTCACACAGAAAAATTAACACCACCTCACCAAGCCTCAGGATACAGCAATCGGTAGTGATCCTCTGCATAACTTGTAGAGACCTTAATTGCCTCATTCTGAACAGCTGAAACTATCCAAGATCCTTAAACCTGAAAGCAATTGGTGCATTGTCTAAACAAGGCAGAAATGTATCTCCCGTCTGTGACAACACCCACAGATTTACCTGACTTCCTGTCACAATATATACATTTATATCAAAGGGAAGGAGTTAGCTTATATCAAGTATATTTGGATGATTTTCTGTTAATTCGGTAGGTACAGGTATATGTAGGGGATGTGTGTATTCCCACTTTCCTTTTGAGTATAAATAAATACATTTATGAATAATTAAAGTATGGGAGGCTTTCTCGGGGAAAGGGGGTCAGTTTTGCCAGCACGGAAATTTTTTTTTTCTCAGAACCTTGTTCAGTACCCTTAAGGGGGTGACGTCTCCCTCTGTGGAGAAAATCCCTTTAATCATGGCCTTAATACGGTGACAAGCAGAATCAAGTCGGCAAAGAATGTCCGAATCTCCTGGGGTTATTCTCCTCCTACATTTCAATAGTGCAGTGGGCACGGTAGCATCTCTGCATTTTTCAGCAGGAGGCTTTCTCGCTATAAGTAAGAAAGGAAATTCTTATCTCAAAAGTCTCTGATTATGATAAAAGACGAACCCTCACAACTTGTGGAGTCACTACAAGCTTGGTTGCACCTTTTTGATTCACTCTTGCATCAGAGGACAAGATTGAGGTATCCACTTGAGAAAGTTGGTTGTTCCAGGACAAGTGGCAGTTCAATACGCAAAGCTAAAATTTTCTAACATTCTGCAGTCAGGTGCATCTTACATAGCAATGTGTCGTCTAGGCATTTTCTCTGAGAGGCGAATTCATACCGCTACAATTGGTCAACAAGCCAGCCTTAACCTGTTTAGAAAGCCAAGAAAAGGACACACATAACGGATCATCGTCCAAGGAGTTAACTCTGATAATACTCAGAGACAGAAGGGGTTGCTCCAGCCTCAGAGCCCCTTACAGTCCAATTCTCCAGAATTACCTGGCAGATCACTCTTCAAGGAAATTTGCCAGTAATGGGTCTACCCCCAATGAAGTAGTCCTCAGAATTTCAATCCAAATATCTCAAATATCAAGGCACCTTGCTTCGTCACAAGGTACTCCAGTCCAGGGATTGGCAGGGTTTGGTGCCCCTTGTCCAGCTGGGCACCATCACCTAACAGAAAGACAAGTATCCATCTGAACAGTAGTTCCTTATTGGTCAAGTAGGCCCCAGTTCTCTATACTGTCTAAATTGTCCCTTGGCAATCCGTTCAGCACGCATAATCGTATGTCCTGGGAAGACGTCTTCCATCCAGTTCCAGAGATCTTGGAGTTGGGCGTCCGGAAGTTAGGCAAAGAAAAGCTAGTATAATTAGGTTGCTCCCATGGAGTCTTGCAAAGGTTGCTTCAAGCCGATTAAATTTCCACCATTAATACCTACGGCAGGATTTGGTAGAAGGTTTTTACATTTTCTGAAACTAGCTGTCTCAGCTCTGGGCATCCTGGTTAGATTCAACTCAGGGACTTAGCTCCCTGGAGGTTCAGGCCTTAGCCTTTTTAGCCTTGCCAGTCATCAGATGGGTTTGAAAGACCACTGGTAAAGCGTTTTTGTTCTCAAAACAGTTCTTAGCTTAAGATCTCCGGGTGAACCACTACGTCCTAAAAAAGAAAACAATTTTTGATTTGGGTATTCGGTGCGGCTATGGCTCCACCGCTTGCATAAGCACAAGATTGCTCTCTAAGAGTCATTGCTTTCAAAGTAAATTCCTTTTTTCTTAGTCACCGTCATCGCTGACTGAAGAGTCTCAGGTACCCAGGCCCTAAGGGAGATGGACTCCGTAATTGCGTTCTTCCAAGCAGGGTGCTTCTCTGATAAATTTCAGCAGTCCGTGCCCAGAATTCCCTCTACAAACCACCTTGACCAGGAATGGGTGCTTCCAGCTTTTAGGGAACAATTCAGCATCCCGAAATTACATAAGCTGGATATATCAAGAACTCTCAGGCTAAATACACACGATCAGACCAAACCGATGAGACTGGTCCGACGGATCGTTTTCATCGGACGTGGTCTAATGGTCTGATGGTGCGTACACACCATCAGTCCAAAATCCCATCGGGCCAGAACGCGGTAACATAGAACACAACGACGTGCTGAAAAAACAAAGTTCAATGCTTCCAAGCATGCGTCGACTTGATTCTGAGCATGCGCAGGTTTTTGGTCCGATGCTTTTGTGTACTAACCATCGTTTTGGTCCGACGGACAGGTGTCCATCGGACAGATTTTAAAGCAAGTTTTAAAACTTTGGACAACGGTCCGATGGGCCGTACACACTATCAATTTGGTCCGATGAAACTGGTCTTCAGGCCAGTTTCATCGGACCGGTCTGATCGTGTGTACGTGACCTCAGACATTGCAGTAGTCTGGCACAAGACTTATCGTGAGATCAACAGGCTTCCTCTTGGATCCCTAAACGATCTAGGAATATATAAATACGAAGGACAACTTTGGCAAGTTGGATCAGTTATCTCATTCGGTTAACATATCAAGCTAGTGGTCCTCCGGTTCCAGAAATCGATAAGTATTCACTCTACACAGTGAATGGCTTTTTCCTGGGCAACTGTAGTGCCCTTTTCCCCAGAAACTCTATTTGGCAACAAAATGGTCGTCTTTTACCTCATTCATGACCTACTATGGTCTAATACTGGTCGCACTTCCTCCCCACGACTTAAAAAAAAATGATAAAAAATAAATAAAACTAGAGAAGCAGGGGGGCTTCTTGAGCTGTCTGATCTATAGTCGAAAGTTAAAAATATTTTGGCAGCTACCCTCCCTGTAAGCAAGTTATTAACCATATGTATGCTGACATGGAAGGCACCAGGAAAACGGAAAATTGAATACCGTATTTATCGGGGTATAGCGCGCTCCCGCGTATAGCGCGAACCCCTAATGTTGCTTCCATTCCTGTGGAAAAAAAGTTTTTTGTACTTACAGTTTTGGTGTCTTCGGCGGCTTCGGGTGTCCTCTTCATCCGGTCCGGCGTCCGTCTGTGGCTTCGGGTGTCCTCTTCGTCGAGTCCGGTGTCCTCTTCATCTGGTCCGGTGTCTTGTTCGGCGGGTCCGGCGTCCTCGCGGCGTCCTCCTCGCTTTCCCGCGCCGAGTTTCAAATACTCCGCCGGCATATACCGAGCGCAGTACACTCGGGTATAGTCGGGCAGACTCGGCTCCTCTCGCGCTGACGTCCTGGACGTACAGGACGTGAGCGCGAAAGGAGCCGAGCCTGCCCGACTATATGCGAGTGTACTGCACTCGGTATATGCAGGCGCAGTACACTTGTGAATAGTCGGGCAGGTTCGGCTACTCTCGCGCTCACGTCCTGTACGTCCAGAACGTCAGCGCGAGAGGAGCCGAGTCTGCCCGACTATACCCGAGTGTACTGCGCTCGGTATATGCCGGCGCAGTATTTGAAACTCGGCGCGGGAAAGTGGCTATCGGCCATCAGGGCAAAAAAGTGCGCGGTATACGCCGATAAATACGGTTACCCTTCTGTAATTTTCCTTTTCTGGTGCCTCTCCATAGCAGCATACGCCCTCCCTTGCCATAATCCTTAAATGTTTAAGTCTAGTTACAAGAATGGTGTATGGGAGAGGCTGACACTCTTTTAAAGAGTTATAATTGGTCCTGTGGGTTGGTTGAGGGCTGAGTTACCAACCATATGTATGCTGCCATGGAGAGGCACCAGGAAAGGAAAATTACAGAAGGGTAAGTATTCAATTTTCTGTTATATTGCAGCTCACCAATCATTAGATGTGGTGACCGCATTTGTTTTATTTTGTTAGTCTTTTTTCTGCTCTGTTTTCAGCTGGTGATCTGGCTGGTAACACACCACCTGTATTATGCCACGTACACATGACCGTTTTTCATGACGTGAAAAATGCCATTTTTTAAAATGATCATTAAAAAACAATTGTGTGTGGGCTCCAGAGCATTTTTCTCGTCGTGAAAAATGGGCATTAAAAATTAGAACATGCTCTAAATTTTCACATAGTTTTTCACGTTGTCGTTTTTCACGTTGTCATTTTTTACGTCGTGAAAAACGGTCATGTGTACGCGGCATTAGAATGCCTCCATTACTGACGTAGGAACAAAAGAGACACCTTTGGACAGCAGCATTTTCTGGCTGGGGGAAGAGTAATGTTAGACTATCTTGAAAATTTAGACACACCGACAAATTGAAGCCAAACTCCAGCTCACGCTTTTTAAGCAGTTACAGCAACAGTTTTGTTCCTTTTGATTAACTGTCTGGATTAGTCAGTGAGAATAAAAGAAAGAAATCCTAAAAAAGAATACAAATATAGCCACCACATCTATCAACTGGTAAACTGCAATGTATTAAAGGTTTGCTTTTGGCTTTAATACCGCTTTACCCACATACAAAGGGCCAGATTCAGATACAATTACATTGGCGCAGAGTATCAGAGATACACTACGCTGCCGTATTTTACCGGGCTGTACGACGAATCCTGGTAGATTTTGTCCCTTACGGTACGGCGGCGTAGTGTATTTCTCGCCGCGTAATCGAAATACGCGATTAGGGGGCGTGAAGCATTTAAATTCCTATTCCCGGACGTTTTACCCTCAAAAATAAAAAAAGACGTCGGAAAACGTTGATATTCGACGCGGGAACGACGGCCATACTTAACATGGGCTGTCTAATATTAGACCAGCAAAAAGCTGGTATAGTTTTACGCAGCAAAAAGATGACTAAAGATGCCGTAAGAGATTGCGATAGACGTTCGTAATTTTGTGGATAGTCGGCAAAAGCTCATTTGCATACCCCGATGCGGAAAACGACGGGAACTCCACCCAGCGGCCGCAATTTTATTGCAGCGTAGATCCGAAGGCGTACAAACACGTAAACCAGTCGGATTGAAGCCCGCAGCTGTAATTTCATGGTTTGAAGTTTCAGAGTAGTGAAAAAACGCGCGTAATTCGAAAGTACTCCAGTCTAACGTGAGATAGACAGGAGTAATCGCTCTGTGAATCTGGCCCAAAATGTTTTGCCTCTACATAAACTTTTTAAAGCTACTTATACAGCATCATAATATCTTCAGTCAGTGATCCAAAAAAGTTTCAAATTTAAAGGGTAACTCCAGTCTCATAGAAAAAAAAATCTAACAAAAAAATAATATAGCATGTACAATTTCTACACATTTAAAATGAAAAAAAAAAAAAAAAAACATTACAAATTACCTTTTGGTGTACAGAACACCCCCCAGAAATGTAATTTTCTGATTGTGTGATTGGTTTACTGTTTTTTCCAGAAGTCTGCACTAAGATATAAATCAGATTTTGTGCATTCCCTGCAACAAAAAAAAATGCTTTTGGTAAGATAATCCCAAAGGGAAATCACGATTAAAGGGATGCCACTTACCTCATTAGAACCGTGCAAATACAGCAGCTGACTGATAATTATAAAATTACTCCTTTTTGCATTCAGATTCTTTAGAAATGCAAAAGGTAGGAATCTTCAACTTTGTTACACACCTTGCAATGTACATAGATCACTCAGAAAGAAATGTTTATTTTTTTCTTTACAAATGTGGATTTAGTCTTTAAAAGTATATCTAGCCAATTGTATAAGGAAGTATTAAACCCCAAAAAAAGCATTTATTATATCAAAGCTAACCAGTTCTTATGCATACAAACGATCATTTTTCGAGTTTAAAACGATCGTGTGTGGGCTTCAGAGCATTTTTCGGGTTCTGAAAAACGGACAACTTTTTTTTTCGAACATACTCTATTTTTTTTTTACAACGTTTTAAACTATGTAGTTTTTCGGGTTGTAAAAAATGATTGTGTGTGGGCTTTAACGACATGAAAAATCCACGCATTCTCAGAAGCAAGTTATGAGACAGGAGTGCTCGTTCTGGTAAAACTACCGTTCGTAATGGAGTAAACACATTCATCGCGATGTAACAGACTGAAAAGCACAAATTGTCTTTTACTAACACAAAATCAGCTAAAGCAGCCCCAAGGGTGGCGCCATCCGCATGGAACTTCCCCTTTATAGTGCCGTCGTACGTGTTGTACGTCACCGCGCTTTGCTAGAGCATTTTTTTATTTTAACGATCGCGTGTAGGAAATGCCGTTTTAATAATGAGGTTGAAAAAAAAAACAAGTTTTTTTTCGAGAGCCTGAAAAAGGTCTTTTTTTTTGGAACCCAAATAATAATCGTGTGTACGCGGCATTAGATGCGACGGTTGCATTAATTTTCTTTTTTAAGTTTTGTGTAGCACCTGTGTACTTTCAGTCCAGGTGCTATTTCAAATTTAGAGGGGGATGAGAGAGTTATGTAGCTCTCATCCAGGTGATTTGTACAAATTCGGCCTCTGTTCAAGCTGGGCTGTGCTGTTGTGATAGATTATACTAAAATTCCTTCTTAATATTAAGCCTAATTACCACTGAAATGTTTCCCCTTTTCTTATATTCTTTAATTGTTTTTTTATATATATTTGTATATTGTTTTTTATATTCATTATATATATATATATATATATATATATATGCATGTGTGAAAAGTATGTATCGCAATAAGTGCCTATTTTCCTTGAGAATTTTATATCAGATATGTTTTAAAGAAGTTATAACTCAGCATTGGAAAAGGGACAAACAAGAGTTGTTCGGTTGCCACTGTCTTTCCCCATGCTCCAGATGTGTTCAGCCTCTCCCCTTCCCCCTACTGCATTCCTAAATAGCTTCTCTTCCAAACCTCCCCCTTGTCTTTTGGATGACTGAAGGAACTTTGAATCTTGTAACAAGAGCTGTTTTCAACTATGGACTTGCTATTTCTTATGGCAATTGTGAAAGTAAAGAGTGTGCTTCGTAACAAAAGAGACTGTTTGTACTATGAAGAAGCCCCATAACTTCTATGGCAGACCCTTGCAGAGCTGATTAAGGAATCCCTGTATATGAAGTTTGAACAAAGAACTTACATGCCCATTACATGTGCTTTGGAAATATGAGCCTGTGCAAAGGACAAACGTCACAAGGGGGTGGGTGAGGGGGTGATTGAGTGGGTGGGTAAATGGGAGTGAAATGTGTAAGCTAACCAATCAAATGCATGTACTTGTGATTTTATGCTGATAATAAAAGTGCTGGCCAGGCTCCAGCAAGCCATCTTTGCTGGCTGAGCATTGGAAGGTGAGAATGTAGTTTGTCTCTCTGCTCTGTACATGTTTCACCTTATAATTTGGATCAAACAGCAGAAATGGGGGTTCGCCCTGAGGTTGTATCAGGCCTCAATCGCTATCAATGTCAGTTCATTCTGTGTTCCTGAGGTGCCTTACCATCCTGGGGCGGCAGGTGGCGGCAGTGGAGTTCAGGTCAAAGCGGCTTCTTGCCAGCAGCCAATCAGAGGTGTTTTTCCCTCGCTGGGCATGCTGAGGGAGGGTACTTCTTGAGCGAAAGCCATTTTTTTGGGGAGTTCGTGACTGGATCTGTGTGTGGCACCCACCTTCAGGGTGTGCGCACATCATGGGCCCCGGCGATATGGCCTACCAGGCCGGGGCGCACGTGCCACACGTTGTTCTTGGTTCTGGGACCATGTTGGCCCGGAGCAACTGAAGCTGTGATGGGGCCCAGTGACTTATTGGGTCCTCTCTCTAAAAAGAAGATCCCAAGCGAGTTGTGCTGTTCGGTGGGGAGTCAGTCTGAGGAAAGCCTGGAGGCAGGCAATCCAATAGGGCCTAGACGAGCCATCGGGGATTGAGGTGACTGGACACTGGGAGTTTGTCTAATGGCAACCTGTCAATCGGTGACTTTTTGAAGAGAACTACCTGAGGTTGATTCAGGCATCAATAATCTTGAGAAGGATTCACCTCACAAATCGTGTTCTAGAGCAAAGGGCCTGTGGCAAAGGTCCCACTCTTGTTTCTATTTCAGTCAAGTCTGTGTCAGAGACCTTTTTCGTTCTCAAGATTCTCAATGATATTCTGGCTGCCAGTTCTGTGAGAAAGACTGTCCAGGTACGCTGTACCCACTCTGGCTGGAGTGGCGACAAAGTTAAAGTCCCATTGGAAGCAGGATTGTTTCCGTCGTTCTTAGGCCTGAATCTGCAAATTCTCCTTTTCACCCATCTGTATTCTATTTACCTCAAGTTCACTGTTTGCTGTGTTGGGCAAGAATAAAAGCACAGAAAGACACCGGCTGTTTGGACATTCTGTCATTGTTCTCAACATCATCATCATCATCATCATACCCCTAGACATCAACAGAGGTAACACGCCATCCCAAATCTATCCAGCGGCTCCTGCGGGGGTTGTTGCTGTAAAGGGTCCAGCTAACCATTTTGCCCACACGCTGTCATATTTTTTTGGGCAATCTCTATAAAGGGGCAACGCATTATTTACATGTGTTTTCCAAAGGGAGTGGGATGGTGGGGCCTGCTTCATCCAGCACAAGGTGATAATTTTCCGAGCATAAAATAGGAGACCGATCAGAGTTCTCTTTGCACCAGTTTCTCCACCAATCCCAACAGGTAATTTTGTGGAAATGGAACCACAGAGATACATAATATGTCATTCATCACATAAATTACTTGCATCCATTAGTCAATAATTACAGGACAGGACCAAAATATATGGAAGAAATCTCCTGGGGCATGGTCACCCCGCCAGCACTCTGGACAGGTAGTGTCTCATCTTATGCTACCTGTAAGGCCTTGTACACACGATCAGACCGATCTGATGAAACTGGTCTTAAGTCGTTCGATGGTGTGTACAGCCCATCAGACCACTGTCCGTCGGACCAAAGTTTTAAAACATGCTTTAAAACCTGTCTGATGGACACCTGCCTGTCGGACAGATTCGATGGTTAGTACACAAAAGCATCGGACCAAAAACCTGCGCATACTCAGAATCAAGTCGACGCATGCTTGGAAGCATTGAACTTCGTTTTTTCAGTTGTGTTATACGTCACCGCGTTCTGACCCGATCGGATTTTGGTCCGATGGTGTGTATGCACATCAGACCATCAGACAAGTTCAGAGTTGTTTTTATTGTATGAGGCAGTCTCTTAGAGAGACAATAATTTTAAATGGGAAATCCCATATATCCTTTTAATCCTCAGAGTCAAGCTCCGGAACATCATGGGACCAACACTGATAAAGCAAGGATAATTCAGGGGAGGAAACCCGAAGGAGATTTGCACAAAGTACAGATATAGGTTTCTTTGAACATTCATAACACAAAACCCTTTCCAAGTCATGCTGTACCATTTGAGTCTCATCTAGTGGGAGCTGGCTCCTGAAGGCATGGGACAACTGTAGATATCTAAAGAGATGTGATGACAGGACATTATAGTGAGACATCAGATAGTCGAATGAGGATATGGAATTATCTAAAGTGATATCCAAAATTAATTTGTTGTGTTTAGCCCACATTTTAGGTTCAGGAAGTAAAAAAAAAGTGGTAATTTAGGGTTATTCCATAAGGGAGCATTTGGGGAGACCGCGGTCTGTGGATATTTTTCATATGCCAACCCTGCTTTCCAGGCCCTAAGGGTTGTAAGCATGGAAGAAGTTAAATCGTATGGAGCTTTGGGCAGATATGACATCGCTTCCACAGAGCGAACCACCGGGGCATCCAGAACCACAGCAGTGTTGGACCTATCTGGAGTTAGCCACCAAACCGCTGTGACCAACTGAGCCGCAGTAAAATATTTCTGACAATCCAAAAAGGCCAAACCCCCCTGCATTGTGGAGTGCATGAGGGTGGACAATTTTTACCAAGGTGAGCTTGGTCCCCATAGGAAGGAAGAAAAAAGTATATCCTATTGGGGAAAAAGTGATTAGGGAATCCACTGTGGTGAGTTTCCAAACAGATAATTACATTTAGGGAGGATTTTCATTTTGATAAGGTTATCCCATCTTAGGAGGGATAAGGGAAAGTTCTCACACACCTTCAGCTTAGCCTTGACAGTTTGCACAACTACTGTATATTCAGATTTAAGGTAATAAAACTTGTAGCATCCCTTGGGACACACACCCCTAAATAAGTTAGCTTGTCCACCCACTGTAGCAGCCGCTAGGTGGAGTAGGACGCTTCCGACGAGTCTGCTCCACTCAGGGACAAGCTAGACAGGCAGTCAGTCTACAGACAGGTGCACTCCTCCCAGCCCTCAGTGGCAAAGCATACACCACCGCTTCCAGGATCCTAACCGTTTGCCTCTCTCCCCTCGGCCTCCAGCAGACCATCTCCTGCCCGCCTCACAGGCTCCTTCCCCACAGGTAAGCCCTGGGGTTTTACCCGATCACCGCCCATCTTCCTGCCCTCCGTCCGGGGGTATATTGCGGCCGTCCTTTTAAGGATAAGCCGCGGCTTTTCCGCCCGGATAGACTCCATACCCCCTCTCCTATTACCCCTACACCACCACCCCTACTCAGGGCTCCCCTCCTGCCACCTCTCGGTCTTAATTTCCACCTTTTCGGGCGTTTTTTTGACATCCGCACCGGCCTGTAACGAATCGCGGCAGCCTAGCGGCGCGCCGTTCCCCCCGGCAACCTTCATAAACTTCCCAAACGGCCCAGAAAAGCCCCCCCTACCCCTGAATGAGCACCTTCGTCTCCCGGCTATCCAGTCCTCCCCAGCAGCAACGATTTATTCAATCTGGTAGCCCCCAGCCTGGATTCTGCTGCCTGATCGGTGGCCATCTTGCTACACCCAGCCCACTCTCCCCTTCTCAATACCATCAGAACTTGATCCAGGGTTTGTCTGATCGCCTCTCAAGGGCTCAGAAAGGATTTTTTTTCCCTGTCATAGCATATTGGCGTTGCTGGGCCTAGTTTTTTTTGCCTTCCTTTGGACCAAGCCAGGATAAGAGGATTCAGTTAATCCTTGAAAATCTCCCCCCCCCCCCCCTGGTGTTTGGCAACTATGGTTAATGTGCAATATTCCGCGGAAACCATTTGGGATCTGAGGCAATTTGCCGCAACATTACCTGCCATCACCAAAAATGCCCTAAGAATTAAGGGACTCTTGAGAATCGATCGATGATCGACTATCAGAAATCTCAGCCGTTTACCCCAGCCAAAGCACATATCATGTGCTTTGATCAACACAAGATCGGCAGTAAAACACTGACTAGAAATCCACGATTTCATCCTACAATACGATTTAGACTGCCTCTTTATTATAGAGAGCTGGCTCACAGCCGACTGTAACACCATTCTAGGTGAACTGGTGCCAGAAAATTACCGTATTATAACGGAAAACAGAATAGGGCAAAGAGGCGGAGGAGTAGCGGTGATCCATAAGACTCATCTTGCGATCACTAAACCTGTCCTTCAAAACCCTCTTCCATTCATGGAAACCCTTACTCTGCAACTACAATCAAAGTCCCAGGAGACTGTTCGGATTCTACTCTGCTATAGACCACCTGACCCAAAATCGCAGCTTTTACTACCATTGACGGACTTCATCTCTACTTATACCCTCAACAGCAAAAACCTTTTGCTGCTCTGGGATTTCAACCTCTGGGCCAACTCCTCACAAGACCCCGTTGCTGACGCCTGTATTGACCATCTGGAAGGATTAGGGCTACAACAACTAGTATGTGGGCCCACACATGTTTCAGGTCACACACTCGATCTTATTTTCAGACAAAATCTGGAAATAAAAATTTTGGAAAATGAACTGTTGCCATGGACAGATCACAATGCAATTAAATTCATTATTTCCAAAACCCCCCTCTTAACAAAAACATCAAAACCAGTGACAATACACTGGACTAGATGTCAGAAGAAGCTCCACTCGGAACTCTTCAAAACCACGTTAAGGAAAAAAATAAAAACAATTCAACCACATCAAATGGCTGAAGAAACACTGGAGGCCATAAACCCAGCCCTATTACAGTCAGCTGACTTAATAGCACCGAAACATAAAGCCTGCATCCGGAAAAATAACTCCAGCTGGTTCAACAACCAACTGGCGTTATTGAAGCAAGAGCGCAGAAGAGCGGAAGCCGCCTCGAAAAGAAGCTCTTCAGATGAGAACCTCTCCATCTACAAATCAACAACAAGAAAATACCACAAAGAAATTTTCAAAGCCAAGAAAAATTAGTTTTCTGAGGCTATCAACAGCGCCCTGAATCGCCCCCGCAAACTCTTCAAACTGGTCACTCAGACCATTAATCCAGGATGTCTTGAAGCCCCCAACTTGGATATCCAAGAATTTTGCGATGAATTATCGGATTACTTCATTAATAAAATCGAGGGAATCCGGAAAAGCATTCAGCAAAACAATACCCCCCGCAGCCCCCCCATAATTATTTTCACAACACCTGCAGTAATTCACCAGAATCAGGTAAGTTCACACTGGAACCCATCTCCATCCAGGCCACAAAAAATATCATTGGTACTTTGCGTAATGGCACAGCGCCTAATGATATCATCCCCACTAAACTGCTGTAGGAATGCGCCGACATTCTGGCACCTCCTTTCACGCAGCCTATTAACCAATCTTTCAAGGAAGGCATAGTGCCCTCCCAATTGAAAGAGGGCATAATTCGACCCATCTTGAAGAAACCCACCCTGGACCCCAAGGACCCACTCCATCGCCGTCTCATAACAGGCCTAAATGTACTTTCAAAGGTAATGGAGAAAGTAGTAGTACAACAGCTGCAACAGCATCTAGATACCCATAATCTACTTGATCCATTTCAATCGGGTTTCCGCCCCGGACATGGGACGGAAACAGTACTGCTCAAAATATGGGACGGCGCTCTCGAGGCCGCAGACGAAGGAGAATCTTGTCTTCTGGTTCTGTTGGACCTAAGCGCAGCCTTCGACACTGTAGACCACAAGCTGTTATTGACTCGGCTAGCTGAAGTAGCCAGAGTCGCAGAAGGTGATTTATCTTGGTTCTCCTCTTTCTTGGAAAACCGTTCGCAAATAGTGAAGTTGGGACCTTTCACTTCTGAGAAACGCAAATTATCGTGCGGAGTCCCTCAAGGTTCCCCCCTGTCACCGATGCTATTCAACATCTATCTTCGTCCTCTTTTTAAAATCATCAGCAGCCAAAAACTGCTTTATCACTCATATGCAGACGACACGCCACTGTATTTCCGCATTTGCAATAAAAAGGATCACCACCTCAATCTAGAGACATGCCTCTCTTTGATAGAAAACTGGATGACAAAGAGTTATCTTAAACTCAACGGAGCGAAAACAGAACGTCTCCTGTTTCACGCCAAGCGTATGAATCAATCTGCAACAACTTGGACACCCCCGCCCATTCTGGGTAAAATCATCACCCCTAGCGCCAAAGTCAAAAGTCTCGGGTCATCTTTGACTCCTACATGACAATGGACGCACAAATAGGGTCAGTAGTCAGCGGATCTCACCATCTGCTGCGCCTACTACGCAGACTTGCTCCTTTTATTCCCAAAAAAGACATTGCGGTCGTGGTGGGAGCAATTGTAAACTCAAGATTGGACAATGCAAATGCCCTTTACCTCGGACTCCCCAAGTACCAAAAGTCGTTCAGAACACGGCCGCAGACTTGTGACTGGGAAAAAACCCTGGGAATCAATCTCACCTTCACTGAGAACCCTTCACTGGTTACCAGTAAAAGACAGAATCGCTTTTAAAGCACTGTGACGCATAGATGTATCCATGGGAATGCTCCCCATTATTTATGCGAAAAAATAAATGCTCATAATCCCAATCGCATTCTGCGATCTACCAATCAAAATCTACTCCAGATACCGAAAGCCAACTACAATTCCAAAGGAGATAGAAGATTCCCAGACTATGGAACGCTTTACCAACCAGCATTCGGTTGGAGGAGAACCACTTAGCGTTCAGAAAAAAGATCAAGACTCATCTCTTTTGATATCAAAGGAGACAGGAACAACAAGCGTCCAGAGGCGATTAAGTTCGCATGTGCCACGCTATACAAGTTTTCATTCATTCATTTATTCATTCAAGTTCCGGCAGTGCCCCAAGCTTGGCATCTGGATCAATTGCAAGCAGTTAGGACTTGTACCAGTTCACCCTAAACCCTGTCACCTTTAAAAACACATTCAGGATATGCAACGCTCCTTGCAGAGAGAAGTCTGAATCGTTTAAAAAAAGCAAGAGGTCATCCGCATTAATTACTGTAAGGACCTCTTTGGTGGTAATTTGGCGGACTAGATGGGATTTTTTAAGGTCTAAAAGACAGCCTAGGGCTATTGGACCTAGTAGAGGTGCCAGTGCGTTAGGCCTCCAGTTTACCAGCAGAGTAGATGTGTACAAGTTTTGGTAAAGAGTCGTAGGGTGACTCATGGTCTGAGGCTGTAAGTTAAGTCCAGTGGAATGGAAAAACAATTCAGCTTGCACTTAGGAACATTGCACTCGCATAAGGATGATAGACCTAATGGTCAAACAAAAATCCAGAACAAGGGCAAAACAAAGAGAAACAGGAAACCAAAAGGGCCTATGCCCTAATACTTGCAGTGTCTTGCAGCAAATGCGCACTCCACATGAGGGATCCGCTGGCAAAACATTTAGCAACCATCCAGCCAGGATATTGTGGCCTCTGGAGTTTCAAAGAACTTGGAGTGGTCACTATCCACTATCCGAAGCTTGCTGTAATTGATGCCCTGGTCTTGAAGTCACTTGTGGACCTCCATGAAGGAACGGCATCTTCGTTGGATCTCAAGGCAGTGGTCAGGAAAGAGAGGTACTGTATCTTGGTGCTCTTGTACCTTAGATCCTTGTAGTTAAGCAGCCTGAGTAGGAAGGGTCGTGGCAGTGCCCCCAGGATAGGAGGAGTTGGGGGGACTCGATTGGCCCTCTAGTCTACTCTGATTTTTTCCAGATCATGGCATTTGAGACTGATGTCCATGGCCAGATAGTCTATCTTGACCGTGAGCATGTCCTTGTAGGTCTTGATAGAGTCATGGGGGGCCTTGATGGCTTCCAGGATGTCAGCGGTGGTGGGGCCAGCCGTCCCCTGAGACCCCGAGATCTACTGAATGCCTCGTTGCCAAGATGGCTGCCGCTGGAGAGGAGCGGAGTGCTTACGAGGGTGCGAGAAGATCACAGCTTTCACAGAGACAGCGGAGGAGCCCACATAATGCTCTGCGCCCCCTTGGAACCCAGGATGTCAGCGGGGGGGCATTAAGAGGAATGAAAATGAGCCTGGATAGCTGGCAGGATGATAGCAGGAGAGGACCTCAGGTCTTACATCCTGGCCACACACCCCTAAAGCTTTATTTTACTTTATTTTATTTCCTTTATTTTCACTTGGACACCTGGCCAGTAAGTCTGTTGTTTTTCAACAGAACAATCTGTTCTGCAGATGTAGCAGTTAGAGCAGGGGTGGCCAACCAGTGGCCCGGGGGCCACATGTGGCCCGCGAAGCCCTCTGATGTGGCCCGCGAACTCCCACTCTGGAATGGGGGGGTTGGCAAGCCTTGATCTCAGGTTGCCGACCCGTCATACCACAGCATCAGTGTTGTGAATGAAGCTGGTGGTAGAGGAAGAAAACGGCCCCATACACCGATGCTTCCTGTACAGCGCCGGCTTTTGCCATAGGCGGAGGCTATGGCAAAGTTCAGCTAACCTGCAAGATTGACATAGGTGCACTACGCTGCTGGTAAACTGCAGAACATCAGTGTGAAACGAGTCTTAGGCCCTTTTCACACAATCGGCTCTACCCAATCGGACCCTCAATTCACCTCTACAGAGCAGCAGATGTAAACAGACTTTTGTCCATTTACGCCCGCCTACCTCCAATCCGATCCTCTAAAAAAAAAAAAAATAGAAGAGAATTCGTCCCCTTCCATCTGGGCGGATGAGATCGGAGGGCCTATAGAGTAGGCGTGACCTGTCATCCGCCTGCTCTGCTCATTGTGGCCCGCAACTGGTTACCGAGTTGCTTAAGTGGCCCTCGCCCTTTAAAAGGTTGGGCACCCCTGAGTTAGAGGGATGAGGCAAACTACTTACTGCTGATAGGGGTGGTTACAAAGATCAGCTTTTTTACATTTATGTAAAACCCTTATCTCAAAAGAAAAAAAAAAAAAGTTTGCTGTAACTGCTTATAAAGTGTTAGCTGGGCTAAATCTGCTAGTACATCTAATACTGCCCTTCCCCCAGACTGACAATGCAGCTTTATAAAGGTGCCTCTGTGTTGCACCTTTATCCAGACTAGGGACACTCTAAAACAAGAGGTGCTTGGCTGTCTCAATTCTATACTTTCTAAATAACTTGCAAAAACAAGCTTTAGCAAATGATTTCAGACCCTGAGCTCTGCATACTTATTCTAGGTCAGTAACTTGGAAAGCAATGAGGCCACAATTTCCACATGGCCATCAGGCAGCTAGCATGTTCAGCATTTTCATGAGCACTGATGACGGCCTTCACATTTCCCCAATAAAGGACATTTTCTTTTGTTGTATGGCTCTTTGTAGCCAGCACTCATTTGTATTAAATGTATGCAGGCAAAGGAATAATGTAAATTATAACATTTTTATTCACAAAAGCTGTTTTTACAGTGCACTGGATACTCAAAATGTTAGCTTCGATGTAAGGTATTAACATCTTTGTAAAAGCTCTATTGTAAGTAGACGTTTAAAAGTCCTATATACCTGTACAGTATGGTTCCATATTTTCCCTTGTGGGGTCACATATAAAAGCCTGTTAGACATATGTTTTGCTTTGTGTCTTTTAAAGCAGAATTCTCTAGAAGATTTTACCCCCTTCATGACCAGAGAATTTTTTTGCTATTTAACATTGCATTACTTTAACTGGCAATTGTGCGGTCATGCAACACCGTACACAAATTACATTTTATAATTTTTTTACACAAATAGAGCTTCCTTTTGGTGGTATTTGTTCACCGCTGTTTTATTTTTTGCGATATAAACGAAAAAAGACAAATTTTGAAAAAAAAAACAATATTTTTTACTTCACTGCTTTTAAACATATCCAAAGGGAAAATTTCATGTTCCCTTCTCTCTCTCTCCTTTACCACTATTGGACGTTTAACTTTTTTTCTTGGAGCGAGTACCTGTTTCTGACAGGTACTTCTGCTTGGCTTGCCTAGACGAGGCAAGTGGAGGTTAGGCCCCCTGTCTCCCTGCCTGCGATCTACTGGGACATGCCACAAGTACCAGGAGGCTGTGGGTCCATTGAGAAAGCACAGCGTTACACTTTCATGCACAGTGGAAATAATTTACAGCCAGCTTTCCACATCCAAGTTCCTTTTTAAGGAGGCCTGTGCCTGCATCTGTGATTTGCTCGATCATCAGTACTAATCAAAATAGAAAATAATAGTTCATTCAAAAGTTTATACACCAATCAGCTACAGCATTAACTTCACTGACAACAACATTAATTGTAATCATTAACATTAAATTAATCTCATTAAAATGGCATCTGAAAGTCTGTGGGATGGATTAGTAAGCATTTAAACATGTTATATATGACGTTGATGTGCTGAAAGTAGAAAAAAGTAAATGAAAATATTGGTTTGATGTGTATGGGGCTGAATAGCTGCCGACCGGTCTGAATGCCCATGCTGATTCTTCTAACCTGGGTCCATAGATAAAAGCACCTAAAATGGGCATGTAAGCATCAGAACTGGTCCATGACGCAATAGAAAATGGTGGCCTGGTCTGATGAATCACATTTTCTGAAACATCATGTTGATGGCATTGTGTGTTTGAACATTTCTTACCTGGAAGGAAGAGATGGCACTGGTGCCAGTGCCACGCAGTTTGGGAAGACGGCAAGCTGGTGGAAACAATGTGATGCTTTGGGCAACTTTTCTACTGAGAAACCTTGGACAGTTCATTCATGTGGATGTTACTTTGACATGTACCACCTTCCTGAACATTGTTGCTAACCAAGTACACCCCTTCATGGAAACGGTAATCATTGAACTCAGAGGCCTCTTTCAGAAAAGTAACGCACCCTGCCACACTGCAAGAATGGTTTGAGGAACGAGTTTGACTTGACCTACATGACATCTCTTTTCTGAATTCAACCACAGGATCTGTGACCAGAGAGACCCATTGTCCTATATAATAGGTTTGAGTTGTGTCTTTTGCTTCCTTTATGTGTTCTCCAAAGTATGGACTGTTTGGGTTCAACAGCAGACCCAACAGTCTGAGAAGTCTCTATGTT
This sequence comes from Rana kukunoris, assembly GCA_029574335.1. Classification (NCBI taxonomy): domain Eukaryota; kingdom Metazoa; phylum Chordata; class Amphibia; order Anura; family Ranidae; genus Rana; species Rana kukunoris. Next base: position 92,498,635 of record CM056056.1, on the reverse strand, counting down.
AATTGGGATGACACATTTGTCAACTCTAAAGTGTAGTTGCACTTTTCTGTTCCTCTTTTACATCATTGTTCCAGAGTCCTACATCCTGCTCCTCACTGTTTGGTAAGGTCTCTTCCTGGACCCATCCAGGATCACAAATATTTTTGTAGTTCGGTCTTTTTTTCTGGGTTTTGTGTGGATTTTACTTTGACACATACCACCTACCTAAACATTGTTGGTGACCAAGTACCCCCCTTCATGATTGCAGAAGCCTCCTTCAGCAGGGTAGTGCACCCTGCCACACTGCAAAAATGGTTTTGGATATTTACACTTTTGCGTCTGTTTGATTTTCACCATTTCGCAAAAAAGGCGCAATTTAAAAAATATAAATATTTGTTATTTATTAACTCAATATGGGTTAAGCTTTTATATTTAGTAGGAATATTGTAAAATGCATTGGGGCAGATTCACATAGATGTAATCTTCCGCTGCGTAATCGAAATACGCTACGCTGCCGTCTATCACCAGACTCTACGCCGAATTCAGGTAGTTTTTTTGCGCGTACGCTATTGTATCGTATTTTTTTTCCGCCGCGCAATCGAAATACGTGAGTAGGGGGCGTGAAGCATTTAAATTAAGCGCGTCCCCGCGACGATCGAACTGCGCATGCTCTGTTCAGGAATTTCCCGCCGTGCATTGCGCGAAATCACGTCGTGACGTCATTCGTTGTTTGAGTAGCGGCGTTTACGAACATTCCTATTCCCGGACGACTTACGTTAAAAATAATAAAAGAAATCGAAAAACGTTGAAATTCGACGCGGGAACGACGGCCATACTTAACATGGGCTGTCTAATATTAGACCAGCAAAAAGCTGGTATAGTGAAACGGAAAAAAAAGATGACTAAAGGTGCCGTAAGAGATTGCGTTTGAAGAGCGAAATTTTGTGGATTCCAGGCAAAAGCTCATTAGCATACCATGAAGGTGAAAAACAACAGGAAGTCCGCCCAGTGGCCGCAATTTTCAGGCAGCGTAGATCTGAAGGCGTACTAACACGTAATAAAGTCGAAATTTAGCACGCAGGTGTCTTTTCATGGTTTGAGGATTTCGACTAGCGTAAAAACGCTCGTAAATCGAAATTACTCCTGTCTAACAACATTTACACAGGCGTAATCGCTTTGTGAATCTAGGCCATTGTGTTTTTATCTGCTAATAATGATTTTACCCCCTTCCTGACAGAGAGATTACTTTTGGTGGTATTTGATCACCTCTGCAATTTTTTTTTTTTTTTTTTGCGCTATAAACAAAAGAGTGACAGTTTTGAAAAAAAAGCAATATTTTTTACTTTTTGCTATAATAAATATCCCCCAAAAAAATATAAAAAAAACTATTTTATACTCAGTTCAGACCGATACATATTCTTCTACATATTTTTGGTAAAAAATCGCAATAAGCGTATATTGATTGGTTTGCGCAAAAGTTATAGGGGTAGATTCACATACACTTAATATTGCGCTGCCCAATCGAAATACTCTACGCTGCCGTATTTTACCAGGCTCTACACCGAATCCTGGTAGATTTTTGCCCGTACGCTACGGCGGCGTAGTCTATTTCTCGCCGCGTAATCGAAATACGCGATTGGGGGGCGTGAAGCATTTAAATTAAGCGCGTCCCCGCGGCGATCGAACTGCGCATGCTCCGTTCAGAAATTTCCCGCCGTGCATTGCGCGAAATCACGTTGTTACGTCATTCGTTGTTTGAGTAGCGTCGTTTACGAACATTCCTATTCCCGAACGACTTACGTCAAAAATAATAAAAGACGTCGGAAAACGTAGAAATTCGACACGGGAACGACGGCCATACTTAACATAGGCTGTCTAATATTAGAGCAGCAAAAAGCTGGTATAGTGTTACGCAAATAAAAGATGACTAAAGGTGCCGTAAGAGATTGCGATTGAAGATCGTAATTTCGGGGATCGCCGGCAAAAGCTCATTTGCATACTCCGACGCGGAAAACGACGGGAACTCCACCCAGTGGCCGCAATTTTATTGCAGCGTAGATCCGAAGGCGTACAAACACGTAATCCAGTCGAATTGAAGCCCGCAGCCGTCTATTCATGGTTTGAGGTTTTCGACTAGCTAAAAAACGCGCGTAATTTGAAATTACTCCAGTCTAACTCCAGTTAGACAGGCGTAATGGCTCTGTGAATCTGGCCCATAGAGTCTACAAAATAGTTTTATGGCATTTTTATTAGAATTTTTTTTTTTACTAGTAATGGTGCCGTTTTTTTTTTTTTTATCGTGATGGTGGACACATCGGACACTTCTGGGACCATTGTCATTTATACAGCAATCAGTGCTATAAAAATGCACCGATTACTGTGTAAATTACACTGGCAGGGAAGGGGTTAACCACTAGGGGGCGATGAAGGGGTTAAGTGTGTCCTAGGAAGTGATTCTAACTGTGGGGTGGGGGATGGGCTACCAGTGACACGGCAGTGATCACTGCTCCCGATGACAGGGAGCAGTGGATCGCTGTCCTGTCACTAGGCAGAACAGGGAAATGCCTTGTTTACAAATGTACCGGTACACCCATTTGCCTGCCCATGCCATTCTGCCAGCGTATATTGGTATGCAGCGGTCAGGAAGCAGTTAAAAAACTCTGAAAACAGTAAGGGAAAAAAGAAAGCAATTGAAAAATTTCAAAAATGTCCTGGCCCCCTGAGATGTAAAAATTGAGCATAGGGCCTGTGAGCTGAAAGACTTAAGTGAATAGGATTACGCTGTGCCCACTCCGCAGCCGCACACCACACACACAGTTATTGTGCTGTTGTCTGATATTTAGAGGGTAAGCCAGGTGTTACAATGCCTTCGCACCACCTGTCTATTGCTGTCTGAAGAGCGATCTGAATGCAGATCACACTTCAGACAGCGGAGCACAATTAAACTCGATCTTACAAAGAATCCCTGTAGGTAACAAAAGCAGCTCTTAGAAGCAGATTTATCAAGAAGCCATGTGTGTGTTTGTTTTAAAGCAGCTCTCAATGTCTTATGCCGCGTACACACGGTCGTTTTTTGCGATGAAAAAAAACGTAGTTTTTTAAAACATCATTTAAATTGATCGTGTGTGGGCAAAACGTCGTTTTTTGTCTTCCAAAAAACGACCAAAAAAAAATTCCAACATGCTTGAATTTTTTGTGTTGTTTTTTAAAACTTCGTTTTTTGTTTTAAAACGACGTTCTTCAACCCGCGCATGCCCAGAAGCTAGTTATGAAGCGAGCTTCAATGGAAAAGAGTGGTGAACGTAACCTCGCTTTTTGTGAAAAAAACGATGGTGTGTATGCAACATCGTCTTTGAAAAGTGACGTTTCAAAAACGTTGTTTTTTACTTCACAGAAAACGTCGTTTTTTTTCATCACAAAAAATGATCGTGTGTACGCGGCATTAGTGATTGAATGAGGAGATGAAACAGCAATTAAAGATAGAATTCCCATGAAAATGTGTTCAGTAGGATAAAACATAAATAAACTTTTTTTTGTTCTCATAATGGAACAACGGTTCTGTAATATGTCATTTTTTAAGTGCTCAATCATTATGAGAAGAGATATTAATTGGCCTCTACATTACATGGTCTACATGAAGGACACCAGAACAAATCGATATCAAAGTTAAAAAGGGAATTTAAATCAGTATTAGAACCAAACACAAAAATTGTATTGCATCTTCTTAGTTTTTAGTTGTGGTGGCACCGTGGCTGCATTATTTTTTTCTTTATTTTTACCTGGTGATTCAGCCAGTTAGGCCCCGTACACACGAGCAGACAGATTTGTTCAAATCGGTCGGACAGATACACAATACTTTGCATATAACCTTAATTCACCATATATTCTCCCATAGATTTTTAAAGGGTGTTCGGCGGCTTTTCGAATTTGCATGTGCAAGTGCTAACTAAGTCATATAGTAGTCTGCAGAGCTGTACTTTTATGTAAAATGCAATGCATTATTGTTATCAGGAGGTGTTCTGTACACAGAATCTGTACAGAATGCTCCCCAGAAATGTAATTTTCCACTTGTGTGATTGGTTCACTGATTTTCCTTCAAGTCTGCACTAAGATACAAATTGGATTTTAATCACTTTGCGCAAATCGTCATACCCATACGTTGGTAATTTGACGCTAAATACCAGGGTTTTTGGTACCCCCTAAGCAAAATCAAAGGGATGCAGACCCTGTGATTTTTCTCATTAGAGACCTGCATGAGCAGCAGCTGACTGATAAATATAATACCACTCTCATACAGATTTACTGTGCACATTAACCACTTGCATACTGGGCACTTACACCCCCGTCCTGCCCAGGTAAAATTTCAGCTTGCGGCACTGCGTCGCTTTAACTGACAATTGCGCGGTCGTGCGACGTTGTTCCCAAACAAAATTTACGTCCTTTTTTCCCCACAAGTAGAGCTTTCTTTTGGTGGTATTTGATCGCCTGTGCGATTTTTATTTTTTGCGCTATAAACAAAAAAGAGCGACAATTTTGAAGAAAAATACAATATTTTTTACTTGTTGCTATAATAAATATCCCAATTAAAAAAAAAACACATTTTTTTTCTCAGTTTAGGGCGATACGTATTCTTCTACATATTTTTGGTAAAAAAAAAAAAAATCGCAATAAGCGACTGGTTTGCGCAAAAGTTATAGCGCTTACAAAATAGGGGAGAGAATTATTATTTTTTATTATTTTTTTTTTACTAGAAATGGCGGCGATCTGCGATTTTTATTGGTACTGCGACGTTATGGCGGACACATCGGACACTTTTGACACATTTTTGGCGCCATTCACATTTATACTGCGATCAGTGCTATAAATATGCACTAATTACAGTATAAATGTGACTGGCATTGAAGGGGTTAACACTAGGGGGTGAGGAAGGAGTTAAATGTGTATGCTAGGTGTGTTCTAACTGTGGGGGGAGGGGGGGTGACTGGGGGGGTGACCGATCTGTGTCCCTATGTAAGAAGGAACACAGATCGGGCTCCTCCTCTCCAGAGACAGGACGCTGTCTCTGTGTAACACGGCAATGAGAGATGATCTATGAGAGATCATCTCTCATTGGCCCACAGATCGCATCGCAAATGGCCACTCTGATTGGCCGTTCGCCGCGATCTGTGATTGGCCGTGTCCAAGGGACACGGACAACACAGGGCTTCCCCGCAGCGCGCACTACAGCGCGCGCTGGGAACGCCAGAATGACATGCCGTCAAATGACGGCATGTTGGATATTCAGGCCCGCGCTGTTGCCGTCATCCGGTAGCGCGGGCCTGAAGTGGTTAACACAGGCAAACACTCAGCTATTTCTCCAGGTCAACAAAAGGTATGAATCTGCAACATTATTTTTTTTTTAACCACTTTAGCCCGAGCCTCTTTTTTACATTTATTGTTTACAAGTTAAAATAATAATTTTTTTGCTTGAAAAGTACTTAGAACCCCCAAACATTATATAAATATTTTTTCTATCACCCTAGAGAATAAATTGGCAGCCGTTGTAATACTTTCTGTCACATCATATTTGCGTAGTGGTCTTACAAGTGCAGTTTTTTTTGGAAAAAATACACTTTTTTGAACAAAAAAATAAGACAACAGTAAAGTTAGTAAATTGATACCCAGCATGTCACGGCTCAAAATTGCGCCCGCTCATGGAATGGCGACAAACTTTTACCCTTAAAAATCACCCTAGGCGATGTTTAAAAATGTCTACAGGTTACCAGTTTTTAGTTACAGAGGAGGTCTAGGGCTAGAAATATTGCTCTTGCTCTGACGATTGCGACGATACCTCACATGTATGGCTTGAACATTGTTTTCAAATGTGAGAGCTACTCATGTATGCATTCACTTCTGCGCACAAGCTCGTCGGGACGGGGCCCTTTTTAAAAAAATATATTTTTGTTATTTATTTTACTTTTTAGTTTTTTATTTTCACAGTTTTTAAAAAAAATGGAAAATTGTATCAAATACTTACCGTAATTTTCCTTTCCTGACGCCAAACCATGGCAGCATACTAGTGATAGAGCTCCGCCTCTTGACCACTCCCTCAGGACCAGTGAATAGCATAAATTAAGGCATGGTTAGCCGCCACCCCATTCTTTGTAACAAGCCACATACCGAAAGCACATGGGTGGGCTCATATGCTGCCATGGTTTGGCGTCAGGAAAGGAAAATTACGGTAAGTATTTGATACAATTTTCCATTTTTCTGACGCCAACATGGCAGCATACTAGTGATAAATAACTAGCTGACAGGGTGGGATCTACTTGTCCAACCAATCCTCTAATAAGGATGAGACAGAGGACTGAATTGTCCTTCCTACAAAGTTCCCTGATGACAGGACCCCCGGGTCTATTCTGTCAAGTTTGAGTAGGAATGTTGGGAAGACCACGATGGGCACCATAGATTCTTTTGAATGTGTTGCCTATGAGGCTTCAACTGCTCTGGTAGAGTGCTCCGCCACTGCTGACGGAGGCTCAAAATATATGTACAACCAAGCCTGCTAGGGTCCAGGCAGTAACTTCTTTCCCTTGATTCCCAGCTGGAATGACAAAAGGTTTAGATGACCTGAAAGGGACAATTGTGGACAGATACTACTTTAAAGTTATGAAAATTATCAGTTTGTGAGACTTTCCTTAGCTGTCTGTTAAATAGCAGTCTGTTGCCATGTTTGTGGCAAGATGATCTACAAGACCAATTCTACTCTTTTTGGAAAGAAAAGAATATACATATATATATTTTTTTACTTTGAAGCTCCAAGAGCTTGAATATCTGATAACCTTCTGCCTAAAGTTCTTGCAATTGATACTGCCTTATAAGTGATGGCCTGAACCAGACACTGCTCTGTTGGAATGAACGGTTGAACTGATAGGAGAACCAGCAACTCCAATATATCTTTTCCTTGGAGACCTACTCTCCAAAAACTCAAAAGTTGTACAAACTGAAGGATTCATGGCCCATTTAAATGTGTTTTTGCCGATATAGCCGACGCTCATGAGCTATGTGAGGATAGGTTAAGGCGTGGAGGAAGTATAGAACAGCTGGCACTGAGAGGGCAGTAGGATGAATGTCTCGCTCTACCAAGAAAAAGCAAACTTGTTCCAGAATTAGGCCTAGATGTTGTAAGTAGAATGCCTTCTCGCACACAACAAAGTAGAGATCACTCTGTAGTGAAACTGGAGCAACCGAGTTGCCCACCCTCCCCCTTTAGTACCCCTGCTTGCAGCCCCAGTCTGCATAGGTTATGGAGGAGCAATGTCTTCCGTATTCTGAAATGAATGGCCAGGGAAAACCGAGGGCCTCCTGGTCAATATGGAGGACTGGCTATGACAACTATGTCCAAAGAACACGGCTATGGAACCCTCTGCTAACGGACATCCGCATGGGAGAAAACCATCGGGCCTTCAGGAAGAAACTTAAGACCCACCTCTTCTGAGGGATAAGGAAGACAATGGATAGAAGAAGCGCCTTGAGGTGATTTAGTTCGCAGGTGTAGCGCTATACAAGTTTTTCACCCACTCCCTCACTCATTGCAGTCCCATGGAGAGATCAGAGCATCTGCCCCCTGCCCCTTGTGGTGCGGAAACAAAGTGTGACATACCCAAAGTTTGCGATTACTCTGGGAAACGAGGAGGTCTGTCTGTGGTAGGCCCCACTTGTGGACCAGGTCAGAGAAGACCTGGGACATAGACCCTCATTGTGCTCTGGGAAGCTTGTACTTGTTCAAAAAATCCGCTGGGAGGTAAACTGCATCTGGAATTTTGCTGGGGATCTTCCATCCCAGGCGTTATGGGTTTTATCTCTTTCACTAGCATATTGCCGTGAGTTTCACCCAGGAGCTGAATATAGGCAACTACTGCCCTGTTATTAAATGGTGATAGGGGGAATGGCGCTGCTTGATGGATCTGTGGTGCTTGACCTGTGGGTGGTGCTATATTAATTGTGATATAGTGCTTAAAGTATACCAATGTTGGGTAACTTGTAGACAGGGGTTAATCCATAGATGAGGATTCCCTGAACCCACGTGATGCGGGAGCAGATAGGTTACCACTTTAATGTTAATTGTTACTGTTAACCATATGTGTATCAAAAATAGTGGGTGTCCCCCATCCAATGGTGTCCACAAAGGGTAAGTGATAGTGACCAAACACCAAGGTTGGTGGTTAGTCCTGTGTTCAATTCTGTAATTTCTACAAGTGTAAAACAGGTGACTAGTGTGGTGATCCTATAAAACTCAAAGAAAAATGTATCTCAAGGAAAAAAAAGGTATGTAGAGAAAAATCAATCAATCTAAAAAGAGGGCCAGCCTGCCCATTAATTCTATGGTTGTAATCCAAATCAAAACACAAGGGTGTATAAACACGACACAACACCACAATCTTAGTGTTAAATTAGACCATCAGTATGGTAAACACAGAATAATAAAAAATTAAATTAAAATGCGATGTGTAGGATTTCAATTGGCCAGACTCCGATGTGTCATCAGGATACTGTGCAGGCCAGGTGTAAGAAACCCAGTTAATAAGCTGCGTGAAAGCTCAAAGGATGAGCCTGGGTGTGCAAACTCAAAATAGGTGGTAAGTCACCACGTGAGGGTTAACACCCCCTAGTGAGCGCTAAGTAGGTCTAAGTTACAGTGGAAAAAATAACATAGGTATATAAATGAAAATCAAAAATGCAAAAATACAGAGATGATATGGATGAGAAATGCAAAGAGTTCTGGTATGCACTAATTAAGTTGCGTTGCAGATGATTAATGGATAATACTGCAGAGAACTTCTATTGGTGACTTAAGTGCTGTTTCCTTTTAAAGGGTGCTGTTCCGTGACTTTTGTGCTCCCCCTCCTAGGACCCCACTCACCAGATGTTGTCACCCTCCTGGAGGGTGACAACATCTGGTGAGTGGGGTCCTAGGAGGGGGAGCACAAAAGTCACGGAACAGCACCCTTTAAAAGGAAACAGCACTTAAGTCACCAATAGAAGTTCTCTGCAGTATTATCCATTAATCATCTGCAACGCAACTTAATTAGTGCATACCAGAACTCTTTGCATTTCTCATCCATATCATCTCTGTATTTTTGCATTTTTGATTTTCATTTATATACCTATGTTATTTTTTCCACTGTAACTTAGACCTACTTAGCGCTCACTAGGGGGTGTTAACCCTCACGTGGTGACTTACCACCTATTTTGAGTTTGCACACCCAGGCTCATCCTTTGAGCTTTCACGCAGCTTATTAACTGGGTTTCTTACACCTGGCCTGCACAGTATCCTGATGACACATCGGAGTCTGGCCAATTGAAATCCTACACATCGCATTTTAATTTAATTTTTTATTATTCTGTGTTTACCATACTGATGGTCTAATTTAACACTAAGATTGTGGTGTTGTGTCGTGTTTATACACCCTTGTGTTTTGATTTGGATTACAACCATAGAATTAATGGGCAGGCTGGCCCTCTTTTTAGATTGATTGATTTTTCTCTACATACCTTTTTTTTCCTTGAGATACATTTTTCTTTGAGTTTTATAGGATCACCACACTAGTCACCTGTTCTACACTTGTAGAAATTACAGAATTGAACACAGGACTAACCACCAACCTTGGTGTTTGGTCACTATCACTTACCCTTTGTGGACACCATTGGATGGGGGACACCCACTATTTTTGATACACATATGGTTAACAGTAACAATTAACATTAAAGTGGTAACCTATCTGCTCCCGCATCACGTGGGTTCAGGGAATCCTCATCTATGGATTAACCCCTGTCTACAAGTTACCCAACATTGGTATACTTTAAGCACTATATCACAATTAATATAGCACCACCCACAGGTCAAGCACCACAGATCCATCAAGCAGCGCCATTCCCCCTATCACCATTTAATATCTGACTGGTCTCTTCGGAGATCCCTAGGGAGGCAGCAGCTAAACCACAGGTCCTAAGCGCGGATTCCTCCTTCTAATTTATAACTACTGCCCTGTTGCTCAACTGCAAGGAGACTGGTCTTCCTTGACTCTGTGTAGTAAGGCCGAAGTGATAAAAGGGGCTGTTTGAACCCCAGCGCGTTCAAGATTACCCTCCTTGGCTGGGAATCTCCGCCTGCCTTGACCTAAAGTCCCTCACAGTGCATCTTCCTGAGTGTCTTGTAGACACGATTCGTAGCAATTCTCCAGTGTAAAGGTCCTAACGGACCGAGACTTGCTGAAGGTCTTTCCATCGTGGCGGATCGCTACTCATACTGAGTAACACGGTTATTAATAGTGTTCGATCCTGTTTCCTCCCTTGTAGAATTCTGGAAATTTAAATTTGCGCAGGTGCCCATGCACTCCAGGAATCATCTGTATGCATGATGACGTTGTACCCAGATAACAGAATCCTGTTCCTGACTGTCACCACTTCCTATGATAGAAATAAGTACACTAACCATTAGGATAGAGAGCGTTGGTTTTGCTTTCCCTCTAAGGTGTAAGGATAGGATAGGCATCCTGACAATCCAGCAACAGCATCCAGCCATGTGGTTGTACTGTTTAAAGGACTTCAGCTTAAAGATCTCAAAGAGGACCCAGAAGGGTTCAACCTCTTCCGATCTGCTACTGGACACCAGCCAACATCCCCTGCAAACTCCAAACAGGATTGTATAGAAAACCTGCAATCCCTTGAGTCTGAAGTGTATTGTAGTATTGTAAGCATTGTAGCAGCACAGCTGTTGTGGTGGACTTGGCATATGCATGGGAGAGAAATGGTCTGGAGGAGGAGCAGTGAGTAATTTCCCGAAGTGACCATGAGTGCCTGATACCTTCATCCAAGGACCTGTACCACATGCTGTCCAGAAACACGTAAAGTGTGCCCTCTAGGTCTTACCTCAAGGCTTCACTATTGCAACCCCAAAAGTCGCGTGATCTTGCTGCGATTTTTGCAGTTTTTTTTTTTTTTGCTGCAATTTTGATGTGACTGGAAACAATGCCTGTACAAGTTGCATCAAAGTGGAACCAAAGTAGTTCAGGAACTATTTTGAAGTCGATGCCACTTGAAGTCGCACAGATATAAACGATACTCATTGGAAATTATGGGGAATGGTCTGTCATGCGACCTTCCAGTCTCATGTTGCACTAAAGGAAACTGAGCCCTAGAGTCTGGGCATGCACTTGTGTGATTGAAGGTACAAGTCAGACTTTTTTTTGTTTGTTTTGTTTTTTTGCACCCACTCCTACAAAAATGTCATTTTTGGCAAGATACTCCCAAAAGGAAATCATGCCTAAAGGGATGCAGATCCTGCCACTCTCCTCAGAGTCCTGCAAGTGCAGCAGCTGGTTGATAATTATTAAACCATCCCCATTAGACTCGCCCAACACATGGGCTGGTTATTGCTGGTCTGCTGGCACCTGCAGATGCTACAGTATGTAGGAGCAGGTTGACCCTTAGCTTGTTCAGGGTATACAGTTTTGACAGCCTGTTTATATGGGCATTTTTTCCCACTTTTGTTTCTAGGAAGCAATACTCAGCCCAGGGTCTCAACCGTATGGCCTCCCTAGTCACCAAGGTGCCAGGATGCTTTTCCAGTGGTTTAAAAAGCAACTATGTGGGACTTCCTGTGAAGCCTCCATATCCTGAGTAGCAGACTGCTGTATCTGTAATATATGTAGCAAGGACCCAGGCCACCTTCAGTCTAACGAGAACCACGAGTCGCTGACATCCCTTCACATAGAGTGGGTCGTAAGGTATAATGGGTGCAGTGCAAAGTAGTTTTATGGGCGTCAGACACCTAGGGTGTGCCACCTGTCCAGGATTCACCAGGACAATTTGGGCTTTGAATCACATGTCAGGGCCTCAGTCTGCAAAGCGATTCCATCTCTCCTCAACAGAACTCTGGTAGAGAGGATTAGGGCCAGGACACCCTTAGGAAGCCGCAACACCAACTCGGCAGACTCTAATACTTCTACAGAATGACAGCCACGCAGTAAAAACATCCAGCAAGATGCCACATCTGCACTGATAGGAACGCTGTCTCCTATGGCAACAGTCTACAACAGTTTACAATACAAGTGTAACAGTAGCTTCAGGTAATTAAGGTGAGTTCAAAACAGAATCTTGTGCCACTCTTATCAATAATAAAGACATTTGGCATTACCTGTTACCTGCATACTCCTCCAGGCAGTGTCTACTCACCAGCTTCCTGGGCATAGGTATTGTGCCATAGGCCCTGCAGGACTCTTGCTGGGGCACGGGCTCTGGGGAAGAGGAACAAAGACGTCTTCCTTGGAAATTTCTGCTGAGTGGGGGCGCCATCCAGGCTATGCTCCCCTGAAGAATGTCTGCGTTTCCTTGGCTCTTTTGAGAGCGTGGGCATGCGGGGCTGAAGCAAATCAAAGCAATCCGCACAAGAGGGCACTCTTTTCTGAAAACTTACCTATATGGTGGTCCCCATCCTAGTTGTTGAGGGTCTTTGTATTATGAGCAGTAACTGACTCTTGATCTGTGGAGAAATGGGACGGCCAGCTGAGGTAAGGATAGCTGCAAAGCAATAGAAGTAGCAGGAGTAGACATAGGAGAAAGGATTCCACTTTCTTTCCTGATTTATCTACATATACCTATACATACACACACACACACATACATACATACACACACACATACATACACACAGACATATCTACCTGCACAGGGTGAGTCTGGGCGTGTTAAGAAGGGGTTAACTGAATAGGGTAAGAATTTCCCTTTCAGACCTGATTGTCAGCTGAGCTGAACATGTCAGAGATGAGTTGTGTGTATGGAGAGAGAGAGACAGACACAGACAGCAGCATGATGTGTGAGAGGATCCATTGTTGGATTGTGTACCTACTGGGGTGAGCAAAACCATATCGGATACTATAGCTCTCACTATAGCCATGTACTTTGTCTATATATCAATCTGTTGGCTAAAGAGACTGAACCTTTCCTATCTCTGTACCTGTGTTAGAAGACAAGCCTGTAGTTTCTTCTGTTTGTTTTGCTAAAGCAGTGAATAAGAAAGGCTAATGAAAGACAAAAAAATGGTGATATAGGTAAAAGGTACAGGTCACCCTGTATTGCACAAGGGGCCAAGAGAGATAAAGCATAGCTGGCCCCTCCATATTCCACAAGCGCACAGAAGGGGCTCCCAGACTATAGCGCGTTTAGCAGCCTGAGCGCTGGGACTTTGCACTGGGAGAGGCTTAACCCAGACGGCTACTGCACTGAGGCAGAGGGGGGACATGGTACTGCTTACTCTTCACTGGTGTGTGAGGTATGAGGAAAAAAAGAAGAATGGGGTGGCGGCTAACCATGCCTTAATTTATGCTATTCACTGGTCCTGAGGGAGTGGTCAAGAGGCGGAGCTCTATCACTAGTATGCTGCCATGTTGGCGTCAGGAAATATATTTTGGGTCACTTTTCTTCCTTTTACAAGGAATGTAAATATCCCTTGTAATAGAAAAAAGCACAACAGGACTTCTTAAATATGAGATCTGGGGTCAAAAGAATTTGAAAAAAAAAAAAAAAAATTCTCCTTTAACCACTTCAGCCCCGCGGTATAGCCGAATGACGGCTACAGCGCGGGTCTGAATATCCAACATGCCGTCAAAAGACGGCCGCCCCTTTGGGCGTTCCCAGCGCGTGCTCTAGAGCGCGCTGCGGGGAAGCCCTGTGTTGGCCGTGTCTCTTGGACACGGGCAATCAGAGTGGCCGTTTGCGATGCGATCTGTGCGGCGAATGAGAGATGATCTCACAGATCATCTCTCATTGCCGTTTTTACACAGAGACCGATCTGTGTTCCTTGTACATAGGGACACAGATCGGTCACCCCCCCAGTCACCCCCCCCCCTCCCCCACAGTTAGAACACACCTAGGATACATTTAACCCCTTCCTCACCCCCTAGTGTTAACCCCTTCAATGCCAGTCACATTTATACAGTAATTAGTGCATATTTATAGCACTGATCGCAGTATAAATGTGAATGGCGCCAAAAATGTGTCAAAAGTGTCCGATGTGTCCGCCATAACGTCGCAGTACCAATAAAAATCGCAGATCGCCGCCATTTCTAGTAAAAAAAAATAATAAAAAAAAATAATTCTGTCCCCTATTTTGTAAGCGCTATGGGCCAGATTCACAGAGCCATTACGCCTGTCTAACTAGTGTTAGACTGGAGTTATTTCAAATTACGCGCGTTTTCTAGCTAGTCGGAAGCCTCAAACCATGAATAGACGGCTGCGGGCTTCAATCCGACTGGGTGGACTTCCCGTCGTTTTCCGCGTCGGGGTATGCTAATGAGCTTTTGCCGGCGATCCCAGAAATTATGATCTTCATTCGCAATCTCTTACGGCACCTTTAGTCATCTTTTTTTGCGTAACACTATACCAGCTTTTTGCTGGTCTAATATTAGACAGCCCATGTTAAGTATGGCCGTCGTTCCCGCGTCGAATTTCTACATTTTCCGACGTCTTTTATTATTTTTAACGTAAGTCGTCCGGGAATAGGAATGTTCGTAAACGACGCTACTCAAACAACGAATGACGTAACAACGTGATTTCGCGCAATGCACGGCGGGAAATTTCTGAACGGAGCATGCGCAGTTCGATCGCCACGGGGACGCGCTTAATTTAAATGCTTCACGCCCCCCAATCCCGTATTTCGATTACGCGGCGAGAAATAGACTACGCCGCCGTAGCGTACAGGCAAAAATCGACCAGGATTCGGTGTAGAGCCTGGTGAAATACGGCAGCGTAGAGTATTTCGATTACGCAGCGCCATATTAAGTGTATCTGAATCTGGCCCTATAAATATTGCGCAAACCAGTCGCTTATTGCGATTTTTTTTTTTACCAAAAATATGTAGAAGAATACGTATCGCCCTAAACTGAGAATTTTTTTTTTTTTTTTTTAAATTGGGATATTTATTATAGCAACAAGTAAAAAATATTGTATTTTTTAAAATTGTCGCACTTTTTTGTTTATAGCGCAAAAAATTAAAACCGCACAGGCGATCAAATACCACCAAAAGAAAGCTGTACTTGTGGGTAAAAAAGGACGTCAATTTTGTTTGGGAGCCACGTTGCACGACCGCGCAATTGTCAGTTAAAGCGACGCAGTGCCGGAAGCTGAAATTTCACCTGGGCAGGAGGGGGGTATATGTGCCCAGTAAGCAAGTGGTTAAGAGCTATGGGCGATTGTCACCGACGCTACCGGCAGGGTCTGGTAAGCGGCGGAGACAACCGGTGGCACGACGGGGAGGGGGCACCTCTCCCGCCGCCGATAAAATAGATCTTGCAAATCTGCTGTGGAGACCACTTTTATCCTAAAGAGAAATGCACCCCGTTCCCGAAAATACTGGGGTTATGACAGCTAGCTGCTGCCAAAAACCCTGGTATTTAGCGTCAAATTACCAACGTATGGGTATGACGATTTGCGCAAAGTGATTAAAATTCTTGCAATGTATATAGCTCACCCAGAGGGGAATATTTTTTTTAGGAGTTACTCATTAATTTAACCACTTGGCGACTTGCCTATGGTAAAAATACATCATTTGTTTGACGTTAAATACCGATGTTATGCCAGCATCTAGCTGCCATAACTCTGGTATTTATTTTTACTATAGCTGATTCTCTTTAAGATAAAAGTGGTCATTGCCGGCTTAGGAAAGCTTTGGATCAAACCAATCCGAGTTTCATCTGAAGCTTTCAAGATGTTGCAGTCAAGAGAGCAATACAAGTGATAATATTTTTTTTTTTAAGAAAAAAATATTCAAATAAAATAAATAATAAAAAAAATTGTCCCTGACCATCTGTGTAGCATGTAAGTTATTGCTACGAACATCAGAGTAAGAGCAATAATTCTCCTCTGTAACCCTAAACTGGTAACCTATAAAGGCTTTTAACCACTTCAGCCCCGGACCATATTGCTGTCCAAAGACCAGAGCACTTTTTGAGATTCGGCGCTGCGTCGCTTTAACTGACAATTGCGCGGTCGTGCGACGTGGCTCCCAAACAAAATTGGCGTCCTTTTTTTCCCACAAATAGAGCTTTCTTTTGGTGGTATTTGATCATCTCTGCGGTTTTTATTTTTTGCGCTATAAACAAAAACAGAGCGACTATTTTGAAAAAAATTCAATATTTTTTACTTTTTTCTATAATAAATATCCCCAAAAATATATAAAAAAAAATATTTTTTCCTCAGTTTAGGCCGATACGTATTCTTCTACATGGAAAAGAAGGGTGAATGGGACTTTAAATGAGGGAGCGCCATGTCAAGGGGAATAAAACCATAAATCAGATATACAGTACATGATATATTTATTACATTATTAGATACATGTCAGATATTTCATATCAGGTAGATAGTCACAAGACTTATACTAACTGTGCTGCGCTTAGCATGCAATACAAAAAATACAAAAGGGAGACATGGCAGATATACATAATAAAATCAATCAATTGGACAACATATATGAGGTATGAACATGTGATTGGTGGCATCTGGTGGCACTCTACGCGTTTCCTGGCATTTCAGCCAATCATCAGGAGTGTTTTAAAGCAGTATATATTAACCTCAGTATCAATCCGGTATCTGCCAGGGAGAAAAGGGAGGGGTTTCTTGGGCATGATGTCTCCTCCGGGGTTGAGATGGGGCATCCAACAAGGGCGAGGAAAAGCAGCTGGAGCGTAGACCGGTGGTCACAGCCTGATCCAAAATACTATGTGTGCACTTAAAGCGCATAGTGTTCCAAAAAGTGGTGACTAAGCTCCCAGCAGTGAGGATGACCTGTGTGTAAGATCAAGTGTGGTTCCTTGTGATTGGATCAGGCAATTTTTTTCGTAAAAAAAATCGCAATTAGCGTTTATTGATTGGTTTGTGCAAAAGTTATAGCGTTTACAAAATAGGGGGTAGTTTTATGGCATTTTTATTATTATTTTTTTTTTTACTAGTAATGGCGGCGATCAGCGTTTTTTTTCGGTACTGCGATATTATGGCGGACACTTCGGACACTTTTGACACATTTTTGGGACCATTGGCATTTTTTTAGCGATCAATGCTATAAAAATGCATTGGATTACTATAAAAATGCCATTGGCAGTGAAGGGGTTAACACTAGGGGGCGGGGAAGGGGTTAAGTGTGTTCCTATTTGTGTTCTAACTGTATGGGGGGGGTGGCCTCACTAGGGGGAATCACTGATCTTCTGTTCATACATTGTATGAACAGAAAATCAGCGTTTCCCCCGCTGACAGGAACGAGCGCTGTGTGTTTTCACACACAGCTCCCGTTCCCCGCTCTGTAACGAGCGATCGCGTGTGCCCGGCGGCGATCGCGCCCGCCGGGCACACGCACGGGACTCGGGGGCGAGCGGGGGGCGCGCGCGCGCGGGCCGCCGGCGGCGCGCACGCGCCCCCTAGTGGCCGCGAAAAGCGCGACGTAGAGCTACGGGCTCTCGCGCACCCGTGCCGACCTGCCGCCGTATAACTGCGGCGGCTGGTCGGCAAGTGGTTAAAGTGTCATCTATGGGGATTTTTAGGTACCGTAGTTTGGCGCCTTTCCACGGGCAGATGCAATTTTTAAAGCATGACATGTTTGGTATCTATTTACTAGGGGCAACATTGTCGTTTATGTTTTGCCCCAAAATAGGTATTATTTTGTGCATTAAAGTGAAATTTATCCAAAAACACTGTGTTTGAAAAACCGCTGTGTAAATACCATGTGACATAAAAATATGAAACACACACCATTTTATTCTCTATTGTCAATTACATAGAATGGACACACACACCCACTTTTTGAGTGGAATAAAAGTATCTACTTATAGCAGAAAAGGAGGCTAAAGGAAGAGGCTGTAGGAAGATCTGTCTCTCTCTCTCTCTCGGCTGAAGGAGGAGATCTTAAAAGGCAGAAAGATGTAGGAATGTGGGAAGAAGTCCCTTTTGGACTTTGCTTCTCAAAACCACAGAATTCTTAAGTCCTGGTAAAGTATTAATCTTTTCATGTATACCTTTTTTGGTAATTAAATTGTTTTTGTATATACATTACTAAAACCATTTAAATATATGGCAGAGCAAATTGGAGTTGTATTATTTTTAACTGCAGTATGAAATAAGTATATTCCAAATATTAAGAGACATACACAGTTTTGTCTGTCTTTAAAAAACTAAACATGTGTACAATGGTTTTGTTATGATATGTGTGTAAAATAGATTCATTCTAAATCTAAAAAAATAAGTCTGGATCAAATTACCAAGCTGTGCACAATATAACATTTTGTTTCTGCATTTTAAAGTGTCAAGTTAAAAGGTATGTTTGTTTTGAGAAAGTATCATAGTGTTAAGGCAAACAACAACTGTTTACACAAGTCCATGGAGTCACGGAAGCTATTTACTAAGGCCTCTTTCACACGGAGCGGTCCGTTTTTCGGTCCGCTCCGTGTGTGTCCGTCGGCTCAGCGGGGGGTCCCGCTCAGCTGTCGACGGACAGGGCAGTCCCCGCACACTATCCCCTATGGGGAATCGGATTAAAACGGACCGTCTGGATCCAGACGGACGCGGATCTTAGGCGGACGTTAGCGGATGCATCATCCACTAACGGACTTGTAATTAGCGGACGAACGGCCCACTCATGTGAAAGGGGCCTAAGAGTTACCAAGTCTTAAATGTACAAATATCATTTAAGAATTGAAATGTGGTATTTTGTAATAAGAGCTTGTGTAGAAAATGTGAATAGTATCTGTATCATCTATCTTTAATATTTAGAAGTATATCCATTTATTTGATTTATCACAAAATATACCTGATATTAATTTGCGCTGTATTTTTAGTTAATAAGTATATATTTTTAAGCATATCATGTGTGTCACTTGTCTTCAAAATAGCACAAATAAACTAACTTGAATTTCTTAGTAATATTTATGGAAAAAGGTAAATCTCCCAAAACCAAGATTTGCATATATTTCATAAATACAATACTGTTTTATTATTTCAGTATAAACATTCTGACAATATATCTATGTATATATTTAGATTATAGATTATATCTATCTATAAATATAATTATTTATCTATATTAGGGATGATCCGAACACCCCCCAGTTTGGTTCGCACCAGAACATGCGAACAGGCAAAATATTTGTTCGAAAGACTATGGGACACGAACATGAAAAATCAAAAGTGCTCATTTTAAAGGTTAATATGCTAATAATATAAGTTATTTTCCTAAAAAGTGTTTGGGGACCTGGGTCCTGCCCCAGGGGACATGTATCAATGCAAAAAAAAAAGTTTTTTAAAAAACAGCCGTTTTTCCGGGCACAGTGATTTTATTAATGCTTAAAGTGAAACAATAAAAGTGAAATATTACTTTAAATTTCGTACCTGGGGGGTGTCTAAAGTATGCATGTAATTCCATTGCTGGAGTGGAGATTGCGACATCGCTGGAATCTTTTTTTTCTTTTAAATTTTTTTCTTTTTAAACAATTTTTTTGTGAAATGATGGGGGTACAATGTACCCCTTAGCAATTCACATGGGCGGGCCGGGATCTGGGGGTCCCCTTTGTTAAAGGGGGCTTCCAGATTCCGATAAGCCCCCTGCCCGCAGACCCCCACAACCACTGGGCAAGGGTTGTGGGGATGAGGCCCTTGTCCCCATCAACATGGGGACAAGGTGTTTTGAGGGGTCACGGACCCCCAAAGCATCCTCCCCATGTTGAGGGCATGTGGCCTGGTACAGTTTAGGGGGGGTCCACTCTCTCGTCCCCCCTCTTTTCCTGCGGCCTGCCAGGTTGTATCCTCAGATAAAGGGTCTGGTATGGATTTTTGGGGGGACTCCACGCCATTTTTTTTTATTTCGGCACAGAGTTCGCCTTATAAAAACCATACCAGACCTGAAGGGCCCTGCACAAAATGTAATTCTTGAAGGAAAAAAAAAGTCATCAAAACTACTTGCGCTATTAATGAATTGTCGGGTCAGGGCAATACAGAAAAAGTAATTGAAAAGAATGGCAGGGGTTCACCTTAATATTCATACCAGACCCAAAGGGCCTGGTAATGGAATGGGGGGGACCCCTGTCATTTTTTTCAATTACTTTTCTCTGCATTTCCGGGACCGACAATTCATGAATAGCCGCTAGTAGTTTAAAATGACTTTTTTTCTTTAGAAATTACACTTTGTGCAGGGACAATTATAAGCACGGGAAACATGCGCTACTTTACATGCATACTTTAGACACCCCCCAGGTACGAAATTTAAAGGAATATTTCACTTATATTGTTTCACTTTATTCACATTATTAAAATCACTGCTCCCGAAAAAACTGCCATTTTTAAAACTCTTTTTGCATTGATACATGTCCCCTGGGGCAGGACCCATGTCCCCAAAATCTTTTTAGGACAATAACTTGAAAATTAACCTTTAAAATTAGCACTTCAGAATTCTCCCATAGATTTTTACAGGGTGTTACGCGGCTTTTCGAATTTGACACGAACACCCCAAATTGTTCGCTGTTCGCCGAACTGGCAAACAGCTAATGTTCAAGTCAAACTTGAAGCTCATCCCTAATCTTTATATATAAAATGTTTGGGGGTTCTAAGCAAAAATTATGTTTGCATTGACCCTAACTGGAAGTGGTTCAAGTCACTTATCAGAGCAGCCATACTAATTGACCACAATAGGATAGGAGGTAGCATTATGACCAGTTATGTCTTTGTCCTGGTAATAATTAGGGATAAAAGCAGAGAATATGTTCCCCAGCTGTTCACATACACAAGCATGTAAAACATGCTTACATTCAGAGAGGATATATTATCATAAACTGTATTCTGGAGGATCTAAGAATGCAAGCAATAAAGAGATTTAAATGAAGACTGGCTACACCTACAAGAAAAATAAAAGACTCTTCTAACAAAGTATCTCCATTCCTTGAATCCATTCATTCTGTCCCCCTATGGGTTATAGGGATGAGGAGTTCCTTTGAGCCCTCTAAACAAAAGGGGAAGCACCTGCATCTTGGGACATCGGGAGAGGCATACCCCTATATTTTTGGCACAGTTTTTTAACCACTTCCCTACGGCTGTACGAGTATATACGGCCGCAGGGTGGCTCTAAATCTCCGGGCTGCCGTGTTTTCACGGCAGCCCCTTTCCTCGTTCCCAGCGCGCGCTCCAGAGCGCGCAGCGGGGAACTTGTGTACTGGCCGTGTCCCTTGGACACAGCCAATCACAGATCGCCGCGAACGGCCAATCAGAGTGGCCGTTTGCGATGCGATCTGATGGGCCAATGAGAGATGATCTCATATGTAAACATATGAGATCATCTCTCATTCCCGGCTCTCACTTTGACAGCGTCCTGTCATAGAGAGAGCATACCGATCTGTGTTCCTAGTACATAGGGACACAGATCGGTCACCCCCCCTCCCCCCACAGTTAGAACACAATGCAGGAAACACATTAACCCCTTCCTCACCCCCTAGTGTTAACCCCTTCCCTGCCAGTCACATTTATACAGTAATTAGTGCATATTTATAGCTCTGATTGCAGTATAAATTTGAATGGTGCCAAAAATGTGTCAAAAGTGTCCGATGTGTCTGCCATAACGTCGCAATCGCAATAAAAATCGCAGATCGCCGCCATTACTAGTAAAAAAATAAAAATAATAAAAAATAACAATTCTGTCCCTTATTTTGTAGGCGCTATAACTTTTGCGCAAACCAGTCGTTTATTGCGATTTTTTTTTATTTTTTTTTACCAAAAATATGTAGAAGAATACGTATCGCCCTAAACTGATTTTTTTTTTAAATTGGGCTATTTTTTATAGCAACAAATAAATAATATTGTATTTTTTTTCAAAATTGTCGTCCTTTTTTGTTTATAGCGCAAAAAAAATAAAAATCGCAGAGGTGACCAAATACCACCAAAAGAAAGCTCTACTTGCGGGGAAAAAAGGACACCAATTTTGTTTGGGAGCCATATCGCACGACCGCGCAATTGTCAGTTAAAGCGACGCAGTGCCGCAAGCTGAAATTTCACCTGGTCAGTAAGGAAGTGGTTAAAGGAGAAGTGAGTTTTGCTGTTCACATTGTTTGTCTGATGTGGTATGGTGATTTATTTCTCTGTTCTTTATATGCTTAATATTTATTTGTATGTTGATTTGTTTTAGATGTGATACTGGTAAATACCTTGAAGAAGAATGTTCTAATTCGAAACGCGTCGGTTTATCCGTTTTGCCATCAGTCTTCTGGTGATGGTATTCCATGACGGACAGTATCTATGTCACATTTCTTATTTATTCTTATCATATATTCTTCATTTATTTTGCATTGTCAATTTTGTAATATATTTATATTTTGTAATAAATTTATATATTTTTTGTAAATTTTTGAGTTTACTATTTGTTGCCTTTAAAATCCCAATCCTTTTTGAGGTTTTTCCAATTTTTTCACAAAGTATCTATTTGTCTTATTTTACAATCTCTCTGCCTATCTCGTTGGAATTCAGTGAAACCAATAGTATGTGTTTGGGTCATTGGAGGAAAAGGCAGCATCGGGCAGAAACCAGGCAAATACAGATTGAATATGAATACTGCATGCTCACAGTTAGCTGAAAATTCCAGCTTTGCCAGGCCACAGTACTAATCGGTTAACCACTGTGTTGCACAGTGGGAGATGATCAGATCGTGAACCTCTCTTTTCTTTCCAGTATTAGGTAAACACATAACAACCTCAGAGGAAATCTATTCATACTTTGTAAAGGAACAGAATAAAAATAAAATAAACAGGTTCTTTGATTTTCAGACAAGAATAAAAAATGTTTATTTTGTTTCCAGTGTCATGGAATCACTTAACCACTTCAGCCCCGGACCATATTGCTGCTTAATGACCGCGCCCCCTTTTGCGTTTCGGCACTGCGTTGCTTTAACTGACAATTGCACGGTCTTGCGACGTAGCTTCCAAACAAAAGTGGCGTTCTTTTTTTTCCCACAAATAGAGCTTTCTTTTGGTGGCATTTGATCACATCTGCGGTTTTTATTTTTTGTGCTATAAACAAAAATAGAGTGGCAATTTTGAAAAAAAAATGATATTTTTTACTTTTTGCTATAATAAATATCCCCAAAAATATATAAAAAAAAACTTTTTTTTCCTCAGTTTAGGCTGATACGTAGTCTTCTACATATTTTTCGTAAAAAAATCACAATAAGCGTTTATTGATTTGTTTGCACAAAAGTTATAGCGTTTACAAAAAAGGGGGTAGTTTTATGGCATTTTTATTAGTATTTTTTTTTTACTAGTAATGGCGGCGATCAGCGATTTTTCTCGGTACTGCGACCTTATGGCTGACACTTCGGACACTTTTGACACATTTTTGGGACCATTGTCTTTTTTATAGCGATCAGTGCTATAAAAATGCATTGATTACTATAAAAATGCCACTGGCAGGGAAGGGGTTAACACTAGGGGCGAGGAAGGGGTTAAGTGTGTTCTAACTGAAGGTGGGACTGACTAGCAAGTAGTTAAAGAGGAACTGTAGTCTTCTCACATAATTTGTAATAAAAACATCTTTGCCATTCTGAAGCTTCCCTCCAACCACTTTGCATATTATTTTATAAATACTGTGGTTGCCAAATATGCTGCAGAAATCTCCCTCCACTGAGTCTGGCTGCAACCATTTTTACTGTGCGCAGCTGAAGCTGCTGCCTGTTCACTTCCTCTTTTTACACAGACACACACCTCCAGCTCTGCAGTCCTGCAGCTCTCATTGGCCCTCTTATGACTCACCCCTCCCCCCTTCCTGGCAAATTCTGAGAGAGCTGTGCATAATGTCATAAGCCTAGGCTATTGACCAGAGAAAAAACAGGAAGTAGGCTGTAAAGGTATTTACTGGCAGAAAAATAAAAGTTTTACTATCCAAAGTTATAACAACAAGGGCTGAAGAATTAATAGATGAAAAGTAAAAAAAATGACTGAAGGTCCGCTGTAACCACTTCAGCCCCAAAATGATTTACCCCCTTAATAACCAGGCCATTTTTTGCGATATGGCATTGCCTTGTTTTAACTGACAATTGCGCTGTCATGTGACACTGTACACAAGCAAAATTTATGTCCTTTTTTTCCCACAAATAACTTTCTTTTGATGGTATTTGATCACCTCTGCAGTTTTTATTTTTGTGCACTATAAACAAAAATGTTGAAAAAAAAAAATAATTTTAACTTTTTGCTATCATAAATATCCCCAAACAACAACAACAACAACAAAAAAATGTTTTCATCAGTTTAGGCCAATATGTATTCTTCTACATATTTTTGGTAAAAAATAAGGGTATATTATTTGGTTTGTACAATAGCGTCTACAAAATAGGGGATATATTTATGGCGTTTTTATTATTATTATTTTTTTACTAGTAATGGCGGTGATCAGCGATTTTTTTTTTTTTAACTTCAAAATGTTATTGAGACAGATAAGTCAGAGCATGATAAAACATTTGTCCAAAATGGACCAAATCAAAAACATACAGTACAGGTGAATTTTCATACAGGGAATAATGTGTACATCAACTATGTGACATTTCACATCTATAAAGCGGGGTACCCTCTAATCTTACTTAATCAGGAGCCCCGGCAAGTACAACACCCCTGTACATCAGGATTCTTTGGTCAGAAAGCTACTCCTCCCTATGCCATCCATGGCTGCCAAATTTTATTTAAAAAAATGAGGTATGTTAAGGTATGTTAGTAAGGTATGTTAGTATGTATAGTGGAAGCACAGCATTGATTGATTTCTCCCAAGATCCCACTGTTGGGGGAGAGGGGGCATTCCAACACCAAAAAATTCCCTCTTTGCGTAGAAGAAAAGGTATGTTAGTAGCAATTTAGTGTAGCGAGGCCTCTGATCATCATCCTGGATACCCAGAAGCACCACCTCGGGGGATACAGAAAGTGTCAGTTGGAGGTGGCCATTAACAGAGTCCATTACCTCAGCCCAATATCTAGCAATTTTGGCACAGCTCCAAAACATATGGAAGTATGTACCTATGCTGTTCTGGCATCGGGAACAATCCTGTGTGCTTTGTGGGTAAACCTTATGGAGCCTCTGGAGGTATAATAAACCCTGCAAAGGAATTTTACTTGTATCAACCTTTCTATTGAGGATATTAGTAAAGCAGTGCTTTACTAGCAGTCAGCTAAGCAGTCATCCCAGTCCTGCTTATCTAGGTCTGGTATGCCTGTTTTCCACTAATCCCAAAGTCTGTCCACTTTAGCGGAGTCAGTTCTCAGCAGGTCTAGGTATAAGGCAGATAAGTGTTTTTGCAGTTGCTCTTGAGCTAACAGTTCCTCAATGGGGTCCATAGTCAGTCTGGGTGGCGTTGTGAATTGGGCCCAAGTGGCGTAGCGTAGCTGGACGTACCTAAGGTACATCCACCCTGATAATTGGTATTTGGTTTGGAGAGTCATAAATAGCAGTAGGGCACCCGCTGAGATAATATCACTGAGCGTTTTGATACCGTGTCTAGCCCAGATTTGGGGGTCAGGTACTGTCCTAAGGTGCGGAAGGTTAGGGTTCCCCCAGAGGGGGCAAAAAGGGGACCAGCTCTGATGGCTAAGAAGCCCCCGCCTGGCCACTGTCCAAGCCTTCAGGGTTGTTTTGGTCGGTTGTGGGAGATTAGCATATGCCTGAAGACTAGGTTACAGCGCTTGGCCTCCACAGCGGATAGGGAGTGTCAGGGTCAATCTAACCAGTCTGGGGGTCACTCCTTCCCAAATCAAGGAGCCCACACATCTGCCCATCTCTGCAAAAAAGGAGTAGGGTATCCAGGTAGGGTAATTGTGAAAGACATACAAAAATCTAGGGAGAAACAGCATCTTCAGAAGATTTATGCAGTCCATAAGGTTCAGAGAAAGGGAGGCCCATGGGGCGCGCCTGGTCCGAAGTTGGGACAGGGCTGGAAGCGGATTGGGGTCCATGAAGCTTGAAAGCTCCCTCCGAACCTGGATCCCCAAATACTTGAATTGATCCACCCAAAGTAAAGGTACCTCTATGCCAGAATCACGGACCTGAAAGTCTAGGGGGAAAATAATTGATTTGGACCAATTAATACTTATTCCTGAAAACTTACTGTATGTGCAAAATATCTCCAGCACTGCTGTCTGTGACTCGCTCACGTCCTGCAGGTACAGTAAGGCGTCGTCCGCATAGAAAGATTTTTTTTCCTCTAGGGATCCCACCTTCAGTCCTCTCACCCTGTCTGAGTTCCTGATTAAAATGGCCAGCGGCTCGAGTGCAAGCACGAATAAGGCCGGGGATAAAGGACACCCCTGACGTGTCATCTTGGACATGCCCCTGATCAGCGGTTTTTAGTGGGACTGCGACATTGCGGTGGACAGATCGGACACTTTTGACATTTTTTTGGGACCAGTGACACTATCACAGTGATCAGAGCTAATAGCCACTGATCTCTGTACAAATGGCAATGGCAGGGAAGGGGTTAATACTAGGGGGCGATCAAGGGGTTAAATGTTCACTAGGAAGGTGTTTCAAACTGTGGGGGAAGTGGACTGACAGGGAGTATAGAGAGATCACTGTTCCTGATCACTAGGAACAGATAATCTGTTTGTTTACATTGACAGAATCCCGTTCTGGCTCTCTGTGGAGCGAAAGCGGGTGGCCGGGTGACATAGTGGCCGCCGGCCACATGCATCGGCTCTGGCAATGCGTTTTCCTCTGGCGGCGTGTGCCGCGCACCTGATACAGCTGTTAAAGGTACCAACGTACAGCTACAACAATTTGCGCAGCCGCAGAATTGCGGCGGCTGGTCGACAAGCAATTAAGGCATCACTACATGAAATGAGAAGGTTGAAGAAATGAAGGAGGTTTTTTTAGTGTAACTTTTTTTCATTTCACTTTTGGATAGAGAGGGTAAGGGTTAGATCCTCTACCAGGTTTCGAGAGTCCCTATCAGGGAGATTTCCCTGCACTTCCCACCCCCAGACTTTATACTCAGCAGTAAGGAGAAATCTTATCACTGACAGTTGTCACTGAAACAACTGTCCCCACTGAATTGTTTTTCCCTCTATTCGTATTCTGGTAACTGTAAATTTTGTGTACACTTTTGCTTTCTTTAGCCATTTCAATACCAGGCACTTTCACTGCCTTCTTGCCCAGGCCAATTTTCAGCTTTTACCACTGTCACACTTTGAATTACAATTTGGCGGCCATGCAAATCTGTACCCATATGTCATTTTTATAAAAAAAAAATTTCGACAGGTAAAGATTTCTTTTGGTGGTATTTTATTACCACTGGGTTTTCTTCTTTTTTTGAGTTTGAAAAAAAAATATTTTTTTTTTAGTTTCTGTTATAAAATATAGCAAATAAGTAATTTTTCTCGCTGTTTCATCACAGGTTTTTAGGACTAAGTCTGTTTCGTCACAGACTCAGGACTGAGTCTGCATTAATGGGCACAGGCTAGGTCTGCATTGATGTGCACATTGAGGCAGTATTAATGGGAACAGTGAGGCTGCATTGATTGGCACAGACCAAGGCTGCATTGATAGGCACAGACCGGGACTGCATTGATGGGCACAGTGATACAGTATTGATGGGCACTGGTGAGTCTGCATTGATGTGCACAGTGAGGCTCAATGATGGGTACAGACTGAGTCTACATTGATGGGCACAGACCGAGACTGCATTGATAGGCACAGATGGGGGCTGCATTGATGGGCACAGTGAGGCAGTATTGATGGGCATAGTGAGGCTACATTGATGGGCACAGTGGGGCTGCATTTGATGGGTACAGTAAAGCTGCATTTGATGGGCATAGTAAGGCTGCATTTGATGGGCACAATAAGGCTGCATTAATGAGCACAGTGAGTTTGCATTTGATGGGCACAGTGAGGCTGCATTGATGGTCACAGTGAGGCAGTATTGATTGACACTGTTGAGTCTGCGTTGATAGGCACAGTGAGGATGCTTTGATAGGCACAGCATGGCTGCATTTGATGGGCATTAATAAGGCTGCATTTGATGAGCACTGATAAGCTACATTTGGTGGGCACTGATAAGGCTGCATTTAGTGGGGACTGATAAGGCTGCATTTAGTGGGGACTGATAAGGCTGCAATTGGTGGGCACTGATGGGGCTGATTTTGATGGGCACTGGTAGGTTGCATTTGATGGGCACTGGTAGGCTGCATTTGATGGGCACTGATGAGGCTGTATTTGATGGGCACTGGTGAGGCTACATTGGAGTAAGAAGACTAAGTAAAAGGGGATCTATTCCATGGGGGACTTACCGTGGCCTGGTCTTCTCTAAAGGGGCATCTTTATGTGATGATGACTAAGCCCCTCATGACATTGTCAGCGCAGAGCATGTATGATCTTAAAATAATGCCCCACCCCCAAAAAACAAGTTGCCCATGGCGAGAGCCACTACAAATGGGCACAATGCTGGCTCCAGAGAGGGCTTAAGTAAATATAAGGAGAGGTGAGGGGGCATACGACCACATAAACATTTTTTATCCTAATACAAGGAATACATTAAGGTAAAAAAAATGTAGGCTTTAGTACCACTTTAACTGCTCGTTTATATCTAGTTTTACTATTGCATGGCCTTCCAAAAACATTATATGTTGTCTTTGCTCTGGATAATTCTCATTTGGGCGCTGCCGAGCAATTTTTCACGAAGCACTTTTGGACATCACAAATGGTTTTGATGGGGCGTGTATGCAACCTCCCGCCGCCAACGTTGTCAAATTCTTTGACTCTCATTCTGACAGCAAGCGACGTTTTTTTTTTTTCCCGAATGACGACGCCTTATTAGAAAGAAGGGCAAATGCTGACAAATACCGCGCCCCCGGCGCCAGTTGAAGTAACAACTAGCGCTGCTCGCAAATTATTTTGTTTTCTGGTTAGAAAACAGAAACGCCGGCTAATTGGGGCTTCTCCGCCAGCGTAATGACAGCATAATGGGAGCAATTTTCTTTGAAACCTATGAACTAAGTTTTAATTTATTAGAAAGAAGGGCAATCACAAATACCGATTTAAAATTGTGGCTTCTTAAAAGCCAGAAACCTAGATAATTTTAAAAAAATAGTATAGCAATTATGAAATGTCATTTCAGTTTATCCCCTTATGTGCTCATTATAAGCAAAACCTCAGTTGGTATGAATACGTTTCAATATATAATAAGATCTTTATATTAGTAGCACATAAATATTTATAGTAATACTGTCCAGCTAGTGTCTAAAGTGAATTCTAGTATTTAGGCTCAGGATGATGGGTAAAATATGAGGTTAAAATGAACCTGTCTGATAGTAGAACAAATTGGTGTCCCTTCACTTTATGTTCTGAGAGTCTTTGCAGCCCCAAAAATAATGAGAACCAGAACTCTCATAGTCATTTTTTTTTCACCTCTTTTCATTCTTTACTGGCTAATGAGGCCCCCCATGGAATTTAGTGGCCAAGAGAGAAAAGACAAATGTATTAAATACCTTCTTTATCTCTGTGTATACATGGAGCATGAGTGAGCTCAAGTCCATAATAAGGGATGATACTGACATAGCACCAAATGAACCAAGCTCAAAATGTATATGGTCCAGAAATAAAAAGACAGAATAAAGGTGAATAAAAGCACCAGGATCAAATGGCATTGTCATTTCAAAGCCAATTTTTCTAATTTTTAGGGACTCTTTAACCACTTAAGGACCGGACCAATATGCTGGTAAATGACACAAGGGGTTTTTACAATTTGGCACTGCGTCGCTTTAACAGACAATTGCGCGGTCGTGCGACGTGGCTCCCAAACAAAATTTGCGTCCTTTTCTTCCCACAAATAGAGCTTTCTTTTGGTGGTATTTGATCGCCTCTGCAATTTTTTTTTTGCGCTATATACAAAAATAGAGCGACATTTTTGAAAAAAAAAAGATTTTTTACTTTTTGTTATAAGAAAAATCAAATACACAAAATTTTAGTCAAACATTTAGGCCAAAATTAATTCAGCCACATGTCTTTAGTAAAAAAAAAATCGCAATAAAAAAAAATTAGCTACCTAGCGGGAACAGCGACACTAATACAGCGATCAGAAAAATGATCGCTTAGTGACACTGGCAATAGGGAGTGAAAGGGTTAACTAGGGCGGTGATCAAGGGGTTAAAACCTTATTAGGGGGGGTACGGGGGGTACCCTGAACCTAACACTAACTGGCTGTCACACTGCCTGTTACACTGACACTAAATACAGTGATCATACATATAATCACTGCATTTAGTGACACTGTGACAGGGGGTGATCTCAAGGGGTTAATGTGCCTGCGTGTTTTGGTGTCAGTGTAGTGTTGTGCAGACTCACTGTATGATGTGATCTCTCCTCAGCAGCGGTTGAAAAAACCGCTGAGAGCAGAGATCACATCACTTCCTCCTTCCTGTGTTTACACAAGAGGAGGAAGTGCAGAGCAGGGGGAGCACGTGCATTGGCTGGGAGCGATCGTGAGGGGGCGGACAAAAACGAATAGCCGCCCCCTCATCCCGGATCGCTCCCAGAGCCACAGAGACTATCGCATGTACCGGGGGAGGTCCCGATCCGTCCCCCGACACGCGTCTAGGCAGGGACGTACAGGTAAGCCAATGTGCCTGTACGTGCCATTCTGCCAACAAAAATGTACATGCGACGGTCCATAAGCGGTTAATGACTGGCATAGTACCACTGGATTGACATAAGGTCAATGTGGTGCCTATATTCAAAAAGAGATCAAAGTCTTTGCCAAGTAACTATAGACCTGTTAGTTTAACTTCTATAGTAAGGTGAATATTGGAGAGTTTAACTGCCTCAGCCCCGCCCGCCGTCATTTTACTGCGGGACGGTGGCTCTCCTGGGCGAGAGCCCGTAACTTTACGTCTGCGGCGTAATCGCCGCCGGGCACCCGCGATTGTTCGTTACAGAGCGGGGACCGAGCTTTGTGTGTAAACATAAAACTCCTGGTCCTGTCATGAAAACTGTACCAGTGATTTCCCTAGTGAGGCCACCCCCCCATACAGTTAGAACACACCCAGGAACACACTTAACCCCTTCCCCGCCCCCTAGTGTTAACGCCATGGCATTTTTATAGTAATACAATGCATTTTTATAGCATTGATCGCTAAAAAAAAATGCCAATGGTCCCAAAAATGTGTCAAAAGTGTCCGAAGTGCCTGCCATAATGTCGCAGTACTGAAAAAAAATGCTGATTGCCGCCATTACTAGTAAAAAAAAAATATTAATAAAAATGCCATAAAACTACCCCCTATTTTGTAAACGCTATACCTTTTGCGCAAACCAATCAATAAACGCTTATTATGATTTTTTTTACGAAAAATATGTAGAAGAATACGTATCGGCCTAAACCGAGAAAAAAAAATGTTTTTATATATTTTTGGGGGATATTTATTATAGCAAAAAGTAAAAAATATTGCAATTTTTTTCAAAATTGTCGTACTACTTTTGTTTATAGCGCAAAAAATAAAAACCGCAGAGATGATCAAATACCACCAAAAGAAAGCTCTATTTGTGGGAAAAAAAGAACACCAATTGTGTTTGGGAGCCACGTCGCACGACCGCGCAATTGTCAGTTAAAGCGACGCAGTGCCGAATCACAAAAAGTGCTCTGGTCATTGGGCAGCAATATGGTCCGGGGCTGAAGTGGTTAAAAAAAGACCAAATAGGTGAGTTTTTGCTAGGAAAAATATTTTAAGTAACAGACAGCATAGATTAATGAAAGACAGAAGTTGTCAAGCAAATCTGATTTCTTCTTATGTGGAGGTAAGCAAAACCTTAGACAAAGAAGTGGCTGTGGACGTGGTATACTTGCATTTTGCAAAAGCGTTTGACACAGTTCCCCACACGACTCATGTGTAAGGTAAAGTCTACAGGTATTTAAAAATCAGTTTGTAATTGGATAGAACACTGTCTAAAATGCTGACTTCAGAGAGCAGTGGTTAATGATTCTTACTCTGAATGGTCTAAGGTAATTATCAGTGGTGTACCCCAAGGTTCAGTGTTGGGGACCTTACTTTTTAACATTTATAAATGATATAAGGTCTGGGATTAAAAATATCCTTTCAGTCCTTGCAGATGACACCAGGCTATGCAGTGGAATAACATCCTTACAGCATGTTTCCAACCTTCAAGCCAAACTTAAAGTGGAGTTCCACCCATTTTTTTATGTTTGTCTGTGCTGCATGCCCTAATCTCATAGTGTTCACAATGGACAATTTTTATTTATTTTGTTGCTTATTAATACCTTTATTTTGTAGTCCTTCATTACTTCCTCCTCCTTATTAGCCTAGGCTATTAAGTCACACGTATTTGCAGTCTGGGATAGGCATCGTGTTTCCCATAGTCTTGCAAACCTGACTGAAACCTCATGCTTGTGCAGCAGAGCATGTGCGAGTTATGCTGAAACCAGGAAGTTACAGTCTGGCTTTGATGCCCACACTAAATGGCCACGGTTTATTTCAGATTATAAACTAAATGCTGTAACAACCTAACAAACCGGACCTTAGTTTACAGACTAACTAGAATACATTAAGTTTGTGTATTACAGGGGTAATTATATTTAAAAAGTGAAATTGTGGGTGGAACTCCCCTTTAATGCACTTATTAAGAGCAGAAAAAATTCACAGACTAGTGTATAGTCCAATCTCAGTTCTGCAGCAGCGCTGCAAACCTTAGGTTTGTTAAAGTCACAATAAGTTGACCGTCCGGGATTGTTTGAAAATTGTGCTTCCAATCACCAACAGTGTTCACCACGTGGGGGGAGAAATCAAGTCCCCTTTGGGGAAACACTTACCAGATGGTAATGATCAGAAAGCCCATCAATACATCTCCTTTGGTCACCTTCTCGAACTTATTACTCTCCAGGTATATTGGAGGAAAATTCGCAAGTGTGTAGGGAAAGAAAAAATATCTACATAGAGCAGTATCGTTTGATGACTTTTAATAGCCCAAAATAGATCCCCCTTACAAGTGCATGCGTACCATAGTTAAATAAGTTTCAGGCAAAATACTGATAATCAAAATCAGTGTGTGTGTGTGAACTCTTCACTGGATACCTGAGGACCGCTTGGAGAGATTTCCTGCAGTTTCCTGGTTTCCTCCGTGTGGAGCGCACGCGTCACTTCCGGGTTAGGTGCTGAACAACCACGCTCTGACGTTTCGTCGTTTAGGACTTCTTCTGAGAGCGTGATTTGTTCAGTAAACCCCCGGGATTAAATAGGCTACAGAGCGTCCTCAATGGGTGCGCGTCATTCGCGTCACTTCTCTTCCCTGGCCGTGATTCGCTCAAACCTCGGCAACTCAGGGCGGAAGTGTCGCCGTCTGTATTGTACAACGCTACTGATGCCAGTCACTGCTCCCACCATACTGCTGTGCATAAGATGTGTATCAGGCCCGCAGCTAGTACGAGGGACAGCGCATCAGGAGTGAGCTCATACATTGTACCACAGACCATCCGTAACAGACTTCAAAATAGGCATTTATTGCCAGAAGTCTGTTAAACGGGGGAGTTTGATCTACAGTGCAATGGATATTACATACAATAACTATAAATTACTTCAAGATAAAATTCGAGTTAGAAACTTGAGATTATACATACATAATATAAAATTCATACTGTATCGTAAATAACCATTAAAAAACGTTATAAAAACGTTATAAAAAAACGTTATAAAAAATTGCTATATAAGAGTATAAAAACTGTTATAAAAAATATAAACAAAACATATATATATATATATATATAGCAAATTTGTTAAAATCTTGTTGAAACATTGTTAACATATTATTACAATATTCAACCAGTGAGATGTATTCAACAAGTGAATATATTCTGTATTCAGTACATCAAATTCAGCACATTAAATGATGGGGATATGTCCTAGCACACATCCCAGTGGTAGAGAAACCGTATGCATAAAAATAACAATAAAAATTATTATAATATATGTGCCTAAAGCATCTGACTGTATAAAAATCTAAATATAGATAAATAAATAAATCTATATATATATATGGGTGTAGGCAGGGTTGCACCCTTTGGACACATATCTTAAAAGTAGTTGTATCCCTATCGGGAGCTCAAAATTATCTTGTTAAATAGAACTAGGCATGTATACATTATGTGTTCAAGGATTTGTTCTCTTTAGTTACTGCCGTAGAATAAGTCGGCCAGGATATGAGTGTGTTTGGTAATCTAAGATATCCTCCTGTTCCATGCATGTATGTATTATTTACATGACATGGACATTGTGCATCGTATTACAGTATCTTCCTATTCAGGATAAATTTGCAATTAAAAATATTCGTGCTGATTATAGACCTATTGTATGAGCAATCAGCGTTAGTTCATTTGTGTGACCAATGTCAATATATGCATGGGTTTCCAGGTGAGATCTTTTTATTCCTCATTCTCACGTTAAGTGTCACTGATAAAACAATTGATGTCTAGTTCGACGTTCAAACCCTTAGGCGTTAAAACGTCTGTTAAAAAGATCCATTTTGTTTCGCATTTCGATAGCTCCCGAATTCGGTGTGAACCTCTCCAATGTGCTTCCATATGTTCAATACCCCAAAACTGTAGTCCCGATGGGTCTTGGTTATGTTTGATTTTGAAGTGCAAAGACACGTTGTGATCTTCAAATCCAAGTTTAATATTCTTTATGTGCTCTGCAATTCTTATTCTTAACCACTTAAGGACCGCCTACTGCACATTTACGTCGGCAGAATGGCACGGCTGGGCACATCAACGTATATATACGTTGGTTTTAGTACCCAGACGTGGGTCGCGGGCGCGCGCCCGCGACCCGGTCCGAAGCTCCAGGACCGGGACCGCGGGATTCGCGGACCCGATCGCCGCTGCAGTGCGGCGATCCGTCCCTGGAGCGGAAGAACGGGGAGAGCCGTGTGTACACACGGCTTCCCCGTGCTTCTCTGTGGCCGGAGCATCGATCGCGTCATCCCTGTAATAGGGGGACGCGATCGATGACGTCACACCTACAGCCACACCCCCCTACAGTTGTAAACAACACATTAGGGCACACATTCCCTACAGCGCCACCTGTGGTTAACTCCCAAACTGCAACTGTCATTTCCACAGTAAACAATGCAATTTAAATGCATTTTTTGCTGTGAAAATGACAATTGTCCCAAAAATGTGTCAAAATTGTCCGAAGTGTCCGCCATATTGTCGCAGTCACGAAAAAAATCGCTGATCGCCGCTATTAGTAGTAAAAAAAAAAAAATAATAAAAATGCAATAAAACTATCCCTTATTTTGTAAACACTATAAATTTTGCGAAAACCAACCGATAAACGCTTATTGCGATTTTTTTTTACCAAAAATATGTAGAAGAATACGTATCGGCCTAAACTGAGGAAAAAAAATATTTTTTTATATATTTTTGGGGGATATTTATTATAGCAAAAAGTAAAAAATATTGCATTTTTTTTTAAATTGTCGCTCTATTTTTGTTTATAGCGCAAAAAATAAAAACCGCAGAGGTGATCAAATACCACCAAAAGAAAGCTCTATTTGTGGGAAAAAAAGGACGCAAATTTTGTTTGGGAGCCACGTCGCACGACCGCGCAATTGTCTGTTAAAGCGACGCAGTGCCGAATCGCAAAAACCCCTTGGGTCATTTGCCAGCGTATTGGTCCGGGTCTTAAGTGGTTAATAGTCTTTTGGTTCGTCCAATATATAATAGACCACATGGACACCTCAGAGCATAAACAACAAACATACTGTTACAGGTAATGAACTGTTTGATTTCGAACTCCCGGTTATTTGCTGGTGATATAAATTGATCTAAACCGCGTTGTAGTACTTTAACTTCCCTACATGGTTTGCACCTTCTACATGAGAAGAATCCATTTTTATCCCAAAAGCTTTGTGGTTTCACTGGTAGATCTAGAATTTTCTTAACCACTATATCTCCGTGGTTTGAGGCCTTTTTATAAAGAAATTGTGGTTCCTGGGGAATTACTGGGCCGAGTTTTTTATCTAAAAGAAGGATATGCCAATGTTGCCTAAAGATGGCTTCCACCTCTTTATATTGGCTATGGAACTGGGATAGGAATCCCCATTCTTTTGTGTTGGTAGTGGGTATCACCTGTTCTGCTTTTCCGTCTTTTTCTCTCAAGCACAAATCCCTGGATGTCATTCCAACTTCTTCCACAATTTTTTCAAGTGTCTGTGGGTCATATCCCTTTGCCTCAAATCTTTTTGTTAAAATCCGAGATTGAGTCAAAAAATTGTCCATTTCGGAACAGTTCCGTTTAACTCTCATTATTTGACCTTTTGGGATGTTTTTTAACCACTGTGGGTGATGTCCGCTGGTAGTTGGTAAAAAACTATTCCTATCTGTTTGTTTAAAAAATACTTTTGTTTCTAATGTATTATTCTGCCGATAAATCGTTACGTCCAAGAAATTAATAGTTTCATTGTTCCATTCTGATGTAAGTCTGATGTTGTTTTCATTCATATTTAAAATATTTAAAAACTCTTTTAGTGACTCCTCAGGTCCTGCCCAGATAAAAAATATATCATCAATGAAGCGTTTATAAAAGATCAGTTCAGGCTTTCTTTCTTTAAAAATAGATTTATCTTCCCACTCCGCCATAAATAAGTTCGCGATGCTTGGGGCAAATTTCGCCCCCATTGCGACACCCCTTTTCTGTGTATAGAACTTATTGCTGTACCAAAAATAGTTGTGTGACAGACAAAAATTAAGTGCATGACCGATAAAAACTTTTTGACTATGGGGTAAGTCTTCCCTTTGACATAGAGCCCAATTGAGGGCTAGTGTGGCATCGTCATGCTGTATGATGGAGTATAACGAGGCCACATCAGCAGTTACGAGTAAAATTGATTGATCGTCTCTCAAGGTCACGTTTTTCAAACAATTTAGGAAGTCTTTGGTGTCTTTCAAGTAAGATTTGGTCATTTGTACACTTTTTTGAAGAAAATTATCAAGATATTGTCCCATTCTTGCAGTTATAGAATCTATACTGTTGACAATAGGTCGAGCTGGGGGGTTTGTTGGATTTTTGTGTATTTTAGGAAGAGTATAAATAGTGGGGATCTTGCTGCTTGCCGGTAGTAGGTATGACTTCTCTTTTGTAGAGAGTACTCCTGAAGAGGAGCCTATTTGTACCAGGATTCCCAGTTGGTCTCTATATGATTGTGTAGGATTGTCGTCTAGTAGGCCATAAGTTGCCTTGTCAGATAACATATCAACAATTTGTTCATGATAGAACTCCTTAGAGAGAACGACAACTCCCCCTCCTTTGTCAGCTGGTCTGACAATGGGTGACTATAATGTCAATAATATTTATGCATGGCAATCATTGCTACCCGATAAAATTAATCTGATCATCAAACCATTAGGAGATGAACAGGTGATAAATGCTATCAACACCAATAACACTCCACGTCTGGATAGGAGACTTGATGACAGAAGTGAAGATGAAATAGATATCGACTCCCCAGCACAATTTTCCACTCCAGTGAGACGAGGGAAAAGTAAATCTAGAGGTAGAGGTAGAGGTGCTAATTCAAATCAACCTACATATTACCCTACCCCGATATATAATTATTACCAACCACTGGCCACCCAACATAATGCACAAAATGATGCCCCACCACCACGTCCTTTTTTAGGGAGAGGAAGGGGATCACAAAGAAGGGGGAGAGGCCACTACCCCCAGACCAGGGGGAGACCACAACAATACCCACACCAAGAATACAGAGATCAGGAATGGAGGGATCATCAACCGCCCACCCAATGGACGAGAGATCAAGTACAGTACACACAGCCAAGGTATCCTGCACCAGAGGATGCAGGGCAGGAAGGAGGGTCCAGAAAAAGAAGTCGGCACCAGTAACTGATGGAATATTCAATCTAAGTGCTGTAGAACTAACGCACAAAGAATTGAACGTCCTAAACATGGGTCTGAAATGTGGTATAAAGAAACCCATTAATAAATTTGATGTCTATATCGATGTACACAAATACATTAGAAAATTGAATATTAAGAAATATTTTGTGGGTCTCAACACCCAAACAATACCTATGAACAATCATCAAGGGGTGGTTAACAGTGGATTAAAAAATAAATCTTTGTTTAATCCACCTAACAACCCCAACCACCAGGTTGAGGTGTTTAAAGGACTAGTTCTGCGTGATCTAGGTAATTTGAAACCCAAAAGAAATGTGTGTCTAAAACACATTCAGGAAGGGATCAAACTATTGGAAAAACGCAAAGACATCATTGTCAGACCAGCTGACAAAGGAGGGGGAGTTGTCGTTCTCTCTAAGGAGTTCTATCATGAACAAATTGTTGATATGTTATCTGACAAGGCAACTTATGGCCTACTAGACGACAATCCTACACAATCATATAGAGACCAACTGGGAATCCTGGTACAAATAGGCTCCTCTTCAGGAGTACTCTCTACAAAAGAGAAGTCATACCTACTACCGGCAAGCAGCAAGATCCCCACTATTTATACTCTTCCTAAAATACACAAAAATCCAACAAACCCCCCAGCTCGACCTATTGTCAACAGTATAGATTCTATAACTGCAAGAATGGGACAATATCTTGATAATTTTCTTCAAAAAAGTGTACAAATGACCAAATCTTACTTGAAAGACACCAAAGACTTCCTAAATTGTTTGAAAACGTGACCTTGAGAGACGATCAATCAATTTTACTCGTAACTGCTGATGTGGCCTCGTTATACTCCATCATACAGCATGACGATGCCACACTAGCCCTCAATTGGGCTCTATGTCAAAGGAAAGACTTACCCCATAGTCAAAAAGTTTTTATCGGTCATGCACTTAATTTTTGTCTGTCACACAACTATTTTTGGTACAGCAATAAGTTCTATACACAGAAAAGGGGTGTCGCAATGGGGGTGAAATTTGCCCCAAGCATCGCGAACTTATTTATGGTGGAGTGGGAAGATAAATCTATTTTTAAAGAAAGAAAGCCTGAACTGATCTTTTATAAACGCTTCATTGATGATATATTTTTTATCTGGGCAGGACCTGAGGAGTCACTAAAAGAGTTTTTAAATATTTTAAATATGAATGAAAACAACATCAGACTTACATCAGAATGGAACAATGAAACTATTAATTTCTTGGACGTAACGATTTATCGGCAGAATAATACATTAGAAACAAAAGTATTTTTTAAACAAACAGATAGGAATAGTTTTTTACCAACTACCAGCGGACATCACCCACAGTGGTTAAAAAACATCCCAAAAGGTCAAATAATGAGAGTTAAACGGAACTGTTCCGAAATGGACAATTTTTTGACTCAATCTCAGATTTTAACAAAAAGATTTGAGGCAAAGGGATATGACCCACAGACACTTGAAAAAATTGTGGAAGAAGTTGGAATGACATCCAGGGATTTGTGCTTGAGAGAAAAAGACGGAAAAGCAGAACAGGTGATACCCACTACCAACACAAAAGAATGGGGATTCCTATCCCAGTTCCATAGCCAATATAAAGAGGTGGAAGCCATCTTTAGGCAACATTGGCATATCCTTCTTTTAGATAAAAAACTCGGCCCAGTAATTCCCCAGGAACCACAATTTCTTTATAAAAAGGCCTCAAACCACGGAGATGTAGTGGTTAAGAAAATTCTAGATCTACCAGTGAAACCACAAAGCTTTTGGGATAAAAATGGATTCTTCTCATGTAGAAGGTGCAAACCATGTAGGGAAGTTAAAGTACTACAACGCGGTTTAGATCAATTTATATCACCAGCAAATAACCGGGAGTTCGAAATCAAACAGTTCATTACCTGTAACAGTATGTTTGTTGTTTATGCTCTGAGGTGTCCATGTGGTCTATTATATATTGGACGAACCAAAAGACTATTAAGAATAAGAATTGCAGAGCACATAAAGAATATTAAACTTGGATTTGAAGATCACAACGTGTCTTTGCACTTCAAAATCAAACATAACCAAGACCCATCGGGACTACAGTTTTGGGGTATTGAACATATGGAAGCACATTGGAGAGGTTCACACCGAATTCGGGAGCTATCGAAATGCGAAACAAAATGGATCTTTTTAACAGACGTTTTAACGCCTAAGGGTTTGAACGTCGAACTAGACATCAATTGTTTTATCAGTGACACTTAACGTGAGAATGAGGAATAAAAAGATCTCACCTGGAAACCCATGCATATATTGACATTGGTCACACAAATGAACTAACGCTGATTGCTCATACAATAGGTCTAAATTAAGCACGAATATTTTTAATTGCAAATTTATCCTGAATAGGAAGATACTGTAATACGATGCACAATGTCCATGTCATGTAAATAATACATACATGCATGGAACAGGAGGATATCTTAGATTACCAAACACACTCATATCCTGGCCGACTTATTCTACGGCAGTAACTAAAGAGAACAAATCCTTGAACACATAATGTATACATGCCTAGTTCTATTTAACAAGATAATTTTGAGCTCCCGATAGGGATACAACTACTTTTAAGATATGTGTCCAAAGGGTGCAACCCTGCCTACACCCATATATATATATAGATTTATTTATTTATCTATATTTAGATTTTTATACAGTCAGATGCTTTAGGCACATATATTATAATAATTTTTATTGTTATTTTTATGCATACGGTTTCTCTACCACTGGGATGTGTGCTAGGACATATCCCCATCATTTAATGTGCTGAATTTGATGCACTGAATACAGAATATATTCACTTGTTGAATACATCTCACTGGTTGAATATTGTAATAATATGTTAACAATGTTTCAACAAGATTTTAACAAATTTGCTATATATATATATATATATATGTTTTGTTTATATTTTTTATAACAGTTTTTATACTCTTATATAGCAATTTTTTATAACGTTTTTTTATAACGTTTTTATAACGTTTTTTAATGGTTATTTACGATACAGTATGAATTTTATATTATGTATGTATAATCTCAAGTTTCTAACTCGAATTTTATCTTGAAGTAATTTATAGTTATTGTATGTAATATCCATTGCACTGTAGATCAAACTCCCCCGTTTAACAGACTTCTGGCAATAAATGCCTATTTTGAAGTCTGTTACGGATGGTCTGTGGTACAATGTATGAGCTCGCTCCTGATGCGCTGTCCCTCGTACTAGCTGCGGGCCTGATACACATCTTATGCACAGCAGTATGGTGGGAGCAGTGACTGGCATCAGTAGCGTTGTACAATACAGACGGCGACACTTCCGCCCTGAGTTGCCGAGGTTTGAGCGAATCACGGCCAGGGAAGAGAAGTGACGCGAATGACGCGCACCCATTGAGGACGCTCTGTAGCCTATTTAATCCCGGGGGGTGTACTGAACAAATCACGCTCTCAGAAGAAGTCCTAAACGACGAAACGTCAGAGCGTGGTTGTTCAGCACCTAACCCGGAAGTGACGCGTGCGCTCCACACGGAGGAAACCAGGAAACTGCAGGAAATCTCTCCAAGCGGTCCTCAGGTATCCAGTGAAGAGTTCACACACACACACACACTGATTTTGATTATCAGTATTTTGCCTGAAACTTATTTAACTATGGTACGCATGCACTTGTAAGGGGGATCTATTTTGGGCTATTAAAAGTCATCAAACGATACTGCTCTATGTAGATATTTTTTCTTTCCCTACACACTTGCGAATTTTCATCCAATATACCTGGAGAGTAATAAGTTCGAGACGGTGACCAAAGGAGATGTATTGATGGGCTTTCTGATCATTACCATCTGGTAAGTGTTTCCCCAAAGGGGACTTGATTTCTCCCCCCACGTGGTGAACACTGTTGGTGATTGGAAGCACAATTTTCAAACAATCCCGGACGGTCAACTTATTGTGACTTTAACAAACCTAAGGTTTGCAGCGCTGCTGCAGAACTGAGATTGGACTATACACTAGTCTGTGAATTTTTTCTGCTCTTAATAATTGTTATTTACTTTTAGCAGCTGCTTTTCTATATATGGTATTATTGTTCATCAGAAGCATCTGTACAGAGAATTTTGAGTTATCATCCTAAGCGCAGAGTTGGACTACATTAGAGGGCCACATAGTAGTACTATTGATTGATAAACTTAATGCACTGTTTAATTGGGAGGACATGTGACAAATTAGGTTTAATGTTAATTAGTGTAAAGTTATGCACTTGGGGGCTAAAAATATGCATCATAAATACTAGGGCGGTATACAACTGGGGAAATCAATAGTGGAGAAGGATCTGGGGGTTTTGATAGATCATAAGCTTAAGAATAGCATGCAATGCCAAGCTGCGGTTTGCAAAGTGAGCAGAATTCTTTCTTGTATTAAAAGAGGTATAGACTCCAGAGAGAAAGATATC
Source organism: Rana kukunoris (assembly GCA_029574335.1). Classification (NCBI taxonomy): domain Eukaryota; kingdom Metazoa; phylum Chordata; class Amphibia; order Anura; family Ranidae; genus Rana; species Rana kukunoris. The sequence goes on along the minus strand of CM056056.1, from coordinate 92,456,205 downwards.
ATTTTTTCCCCTGTAAAAATCATTAGTAAGACCTCATTTGGAATATGCAGTTCAGTTTTTTGGGACCAGTTCTCCAAAAGGATATCCGGGAACTGGAGAAAGTGCAGAGAAAAACAACCATTTAGCATTTAGGAGCTCAGATAGGAGGAAAGATTAGAGCAACTGAATTTATTCTTTCTTGAGAAGAGGAGAATAAGGGGGGATATGATCAACACATACAAATATATAAGCGGTCCATATAGTGAACTTGGTGTTCACTTTAACCGCTTCCCGACCACCGCACGAGGATATACGCTGACAGAATGGCGCGGCTGCGAAAATGGGCGTATATATCCATCCCCTTGAATTTGCGAGTCCTGTTGTCGCGACCCTGTCGCAAACTCCGTGACCATGCCTGGGGGACCCGTGGACTTGATATCCGCCGGTGTCCGACGATCGGGTCACAGACCTGAAGAACAGGTAGATGTCAGCGTAAACACAACATCTCCCCGTCCTTCCCCTGACATGTCACTGATCATCTGTTCCCTAACATCGGGCACAGCGATCAGTGACATGACACGGCAAGCCATGCCCCCTAAGGCCTCGTACACACGAGGGGATATGTCCGCTGAAAACGGTCCGATGGACCGTTTCAGCAGACATCTCCGCTCGTGTGTATGGGCTAGCGGACAGATTTCTCCACCCGACAGATTTCAAAGCATGCTTTGAAATCTATCCGGTGGAATCTGTCCGCCCGACATTTCTGCTGGTTAGTACACTTACCAGCAGACATGTCGTCCCCCACCACTGCCGCGCCGCCGCCGAATGGATTCGGCGCATGCGCGGAAGTGTTTAACTTCCTGGTGCGGTGACGTGGCGGCGTCAACGTCACCGCCGCGTCACCGCCACGTCACCGCGCCGTCCGGCGGCGGGGAATTTGATCCGATGGTGTGTACACGCCATCGGATCAAACTCCCGATCGGACATATCCGATGGAAATGGTCCGCGGACCATTTTCATCGGATATGTCCAATCGTGTGTACGAGGCCTAACAGTTAGACACACTCCCTAGGTCTTGCTTAACCCCTTCAGCGCACCCTACAGGTTAACCCCTGCATTACCAGTGTAATTTTTACAGTAATCAGTGCATTTTTAAAGCACCGATCGCTGTAAAAATGACAATGGTCCCAAAATGGTGTCGCAGTCATGATAAAAATCGCTGATCGCCGCAGTTACTAGTAAAAAAATATATATTAATAAAAATGCCATAAAACTATCCCCTATTTTGTAGACGCTATAACATTTGCGCAAACCAATCAATAAATGGCAATTGTGATTTTTTTTGTCAAAAATATGTAGAAGAATACTTATCGACCTAAACCAAGGGAAAAAATGTTTTTTATATATTTTTTGGGAAAATTTATTATAGCAAAAAGTAAAAAATATTGAATTTTTTTCAAAATTGTCGCTCTATTTTTGCCTGGTGACAAAAAAATAGCGCAAAAAAAAAAAAAACACATAGGTGATCAAATACCACCAAAAGAAAGCTCTATTTGTGGGAAAAAAAAGCACATACATTTTGTTTGGGAGCCACGTCGCACAACTGCGCAATTGTCAGTTAAATCGACGCAGTGCCGAATCGCAAAAAGTGCCTGGTCTTTGGCCAGCAAAATGGACTGGGGCTTAAGTGGTTAAGGTCATCATAGAGGACAAGGTACACTCCATACGTATAGAGGCAAATTGGATCATGCTTAAAGGGGTTGTAAAGGTTTGTCTTTTATTTTCTAAATAGGTTCCTTTAAGCTAGTGCGTTGTTGGTTCACTTACCTTTTCCTTTGATTTCCCTTCTAAATGTTTATTTCTTTGTCTGAATTTCTCACTTCCTTTTTCTCCTCAGTAAATTTCACACCATCATCCGAGTGGTGGTTAGTCAGCCAGAACAGCTTACCGAACACCTTACTGAGGAGGAACAGGAAGTGAGAAATTCAGACAAAGAAAACAAAGAAAAAAAAACATTTAGAAGGGAAATTGAAGGAAAAGGTAAGTGAACCAACAATTCACAAGCTTAAAGGAACCTATTTAGAAAATAAAAAACGAACCTTTACTACCCCTTCAATTGTTTTATTTTTTTGCCTTCCTCTGGATAAACTTTGGTTAAGCTCCCTGGGGGTATTACCCGAGTCTGGCTTGGGGTGGAGATCCAGCACCATTAGCGGTATCCAGGGGTCAAGTCCTGGGGAAAAAAGTGTGGGAACTCCCACCCAAGATCTACTCCCACACCAAAAAAAAATAAAAAATGATACGCTCATATGCATAATTACTAAACCGCATGTTTTTTTAAGCAAGTTCTTTCTAAATCCCATGATAATTCTCCTGGGAACAATGACAAAAGCTCCCAGGAAACATTGCGGCATCGAGGAAGTGACGGAATACCCGCACACTACCCGATGAATCCATATACAGGAAGCGGCCAGTAACATAAAGGATTACCAAGGTTCGCCTGCCCCTGACAGTGACTCGAGCTGGGCATCGCCGCTTAGTGAAGGATTGGCTCGGGCGGCTCAGCTGCTCTAGTCCTGCAAAGGGAACTGCGTTCCTGCTGTGAAAAAAGTGCAGGGTGCCGCCGAGCTCCATTCCCTGCGACGTTACGACGCATGGGGGGCGGAGATCGGCGCCAAATTTAAAAAAGTAAAAACACAAACATAATTACACATCCCCTTTGTCCCTAGTTGTCTGTCCAGTGTCCTGCATGCACATTTTTTTATAATAAAGACTGTTCTTTCTGCCTGGAAACTAAAGATTGTCCATAGCAAGCAAAAAGTGTCCCTTTATGTCAAAAGTAGTTTTAGAGCAGCTAGAAAACAGCGATAATAAATTTGAATCACTTGCAGAATTGAGCGATAGCGATTTGTGGGGAAATTTGTAATTAAACACTGAAAGTAATGACAGGGACAATTCAGCAACTGATTTTTTTTTTATTTGATTTCATTATTGATACATTTTTATTATTATTTATTATATTATAATTTATGATTTTGTGTTTCAAACTTTATCATATCCGGGCAGGGATGTCTACTAGACTCTTGTTTGGACAGATTTAAGTGAGTTATTCCTAAGAATTACAGGACTAAAATGTAAAACGCCAAATTTTTTCATGCAAAATAATTGTACCGCTTTGAGCACCTAAAATCTGAAGCCCCGTACACACGGCCGAGGTTCTCGGCAGAAACCAGCGAGAACCTCGCTGGCATCCTGATTCTGCCGAGAACCTCGGCCGTGTGTACGGATTCGGCGAGCATCCCATCGGGAATGCCGTCGAGCCGAAATAGAGAGCAGGTTCTCTATTTGCTCGACGGCCCGTCGGGATGAATGGCTGGTCGCCTTTCCCGACGGGCTGGTCGCCGAATCTGACGGCCGGGCGAGAACCTCAATGGGCGGAACGATGTGTTCCGCCCGTCGAGGTTCTCTGCCGTGTGTACGGGGCCTGAAAGAATCATACCGCCAGGGAGGTTAAAGGACATTGTATATTAATATGGGTGTGTGCCTGTTTTTTTTTCCCTCTGTAAATCTCACAGGTTTATTTTAAGGTTTCAGAGTTAGTGAATAAAGTACTTAGTGTTATGTTTTTAGGTATGAAAACCTGTTTTCAAGTGTGATAAATATGTTCTGAAACATCACTTTTAAGCACCAAATTCACAACAAATACTTCAATACAGGGCATTTCCTGGCCAATTTTCAGTTTTCAGCACTAAAATTTTGAATGACAATTGTGTGATCACAGTGTACCCAATACATTTTTCCCCACAAATAGAGCTTTCTTTTGGTGGTATTTGATCACCTCTGTAGTTTTTATTTCTTGCGCTATAAACAAAAGAATAGTTACAAGTTTGAAAACATTTTTTATTCTCCTACATCTTTTTGGTAAAAAAAAAAAAATACAATTGCAATAAGCGTATATTGATTGGTTTGCGCAAAAGTTATAGCGTCTACAAAATAGGGGATAGATTTATGGCATTTTTATTATTATTTTTTTACTAGTAATGGCAGCAATCTGAGATTTTTATCATGACTGTAACATTGCAGATACTTTTGACACTATTTTGGGACCATTCACATTCATACAGCGATCAGTGCTATAAAAATGCCCTCATTACTGTATAAATGTTACTGGCAGGAAGGGGTTAACACTAGGAGGCGATCAAGGGGTTAAATGTGTTACCTAGGAAGTGATTCTAACTGTAGGGGGAGGGCTCTCACAAGGGAAAAAACATAAAGATTTAATTTGGGTACAGTGTTGCAATTGTTATTTAAAATCTGACAGCGCTGAAAACTAAAAATTGGTTTGGGCAGGAAGGGGGTGAAAATGCCCTGTATTGAAGTGCCTAATAAAGGACTTGTTCCAAGCTGTCTCCTGTCGTTTTTAACATTTTGACACTTTTTTTTGTGAAATGGTAGGGGTGGTAAATGTCATTTTGTGCAGAGACTGTTATAAACATAGGAAACGTGTGCTACTTTACAGGCATACTATAGACACCCCCCAGGTATGAAATTTAAAGGAATATTTCACTTTTATTGATTCAGAGCATGCGTGGAATTTTGTGCGTCAGAATTGTCCACACACGATCGAATTTTACGAGAACTGATTTTGTTGTCGGAAAATTTGAGAACCAGCTCTCAAATTTTTGTTGTCGGAAATTCTGACAGCAAATGTCCGATGGAGCCTACACACGGTCGGAATTTCCGACAACAAGCTCCCATCAAACATTTGTTGTCGGAAATTCCGACCGTGTGTATGCGGCATAATAGTTGTCCTTTGGACAGATTTTCCCAACTGAGCTGTGGATCTCTGCAGCTCCTCCAGAGTTACCATGGGCTGCTTCTCTGATTAATGCTCTCTTTCCCTGGCCTGTCAGTTTAGGTGAATGGCCATGACTTAGAATATGTATATTATAGTTGTGCCATACTCTTTCAATTTTTGGATGATGGATTAAACAGTGCTCTCTGAGATGTTCAAAGCTTGGCATACTTGTTTTTATTTTTTATAACCCAACCCTGCTTTAAAATTTTCCACAACTTTATCCCTGACCTGTCTGGTGTGTTCCTTGTCCTTCATGATGCTGTTTGTTAACTAAGTTTCTATAACAAACCTATGAGGACTTCACAGAACAGCTGTATTTATACTGAGATTAAATTACACACAGGTGGGCTATATTTACTAATGAGGTGGCTTCTGAAGGCAATTGGTTCCACTAGATTTCAGTGAGGGGTATCAGAGTAAAGGGGGCTGAATAAAAATGCATGTCACACTTTTCAGAAATGTATTTGTAAAAAATGTGGAAAACCATTTATCATTTTCCTTCCACTTTTATGTGTCACTTTGTGTTGATCTATTACATAACCACCCCCTCCCCCCCACACACACACATTTTTTTTTTTATATATGGTTGTGACGTTGTGAAAAATTTAAGTGGTATGAATACTTTTTCAAGGTACATTTTTACCAAATACAGGGCCAGATTAAGAGCATCATGTGCCTGGAGCTGAGGATTTTGGCGGGCCTTTTTATGGAAACAAAATGCATTTTTTTTTCCGCTAAAACGAAATATATAAAATGAAATATACTCTCACCAGTAGTACCAGCCGTGCAACCTTTGAGCAACAGCAACACCACCAATACCACTTGCTATGCAGTCTCTCACCAGCATCAACATAGGGAGACCACATTTCCAAACTGCCATTCAGGGACATCCCCCCTTCCCAAAAAAAGATGGGGAAATCTGCAATGGGAGTGATTTGTCAGGCAAATGGCTGGTGTTAGTGCTTAAAATCATTCTGACACCATGCTTGATATGGTGTGAGGATGATCAAATTCTATTATTTCTATTACTACATTGTAATATATAGTGAAATAGTTGAACTCACCATAATGCAGAATCAGCTTGTCACTTGCCACCCATAGTCTGCCACCAGATGTGGTGTATCACTTTTCACAGCTGCCTGCCGCCAGATGCAGCATGTCACTTGCCACCAGCAGCCTGCCACCGGATACAGTGTGCCACTTGCCACCAGCAGCCTGCCACCAGATAGTGTGCCACTTGCTACGAGCAGCCTGCCACCAAATACAGTGTGCCACTTGCCACCAGCAGCCTGCCACCAGATATTGTGCCACTTGCTACGAGCAGCCTGCCACCAAATACAGTGTGCCACTTGCCACTAGCAGCCTGCCACCAGATAGTGTTCCACTTGCCACCAGCAGCCTGCCACAGATACAGTGTGGCACTTGCCAACAGCAGCCTGCCACCAGATACACTGTGCCACTTCCCAACAGCAGCCTGCCACCAGATACTGTGTGCCACTTGCCACAAGCAGCCTGCTACCAGATACTGTGTGCTACTTGCCAGCATATAGTGTGCCACTTGCCACCAGCAGCCTGCCTTCAGATACAGTGTGTCACTTGCCACCAGCAGCCTGCCACCTGATACAGTGTGCCACTTGCAACTAGCAGCCTGCCATCAGCTACAGCATGCACATTGCCACCAGCAGCCTGCCACCAGATACAGTGTGTCACTTGCCACCCACAGCCTTCCACCAGATACAGTTTGCACATTGCCACCAGCAGCCTGCCACCAGATACAGTGTGCCACTTGCCACCATATAGTGTGTCACTTGCCACCAGCAGCCTGCCACCAGATACAATGAGGCCCCTGGCCACCAGATACAGTGTGCCACTTGCCACCAGATGCAATGCTTCACTTGCCACCAGCAGCCTGCCACCTGATACAGTGTGCCACTTGCAAGTTGCAACTAGCAGCCTGCCACCAGATACAGCATGCACATTACCACCAGCAGCCTGCCACCACATACAGTGTGCCACTTGCCACCCACAGCCTGCCACCAGATACAGTTTGCACATTGCCACCAGCAGCCTGACACTCCCTCCTGGACTCTGCCCTGCACTGGCACTGAAAGGTGGCCCTGATGGGATGCACTGATCTGCACTGATAGAGGGCACTGACACTGACAGGTGGCACTGAGATGCACTAATGGCCACTGATAGAGGGCACTGGCACTGAAAGGTGGCACTGATGAGATGCACTAAGGGGGAATTGATAGAGGGCACTGGCACTGAAAGGTGGCCCTGATGAGCTGCACTGATAGGTGGCACTGGCTAGCTGCACTTATGGGCACTGGCACTGATGAGCTGCACTGATAGTTGGCACTGGCAGTGATTGGATGGCACGGATATGATGCACTAATGGGCACTGATAGGTGGCACTGAGCTACTGATAGGTGGCACTGGCTATCTGCACTTATGGTCACTGGCACCGATGAGCTGCACTGATAGGTGGCACTGGCATTGATTGGATGGCACTCATAAATGTGGCACTGATGAGATGCACTAATAAGCTGCCTCCCTGCACTGATGCACTAATGGGCACTGATCTGCACTGATAGGAGGAACTGGCTAGCTGCACTTATGGGCACTGTTACCAATGAGCGGCACTGATAGGTGGCACTGGCATCACTGCCAGTGCCACCTATCAGTGCAGCTCATAGGTGCCTGTGCCCATAAGTGCAGCTAGCCAGTGCCACCTATCAGTGCAGATCAGTGCCCATTAGTGCATCAGTGCAGGGAGGCAGCTTATTAGTGCATCTCATCAGTGCCACATCTAAATCCACATCTAAATCCAAATGGCACTGATAGATGGCACTGCCATTGATTGGATGGCACTCATAAATGGATGGCACTGGCATTGATTGGATGGCACTCATAAATGTGGCACTGATGAGATGCACTAATAAGCCGCCTCCCTGCACTGATATAGCCCCCCCCCCAAAAAAAAGTTAACCACTTCAGGTTCGTTGCAGCCAGTACTGTAGTCTGTACCCACACTTCTGCACAATTAAACATCTCATCTGACAGAGTGACAGTGACTTTCCCAGCGCGCCCTTCATGGCTTACTTACTTTACTGTACTTTTCCTGTGTCGATCGTGCGGTGCGGTCCTTCCTTTCGCAAGGCAATGGAGTCTCCTAGGACGCCGGGGACGGCCTCTGGATGACGTCACGCCGCCCGGGGACGTCAAGCTCCGCCTACAGTCTGTGTTCAGTACAGTACTGAAGGGGAGGAGCATGCTCAGCCTCGGCGCACTGGCACCGCCCACGCTACGAGGCTGTGTTGTTGTGGGTAGCCGCGGCTCTGCTGGGAATCATAGCAGCGGCTCGCGCCCGCTACTCGCGGCCCACGGTCCGTGATTAAATGTTTACACTGTGTCAATTGGGCCTAATCCCTATATCATAATGCAGATGCAGGCTGGATTTATTATATAGCGGTCGTCGGCCGGCCGCCGGGCCCTGGTGAGATAATTAAGTTTGGGCCTATAATATGATGGGGGCCTGGAGCTGCAGCTCCATCAGCCCCACGGTTAATCCGGCCCTGACCAAATACAGAAAATTTGTATTGATCTTGACAGAATACCATGTCGGTCTCACTTCCTGTGAGCTGCACTAAAGAATATTAGAATATTGGAGCACCACCACTCCACCTTCATCAGAGCTATAAGAAAACAAACATAAAATGTAGTCATAATGAAAAAAAAATCTAAATATACATGCATAGGAGTATATAATAGGAATTATAGAACAGGGGTAGGCAACCTTTTGATCATAGTGTGCCAAAAAAATGTTTTCAAAAAAAAAATGTCAAACTCTCAGTCATGAAAAGGAATCGTTAGAATGTAAATGCTGTAAACAATTTGAATAATAGTAAGTAATGAATACTGAGCTGTGCACCAGCACATTTCAGATCACCCCAATCCCTGCACCTCAGATCAGGCACAATTCCTGCACCTTCATGACTCAGATCACCCCAATTCCCACACCTTCACACATCAGATCAGTCCAAATTCCTGCACCTCCTCACTGCAGATTACCCCAGTTCCTCTACCTTCGCACCTTATATCACCCCAATTCCTGCAACTTGATGCCTCAGATCACCCCTATTCCTGCACCTTCACACCTCAGATCAGCCCCAATTCCTGAACCTTCACACCTCAGATCAGCCCCAATTCCTGAACCTTCACACCTCAGATCAGCCCCAATTCCTGAACCTTCACACCTCAGATCACCCCAATTCCTGCACCTTCACACCTCAGATCACCCCAATTTCTGCACTTTCACACCTTAGATCACCCCAATTCCTGCACCTTCACACCTCAGATCACCCCCAATTTCTGCACCTTCACACCTCAGATCAGCCCCAATTACTACAGTTTTCCACCTCAGATCATCCCAATTTTTGCACCTTCGCACTTAATATCAGCCCCAATTATTGCACCATCACACCTAAGACCAGCCCCAGTTCCTGCACCTTCACACCTTGGAGCACTCCAATATCTGCACCATTAGACCTAAGATCAGTCTCAATTTTCTGCATCTTCAGATCTCAAATAAGCGCAATTTCTCAACATACCCCTCCACCCTATAAACTAAAAATAATAATAAATAAAATAATGAATTAAACCCCCCAAAAATGTTAAAATGACACAACTGCTATATGTATAAAAACAGCCCACGTGAATATCAAATACACAAAATAAAGCACTGAAAATAAATAATTAATACATAAATCAGTGCTAAAAAAAATCTACTCTTCAAATGAATGTGCATATCACATTTATTTGATTTATTCTTTTTTTTTTTTTTTCAAATCATTTATTTTTTTACACACACAAAACACAACATACAGCCCATATACGTAATGAAAAAATACTGCATGCACTCTGAACAGTGGCAGCTGGTGCTCCAAATTTTTGGGGGGGCGCAGACGAACTGAAAGATTCTGAAAATACTGTAATGAAGGGTCATCCTCTCCTGAGATAGTCTGGCATACAATTAAGGCATTCACAAGTGGCCATTACATCTCAGCCATCAAGGCAGTTAGGGCGCAGCAAACTGCTGACACTGCGGAGTTGGAGGGTGGGGTGGAGTTGGCTTCTGCCCAATACGGATTGGACCCCTCCACCTCAAACTTTGATGCACTACAGGAATCCAAACTCAGTCTTCACCTTCACTTAACGGAGGTTACTAGATTAGAACTTCATCATACGGAACAAAAATTCTTTGAACAAGGAGACAGGAATGGCAGACTGTTGGCTATGATGTCCCACCATGACACCCTGAGTACTGTGATTCCTGAACTCACCTCCCCACGGGTGACGCCATCTCTTCTCCAGAGGCAATTTTGCTAGCGTTCCATGACTTTTATGAATCCTTATACCCTTATATATTAATCCTTATAAATCCCTACCACATAACCCAAGGGTCTAGACCCAGAGGGGTTGGAACTCCTTCTGGATCCGATAGCCATTGGCTGGCTCTCCGACTCTGAGAGATGCCATCTAGTTGCCCCTATTACCACTGAGGAGGTTCTTGCTGTGATTAATTCCCTGTCCACTGGCAAGGCTTCAGGCCCGGATGGTCTTCCGGTTGATTTCTACGTAGCACATGTCGGCATGTTGGCTCCCCGGATGGCTGCCCTATTTACTCATTGCCTGGATCAGGACTCTCTCCCACCCTCCATGGCACACACGCATGTTATTCTCATTCCCAAGACTGATAAAGATCCAACGTTATGTGCGTTCTCACTAAGCTCCTCACTGCTAGACTTAACCATTTACTTCCCTCCCACATAGATTCGGATCAGACCGGTTTCATGACCCTCAAGTCTACAGATATTAACCTTCGTAGATTGTTCACTAATCTTCATGCAGGGCATGACAATTAGGGTACCAGATTAGTAGCCTCTCTCGATATTGAGAAGGCATGCGAATCAATAGAGTGGCCCTCCCTGTGGAAGATTCTGCGGAGAATGGGATTCTCCCTAGTGTTTATCCAATTGTTGCAGACTATATATCGTTCGCCAACAGCTGGCATTCGTCTGGGGGGTCATCTTTCTCCTGTTTTTGAGTTTGCCAGGAGTATACGGCAGGGCTGTCCTCTCTCTCTGGCCCTTTTTGCTATTGCTATGGAACCGTTAGCTGAGGCACAACCTGTCTCGCCACACATTAAGGGACTCCGTCTGGCCTGGCTGAAGGAGAGGGTGGCTCTGTATGCAGACGACCTCCTCCTTTTCCTAAATGATAACAGCTCCTCTCTGCAACGGGTATTGTTGGTCCTAGAAAAAATTTCAGAGGTGACAGGACTTAAAGTCAATTGGTCACAGTCGCAACTGCTTGCCATTGATGCGGATGCTAAAAGATTGGCTTCAGCTTCTCTTCAGTTACAATGATGGACACATTTACATACTTGGGGGTACGTATTTCGAGGAATGTGACTGACTTCATTCCACTGAACCTGTCCCCAGTAATCGATTCAGTCAAAGCCAAGCTGAAAGCATGGGAGAATCTTCCACTTTGCCTGTTGGGTGGTATCAACCTCATTAAAATGAAAATTCTTCCCAAATTTACATATTTGTTTCATAACTCCCCTCAGTGGATCCCTAAATAATTTTTTTCCCACCTAAATAAACATTTCTCCTCCTTTCTATAAGACCAACGTCCTTTCCGCTTCAGATTAACCACTCTAATGCACCCTTGTTTGCAGGGGGCCTGGTGTTCCTGGAATGCCACAAGTATTACATTGTGGCTCAATTGGTCACTGCATTATGGTGGCTTGTTTCGGACAGCTCCAACCCGGCCTGGGCCATGGAAGCTGCGGTGTTACGACCTGACCCCATCTATGTGTACCACCCTCAGGGCCTGGTAGGAGGGCTTGGCCTGTGAAAGTATCGTTCGGGTGCGGTATCCCCAAACGCCCCCCTCTGGAACAATCCCAACCTACATCACCCTTTTTAAAATGCCAGACCCTGTAGTGTGGACCAAGTATATATTAAAATGTTCTCAGATGTTACCTCTGACCTATCGATCTTCCCCTTGGATCATTTAATATGTCACCACAATGTCCCGCCCTCACACAAATTCAGATATCTTCAGCTGTCCCATGCTTTCAGGGTCGAGTTTCCACCGGGCGGGGGACAGCTGGTGCAATCTGACTTGGAGCGAATTTTGTGATTTGACTGCACCAGCAAACCAACCTCCGTGCTTTACGCACATCTCCTCCGGGTCTCATCTCCTCAGTACTCTAGGCTTCGTCAGCAATAGGGCCAGGATGTTCCTGGGCTGGACTCAGAGGACTGGGAGGATGTATGGGACTTCCCTTTTAAAATACTGGTTTCCTTGAAGAGACCTCATTTAGTACAAGATTATTCATAGAGCATATCTCACTCCTGCTCAGGTGCACAAGAGGAGGTCTTCCCTCTCCTCTGAGTGCTGGTGGTGTGACCATGCTCTTGTTACATTCAAATCTTCTGGTCCTGCCTGGTAATTTCAGTTTTTTGGTCACAAATATTTATAGAGGTGAATGAACTACTAAGTATCTCTATTGTCCTATCCCCAAGAATATGCCTGTTGGGACTGGTGGAGTACCTGGTGCTCAGGGTGGCTGAGAAAATTCTGTTGGGTCTATTGCTGTTCTATGCCAGGAAGTCTTTCGTCCTATGCTGGAAGCGGACAACTCCTACCTCATTGGGTTTATGGAAAACACTTGTCAATAATGTGATTCCCCCTATACAAAGATACCTATATTCATAGAGGTTGCCTGAAAAAATATGACAGGGTCTGGTCTAAGTGGTTGGCGGAACCCTCCACTGCTGCAGCAGACTAGGAGGTTTCTCGCTATCCGATGACCTCCCTTGAAGTTTTGTTCAACCACCCTTGCGCGGTTGTGCAATGTGGCTCCCAAACAAAATTGGCGTCCTTTTTTCCCCACAAATAGAGCTTTCTTTTGGTGGTATTTAATTTCCTCTGCGTTTTTTATTTTTTGCGCTATAAACATAAATTGAGCGACAATTTTGAAAAAGATTCAATATTTTTTACTTTTTGCTATAATAAATATCCCCAAAAAAAGATATAACAAAAAAAAACATTATTTTTTCTCAGTTTAGGCCAATATGTATTCTTCTACCCATTTTTTGGAAAAAAAATCACAATAAGCGTTTATCGATTGGTTTGCCCAACATTTATAATTTTACAAATTTACAAAATAGGGGATAGTTTTATGGCATTTTTATTAATATTTTTTTTTTTTTACTACTAATGGTGGCGATCAGCGATTTTTTTTCATGACTGCGACATTATGGTTGTGACACTTTTGTGAGACCACAGCGAAAAGTGCTATAAAAATGCACTAATTACTGTGAAAATGACAATTGCAGTTTAGGAGTTAACCACTAGGGGGCGCTGTAGGGGTTAAGTGTGACCTCATGTGTGTTTCTAACTGTAGGGGGGCGGGGCTGGGCGTGTGACATCAGTGATCGTCGTTCCCTATATCAAGGAACAGACGATCACTGACACTGCCACAGTGAAGAACGGGGAAAGTGTGTTTTTACACACACCTCTCCCCGTTCTTCAGCTTCTGTGACCGATCGCGGGTCACCGGCGGCGATCAGGTCTGCGGGTCCCGTGGTTGCGGTCACAGAGTTTCGGACCGTGTCGCGTGTGCGCGCCTGAGACGTGCGCGACCCACTGCTGGGCTCTTAAAGGCGACGTATATATACGGGCCTGTGCCCATTCGTGCCATTCTGCTGACATATATCGGTGGTAGGCGGTCCTTAAGTGGTTAAGGTAGTCGCAAATAGTCTAACATTTCTTGGTTCCGTTATGCTGACTTGCGACCCCTGCGTGGGTCCCGCCCCTGATGTTAGTCAGGTGTTGGCTGTACTTTTGTACCTTTGTATTGTTTATGTGTTTGTTAAAAGCAAAATAAAAACATTTATACTGCATATGGAAATCCCTAAAGATTCAAAAAACAATGCATTAGTTATGTAGATTTTAAAGAAAACAAAAAACAGGTATATATATTATTACCTATACTAGACAACTTGTTCAATATATATATTTCATGTATAATCACTTTAACAATTTTTTTTTTCTGTGTTTTTTTAATCTTTAGTGGTTTCATATGCAGTATATGCAGTATAAATGTTTAATCTGAAGAAGCCATAGCCTGGCGAAACATGTTGAGAGAAAATACTGCATTATCATTGTATAAGAACTAGGGTTGTCCCGATACCGATACCAGTATCGGTTTCGGGACCGATACTGAGCATTTGCCGGAGTATTTGTACTCCCGCAAATGCCCCTAATGCCCCCGATGCCAGATCCGTTGCTATGTGGGGGACATGGCTGCATATGTGGGGGACATGGCTGCATATATGGGGGACATGGCTGCATATGTGGGGGACATTTCTGCATATATGGGGGACATGGCTGCATCTGTGGGGGACATGGCTGCATTCGTGGGGGACATGGCTGCATATGTGGGGGACATGGCTGCATCTGTGGGGGACATGGCTGCATCTGTGGGGGACATGGCTGCATTTGTGGGGGGACATGGCTGCATTCGTGGGGGACATGGCTGCATTTGGGGACACATTTAAAAAAAAATATCGGTATTCGGTATCGGCGAGTACTTGAAAAAAGTATCGGTACTTGTACTCGGTCCAAAAAAAGTGGTATCGGGACAACCTTAATAAGAACATGTGGATACTTTCTTGATGTTTTTATATGTGTAAAAAATAAAATGTTGTATTTTTTTATCAAATGTGTTGGCACCTTCAAAGTCCCATTTCAAACTTTTTTTTCACATTTATTGTTGTTGTGTGGGATGTGGTGCCTGGAGTGTCTCAGATATCAGATATGTTTTTCTACGATTGTGTTAAATCCCCACTCTGTGCTCCAATAGATTATACACAAATACAAAATCAAAAAATCAAATCAAAATATATCAACTAAATATAAGCAGCTGCAATTAAAATAAAACCCCTTGAAATACAGTGAATGTTAAAGGGGTTGTAAAGGTTTGTCTTTTATTTTCTAAATTGGTTCTTCTAAGCTAGTGCATTGTTGGTTCACTTACCTTTTCCTTCGATTTCCCTTCTAAATATTTTTTTTCTTTGTTTGAATTTCTCACTTCCTGTTTCTCCTCAGTAAGCTTTCCACCATCATTCGAGCGGTGGAAAGTCCTTTAGAACAGCTTACTGAACACCTTACTGAGGAGAAACAGGAAGTGAGAAATTTAGACAAATAAAACAAAGAAAAAAAACATTTAGAAGGGAAATTGAAGGAAAAGGTACGTGAACCAACAATGCACTAGCTTAAAGGAAACTATTTGGAAATTAAAAAACAAACCTTTACAACCCAAAGCTAATCAATTTAAATACAACACTAAATAAACCATTAGACAGTGTTGCAAAATCAAACCTAAATAAACAATAAAACGTTTACTCCTAATGTCCCAGTGAAAATAAACTGTGTTCAATATCCACACTCAGTGCTCTTCAAAGACTTGAAAATAAACCCATTGTGTAAACACTTTTATCAGGTCAATGTGTATCACCAAGTACATCCCCAGCAATTTAAATTGGGCAAGAACAGTTTGATATATCATATAAATCGGCTCCAGTTTCTCTATCCTTGGCTCTCCTTTCTGCCTTTCACAGAATTCACACTGGATGATTATTCACACGGACGCTAAAAACTATTTTCCAAGGACACCTGAAAAAGAAGAAAGGGGAGAACAAAAAGAATAATAAAAACATTACCATACTGTAACATTTTGAAAGTTACTAAAGCTGTCTGTATGATGGCACAGTAAATTTCAGAGGGAAAAAGCAGCAACATGCACCAGTCTTTCTTATATGGCTGGATCTAGAGGGGTGCAGGCATGGGCTGCACCGATTTCAGATGCACCCCCCCCCCAAAGCCCCCCACTACTGTTCTCTATCTTGCCAGCGGTGACCCCATCCTCCTTCCTGCCAGTGGTGACCCCTGTCCTCCCTCTTACCAGCAGTAACCCCTGCCCTCTCTCCTGTCAGTGGTGAACCCTGTCCTCTCACCTGCCAGCGGTGACCCTGTCTTCCCTCCTGCCTTTGGTGACCCCTGTCCTCCCTCCTGCCATTGGTAACCCCTGTCCTCCCTCCTGTCAGTGATGACTCCTGTCCTCTGCCTTGCTGACCACTTCCTTAGCTCAGTTGACCCCTATCCTCAGTTCTACTGACCCTTGTCCTATGCCCTGCTGACCCCTGTCCTACACCGTGCTGACTCCTGTCTAATGCCTGGGCTGGATCTAGCCTGTCTGATGTAGGGGAACAGTAAAAAATGTCAGAGGGGCAGAGAATCTGAGGTCAGCAGGGCAGTGGATAGTGTCAGCAGTTGGTAGGGCAGTGTAAGGGGGTTATTTGTTTGTAATAAAGGTTAGATGGTGTCATGAAGGGCAGAGTTCAGTATGGCTGGGGGTCAATAGGGCAAAGGACAGAGGTCAGCAGGAGGGAGGACAGTAATCAGAAGGGCAGAGGACAGGGGTCAGCAGGACAGAATATATGGCAAGATCTAGGGTGTGTTGGGGTGGGCTGCACCCCCCTAGATTTTACTTGCACCCCACCAAAGCCTCCAGAAAATAACCCTCTCACCCCAGATGCTGTACCCACCCGCTGAGTTCCTTTTCCATCCCAGTACAGCACACTGCTCCTCCTCCCCACATTACACATAGCTGAGATCACATTTCCTTACACACCGCCATGGATTGCATAGTGTGTAGCTGGCTACTGCAGCTACACTGCTGTTCTGACCAGGGAATTTCACAATTTAGAACTGCAACATAGCAGTCACCCACAGGGGCGTTGCTAGGTGCCAAAAAGACCAGGGGCTTCAGCCCGAAGCCAAGCCGGCACCGGGGGGGGGGTTTCGGGCGCGGTCGGTGGAGTGGTGCGGGGTGACCTACCTGACACATATACCCTGACGTACGTACGTGTGTGTGTGTGTACACACACACTAACATAATCCACATACACTGGCCTGACCCACATACACTGGCCTGACCCACTGACCTGTCCTACATACACTGACCTGTCCTACATACACTGACCTGTCCTACATACACTGACCTGTCCTACATACACTGACCTGTCCTACATACACTGACCTGGCCCACTGACCTGTCCTACATACACTGACCTGACCCACTGACCTGTCCTACATACACTGATCTGCATACATTAAGTCTAGGATGGAGTAAGAGATAGAGAGATGGGAAAGTAGGAGAGAGAGAGGGAGGGGAAACGAGGCAGGGTGAGGAAGGGAGTGCAAGAGAAGGGGATTTAAGTCAGGGGAGGGAGAGAGGGGGAGAGTGAGGGAGGGGGTGTAGGAAGTGGGGGGGTAGTGAGGGAGGGGGTGTAGGAAGTGTGGGGGGGGGTAGTGAGGGAGGGGGTGTAGGAAGTGGGGGGGTAGTAAGGGAGGGGGTGTAGGAAGTGGGGGGGGGGGGGTAGTGAGGGAGGGGGTGTAGGAAGTGGGGGGGTAGTGAGGGAGGGGGTGTAGGAAGTGGGGGGGGGGTAGTGAGGGAGGGGGTGTAGGAAGTGGGGGGGGGGTAGTGAGGGAGGGGGTGTAGGAAGTGGGGGGGGGTAGTGAGGGAGGGGGTGTAGGAAGTGGGGGGGGGTAGTGAGGGAGGGGGTGTAGGAAGTGGGGGGGGGGGTAGTGAGGGAGGGGGTGTAGGAAGTGGGGGGGGGGGTAGTGAGGGAGGGGGTGTAGGAAGTGGGGGGGTAGTGAGGGAGGGGGTGTAGGAAGTGGGGGGGGGGGGGGGGGTAGTGAGGGAGGGGGTGTAGGAAGTGGGGGGGGAGTGAGGGAGGGGGTGTAGGAAGTGGGGGGGGGGGGGTAGTGAGGGAGGGGGTGTAGGAAGTGGGGGGGGAGTGAGGAAGGGGTGTAGGAAGTGGGGGGGGGTAGTGAGGGAGGGGGTGTAGGAAGTGGGGGGGAGTGAGGGAGGGGGTGTAGGAAGTGGGGGGGGGGTAGTGAGGGAGACGGTAGTGACGGAGGGGGTGTAGGAAGTGGGGGGGGGGGTAGTGAGGGAGGGGGTGTATGAAGTGGGGGGGTAGTGAGGGAGGGGGTGTAGGTAGAGGGAGGTTGAGAGAAAAAAGGGTGGGTTGATCAGTATGTCTGCTATGTATGTCCCACTCCCACCATTATATAGAACAGGAATGCTTCATAAAATTGTTACAGCAAAGGAGAGGATTATAAGTGAAGTCTCCCCAGATTGCAGCATGGCATTCAATAAAGAAAGCATGACACATTGGGGGCAATGCATAGGACTTGGCATTTTACAACGTTTTTTTTTGTTTTTTTAATGCTGCATAGACTCGGGGATTTTCGGGGACCCATTCGGGGCTCCAGCCCCCCAAGCCACACCCTAACGACGCCTCTGGTCACCCAGTTACACACTGTGCAGATTGTGTGTGTGTGTAAGAGAATTTTATGTCAGTTATGTGTAGTGTGGGGAGGAGATCTGTCAAGTGGCCAACCAGTGGTGATCCCTGTCCTCTGCCTCTCCAACTTTGATCTCGGTCCTTTGCCTCTCCAGCAGTGATCTCTGTCCTTTGCCTTTCCAGCAGTGATCCGCACCCTCTGCCTTTCCAGGGGTGATCCTTGTCCTCTGCCTCTCCAGCGGTAATCTCTGTCCTCTGAATCTATGGTGACCTGTGTCCTCTATGTCTCCAACAGTGATCCAATTTCTTTGTCCTTTGACTCTCCAGCAGTGATCCCTGTCCTCTGCCTTTCCAGCAGTGATCCCCACCCTCTGCCTTTCCAGGGGTGATCCTTGTCCTCTGCCTCTCCAGAGGTAATCTCTGTCCTCTGACTCTGTGGTGACCTGTGTCCTATATCTCTCCAACAGTGATCCAATTCCTCTGCCTCTCCAGAGGTGATCCCTGTCTTCTGCCTCTTCAGCAGTAATCCCATTTCTCTGCCTTTGCAGTGGTGATCCCTGTCCTTTGCCTCTCCAGCAGTGATCACTGTCATTTGCCCTGCCAGTGGTGATCCTTGTCCTCTCCCTCTCCAGTGGTGAACCTTGTCCTCTGCCCTGCCAGTAGTGACCTCTGTTCTCTGTTTCTCCAGCAGAGATCTCTGTCCTCTGTCTTTCCAGTGTTAATTTATTTTCTCTGCCTCTCCAACGTCAATCCCTGTTCTCTGTCCTGCCTGTGGTGATCCCTGTCCTCTTCCCTACCAGTGGTGATCCCTGTCCTCTCCCTCTCCAGTGGTCAACCCTGCCATCTGCCTCTTCAGCAGTGATCTCTGTCCTCTGTCTCTCAAGTGGTGAACCCTGTCCTCTGCCTCTCTAGTGGTGATTCCTGTCCTCTGCTCAACCAGTGGTGAATCCCTGCCCTCTGCCTCTGCATCTCCAGCAGTGATCCCTGTCTTCTGCCTCTCCAGTGCCGATATCTGTCCTCTGGCCAGCCAGTGGTGATCCCTGCCTTTTGCAATGCCAGTTATGATCTCTGTCATCTGCCTCTCCAGAGGTGATGCCTCTTCTCTGCCCTGGTAGTGGTGATCCCTATCTTTTGCCTCTCCAGCAGTGATACCTGTCCCCTCCCTCTGCAGCAGTGAACCCTGTCCTCTGCCTCTCTAGTGGTGATTCCTGTCCTCTGCCCAACCATTGGTGATCCCTGCCCTCTGCATCTCCAGCAGGTGTCCTCTGCCTCTCTAGTGGTGATATCTGCCCTCTGCCTCTCCAGTAGTGATCCCTGTCTTCTGCCTCTCCAGCGCTAATACGTGTCCTCTGCCTCTCCAGTGATGATCTCTATCCTCTGCCCTGCCAGTGGTGATCCTGTCATCTGCCCAGCCAGTGGTGATTCCTGCCCTTTGCAATGCGAGTGATGATCTCTATCCACTGCCTCTCCAGCAGTGATCCTTGTTCTCTGACTCTTCGGTGGTGATTCTCGTCCTCTTCTTCAGCAGTGATCCCTGTCCTCTACCTAGTGATCCCTGTCCTCTGCATCTTCAGCAATGATCACTTTCCTCTGCCTCTTCAGCAGTGATTCCTGTCCTCTGCCTCTTCAGCAGTGATTCCTGTCCTCTGGCTCTTCAGCAGTGATCCCTGTCCTCTGCCTCTTCAGCAGTGATCCCTGTCTTCTGCCTCTCCAGCCATAATCTCTGTTTTTGTTTGTTTTTGTGTGGGTTAGCTGTGCTTTGCTATAGACTTCTATTATGTCCTATGGTTCTGTCCGCATCAGTGGGAAAGCATGGGTACAGGAAGGCTTTTTTATTTATTTTTAATCATGCTCATTTAGGCCCCTCCCACTGTAAACACAGTTTGGCCACACTCACCATTTGCCCTAATGAAATAGACGGCGTACACCTGTTCAGGCCGCTAATGCTGTCCTCACTAAACAAAAAAAAAAAACTAACAATATTAAAAAAAAAACGAATAGGACAAAAAATAACTAACCCTTCCCCAAACAACAACCCTAAGAGTCGGTTCACACTGGGACACGACTTCCAGCACGACTTTCATAAGCAACTTCAACACGACTTGAGCATGAACCACAGGGCGATCTGGGGCGATTTACAACACGACTTTTCAGGTCAGGAGACATTCCAGTGGCCAATAAAACAACAATCAGCTCTGGGAGAGGGAAGGGGAAGGGGAGGGAGGGGTTTGCCTGAGAAATGTATGTTATCTTGCTGGGAAGTAGCTTCAATTAAAACAGTGATCAGACTTGGAAGCGACTTCCATTGAAATCAATGGGTACAAATCGCCTAGAAGTTTGATTGAAGTAGTACAGGAACCTCTTCTGAAGTCGGAGCAACATGAGTAGTGTGTATTAACACCGCTCCCATTCACTTACATTGCTTTTCTGGACAGCACGACTTGGGACGACTTGAGACGACTTCAAGTCGGATCCCAAGTCGCCCCAGTGTGAACCGACTCTTAAAGCAAAAACAATTCTGTCTTTACATTTTTTTCAACTTTAAAATAATAATAATAATATAAAAAAAAAAATGTTTAAGAAAAAAAACAAAAAAAAAAACAAAAGAAAAAGTACCCATACACAATAAGCTAGTCCTAAAAAGAGTTGCATGGTCTTCTCAAATCACAGGAAATGCAGGTGGGCTTACACTCCACTCTCCCTAACGAACTGCAATTCACTGCAAAGATTCACTGTATATGGCACAGCAATGTATATAACACACTATATTGCAAAAGTGTAGCAGGCTGCACACCTCTCTCTCCTAGCAATACTGTTCTCTCCCTTTGTAAACCACAGATGACTAAGGGCTGCTGAGAAGACTTCCATTTTATTGTGGTGGGGGGCTGGGATTTGGCCTAAAACCATCACTGGCCAGAATCTTGCACCTAACCCCTGATCAAGTGATATGATCAGAGGCATAGGCGTGCGCATGAAGTGTGCCAGGTGTGCCTGGGCACATCCTAATCACTCTGTACATTGACAATTTCCCCTACTGCCCAGGCTTCCCTTTGTGTTTTGCCCCCCCATAGTGCTACTGGTTTCTTTCCTCTCCTCTCCTCTACCCCTGGCCTCTAAGGGAATGTTTCAGGATGGAGAGCAGGGGAAGGGGCTAGCCCATGGGTGATCAACCTGTGGCCTAGCTGTTGGGGAACTCCAAGTCCAATGAGACATTTTAAGCTGCGGTCAGTTACAAGCATGACTCCCAAAGGCAGAGGCATGGTGGGACTTAAGGTTCCGCAACAGCTTGAGGGCCAAGGATTGAGCACCCATGGGCTAGTCAATATGTCATTTACTGGCCCCTTGCTTTTCTAAATGAACATAGTGAACACACTCGCTCTTTGTGTTCATTCATAGCTGAAACATATTAAACTGTGATTACTATGCTTCAATTTGTGAAAGAACAGGAAGTTGCTCAGCACAGAGCTCCTCCCATTCATTCCCTGTGCAGTGCAGCTGAGGCTGCAGAGAAAGGGGTGTGCATATGAGCTTTGGGGTGCACATCCTAATACAATGGTCTGCGCACACCTATGAACAGAGGTCAGGTGCAAGTATTTGACCAAACACTATATGATGTTTAGCTCTGGAATTTCTGACAAATTGCCCAGAAATTTCAGATTCAATATGAAACACCCGAACTCAGAAATTTGGGTATGAAGCTGGGTTTGGACCAAACCCTGAGCTCATCTCTAGTTACAGTCTTTTTTTTACATCTCTCTCCTTTCTCTACTCTGGGTTATTTAAGTAAGTGCATTTTCCAATTTTTTCACCCCCCTCCATGATATCTATAGTGGCCATATTTTCTATACTTCTATACAACTAAGTGCATCCATGTATTGAATATCATTATTATTAACACCACAAGTGTGTGCAAAGCTTGCTTTTATTTTAATGCTATAAGCGAATACAAAAATAGGATATTGTCCCTATCCCATCCACTGATTTACCAATCTACATACATGACACAGTGAAAGGGTTAATAAAAGCACAAAAAAATTGAATGGCACGCTAGTAAAGGCTGTGGTGAGATTACACAAAATACACTGTCTAGAGGAAAACCTGCTCTACTGAAGACAACAGTCAAGGGATCTATTTTTAAACCAGCCCAATCCTCGGTCATGAGCATTTCTGTAGCAGCAAGTATTTGATTGATAATCCCAGCGAGGGGGTGATGCAGCAAGTGAGAAGGACACCTGACTGTTGGACGAGAGACTGGCCAGTGGAGGATGCTGCTGCTGCATCTCCTGCTGCATCTCCTGCATCCAGCTAGGGATGGAGTCCACCTGCCGGAGCTGTCCAGGTGCTGAACAGCACACACAGCAATCTATCTCGGAGCTGCTGGATTCCTATGGCTTTATGGGATCGATGGGAAATGAGATTTTCTTAAACACATAACTTGGATGTTTGATCTGGATCATGTACTAATACCTGTGTTTATTTGGGAATCAGTTACTAATGCTTTAATCTAATTGTTACCCAAGCAATAATTGATTAAAGGAGGCTGCCGATGACTTATTCACTGCAGTCAATACCCCAAATGTACTGTTTAGAGCCTTAACTAGCCGGAGGTTTTGCATTTAGAGATCACTATGCGTTGTTATAGGGCAGGCTGGTTTTGCTATCCTCGCTGACTGTACCAGGAGCTCTGGAGAAGTGGAGCTTGGTGTTCAACTCATGGAAAACCTCTCCTTTTACAATGTCACCATCCACGTGTTAAACGGAGATCTAGATGTGGCCAGCACGGACTTGAGCCTCCGAGCCCTGACGGGCTTGCTGTTGTCCTTACTCATCTTGTCCACCCTCCTGGGAAACACGCTGGTTTGCCTGGCTGTCATCAAGTTCAGACACCTGAGGTCCAAGGTCACCAACTTCTTTGTCATCTCCTTGGCTGTGTCGGACCTCTTTGTGGCATTGTTGGTGATGCCATGGAAGGCAGTGACTGAAGTGGCAGGGTATTGGCTGTTTGGGGACTTTTGCGACACCTGGATTGCCTTTGATATTATGTGCTCCACAGCTTCAATCCTCAACCTGTGCATCATCAGCCTGGACCGCTACTGGGCTATAGCCAGTCCATTTAGATATGAGAGAAAAATGACTCAGAGGGTAGCTTTCATTATGATCGGTGTAGCCTGGACATTATCTATCCTGATATCCTTTATACCAGTGCAACTTAGCTGGCATAAGTCCCAAGAAACAGATATGGAGCGTGATGCCACCAACCAGACAGAGAACTGTGACTCAAGCCTTAATCGGACTTATGCCATATCTTCCTCCCTCATAAGCTTCTACATACCTGTGGTAATCATGATCGGAACATATACCAGAATTTATAGGATAGCTCAGACTCAGATCAGAAGGATCTCTTCTTTGGAAAGAGCAGTAGAGCACGCTCAGAGCTGCCACCCAGACTGTCCTCATGAGAACTCTTTGAAGACCTCATTTAGGAAGGAAACCAAAGTCTTAAAGACCTTGTCTATCATTATGGGGGTATTTGTGTTCTGCTGGCTGCCATTCTTTGTTCTGAATTGCATGGTCCCCTTTTGCCACATTGATCTCCCCGGTGACAGTGACCCACAGCCTCCATGTGTCAGTGAGACCACTTTTAGTATCTTTGTCTGGTTTGGTTGGGCAAACTCCTCTTTAAATCCTGTCATCTATGCATTTAATGCAGATTTTAGAAAAGCATTCACCACCATATTGGGATGTAATAGGTTCTGTTCCAACACAAATGTGGAAGCTATCAACTTCAGCAATGAGCTGGTGTCTTATCATCATGACACCACCTTCCAGAAGGATATACCAGTAACTTTCAACAGCTCTCAGCTTCCCAATGTGGTGACTCAGGATCAGGAGGACTTGGAGGAACATTGCTTTGACCAAGTGTCTATTATATCCAATTCACACAGAAGTCGGAGCCATAAGAACTTATTATTGCCTGCCAGTGTGCAGTTTGAATGTGAGGCTGAGATATCTCTAGAGACAATCACCCCATTCACTTCTACAGGACCCCTAGAATGCCACCAGCATACAGTAACCAATGAAGAAAGACAATATTCTACAAAACTATATTAAGCCTGTAAACCTATCTGTAGGTAACCAACCATTTACACTCTGTAAATTGCTGCCAATAAGTCGTTTTCCTAATTGAACATATTTCCCAGTGGTATTCTATCAGGTCAATATTATAATTTATTATACAGTAGACGTGCTATAGACAAGATTCAGGGTGCCTTTGTGTAATGGAATAGCGCAAATGCTTACATCCAATTTGTGCAGGTCATATTTTAGGCTGTCTGCAACAACAACGTTTTGTTAGAAATCTCAGGGACTCAGTAATGTCATAGAATCTTGCTTACTGTGGTCAATATTTTATATGATAAGGGATTACTATTATATACAAAAATATTGTATTCTTGCAATTGTATGTGGTTAGTTCGTGCAATGAAATTATTTAGTAAACTAATTAATGCCTATGTTCATTTCATTAGAACATTAGTGTCCATCAAAAGTGCCAGAGACAAAGAACACTCTTGATGGCCAGGTTGGGTGCATTAACATGTGGAGTAAGATATAATTAAAGGCATAAAAAATAACATTTGTTCATATACACAGTACTCTTATCATATGTATTAACTGCATTTGGTTATCAAGAAACAATTTTTTTTTTCCTCAAGAGGTGTTTAGTTGATTAAAGAAAGCAAATCTTTTCTGAGTGGGTGGGATGTATTCAGCATTAGTAATTCAATTTTATCACACAAGTGGAAACTAATAAGGCATTTCAGAGGCTTAAATCCTAAGGTCCGAATTTATGGCTATACAAATTACAAACACTGTTGTTTATTAATCCACAGTTTCACAAAAGCTTTTTGCTTTAGCATTTGTTAACAAAATCCCATTATCAGCATTACATCAAACGCTGGGGTGCAGCAGTATAGTAAGTAAGTAATAGATAGCAGCTGTTGTTTAGTTACATTATATAAAGTGACTAGTAGAGAATTAAATGTTCTTTTTATATTATGTACCTGAAAACTTTAGTATAGCAAACAGCCAATTGCAAATAGCATATCTGGTATTTTATTTTGCTTTCTTAAAATAACCTGTAAAATAGATTGTCAAGTTAAGAAACCTTTTAAGAACACATACAAATATTCTGAGAACTGATAAAGGGAGACTTCTGAAACTGATGCAGGTTAAAAGTATAAAGCCTCGTACACACGGCCGGTTTTCCCGATGGGAAAACTGCGAGGAGAGCTTTTGGCCGGGAATCCCGGCCGTGTGTATGCTCCTCACTGTTTTTCCGAAAGGGAAAACTGCCCAAAAAATGCCGGACAAAAAAAGAGAACCAGCTCTCTAGTTTCCCACCAGGAAAACCGATAGACTTTTGCCTGGCGGTTTTTGGCAGTTTTCCTATGGGAAAAACTGCGGTGGAGCATACACACGGCCGGAATTCCCGACCAAAGCTCCATCCCAGTTTTCCTGGAAAACCGGCCGTGTGTAGGGGGAAAGAATGAACTGAGCAGGTTCTCGGCTTTACCCTCGGGATTTCCGAAGGGAACTTTTCCCGTCGGAAATCACGCACGTGTGTTCTAGGCATTAGACATCCATAATGTAGTTCTTAACATATCTTCAACAACAAAAGCAAAAAAAAGGAAAATAGCTATTCATGTATCACTGTTATTATTGTGCTTTTATTTTTACTTTTTTACTGAAGTCTGCTGTTGCAGTTTACTATATCTGGAGTTTCTGAAGGTTTCTTAAGATTTAACTTGCAGGTTAGTGATTTTTCTAGAAAGGTATTCTTGGCTACATCAGTTCAGAAGCATCTGTAACCTCTTTAAGACCAGGATTTTTTTTCTGGCACTTTCTATATACAAGTTTAAATCAATATTTGTTGCTAGAAAACTACTCATAACCCCCAAACATTATTTATTTTTTAGCAGAGACCCTAGGGAATAAAATGGCTATAATGCAATTTTTTATGTCACACGGTATCTAAGCAGCTGTTTTGCAAACCAATTTTTTTGGAAAAAATACACTTAAAACAAAATACAATATTTACCCCAATTTTTTGGTTTAATGTGAAATATGTTGTTACGCAGAGTCAATAGATACCTAACATGTCGCAACTTTAAAATTGCGCATGCTCGTGGAATGGCGACAAACTATGATGCTTAAAAATCTCCATAGGCGAAAAGCTTGCAATGCCTTTACAGGTTATCTGTTTAGAATCACAAAGAAGGTCTAGTGCTAGAATTATTGCTCCTGCTCTAATGTTCATGGCAGCACCTCACATGTGTGGTGCGAATACCGTTTACATATGCATGTGCAACTTACGTATGCATTCACTTCTGCATGCAAACAAGGAGGGATGGGTGTGTTTTAATATTTTTTTCTTATTTATTTTACTTTTTTATTTTTACACTGTTCCTTTAATTTTTATTGATCAGTTTTTTTCCTATTACAAGGAATATAAACATCTTTCATAAAAGAAATAAGGATGACAGGTCCTATTTGTGTAGAGATCTGGGGTAAAAAAGACTCAAAATCTCTTCTTTACCTTTAAAACCAAAAGATTAAAGAAAAAAAAAAGGTTTTTGATCTTTTACTTACATTTTTTTTTAAATAAATTACTTCCAGCCTGGACCAGAAGTGACGTCATGACATCACTCTGGTCCTCCAAGGCCATAGAGGTGATCACTGAGTATCTACTCTTTGATCACCTATGGGAGCAGCTGGTTGTACTGTCAGATTGTTTCTCAGGCGAACATGTGGAAACAATGGCCCAGATTCACAGAGCGATTACGCCTGCGCAACTGGTGTTGCGCGTGCGTAAGTCTAAATGTGCGCGTGCGTTTAGATGCGCGCGATTCAGAAAACGATTTACGCCAGAAATCTACTTTTTTTTTTCCGGCGTAATTTCGTTAGACAGACGCATCCGTCCGCGCAAAAATGCGCTAGACACACCATTGATTTGCTAGTCAAATATGCTAATGAGGGAGTTGCGGGGATCCACAAAAAAACGCAGTTGCTGCGCAGGCTACGCGATGTGCGCAACAGCAAAATGTCCTGTCTAAAGTTAGAGCACCTAAAAGCTGGTCTAAAAAATGAAAAAAAGTCTACTTGTCAGATAAAGCAACACTGTTAGTGAGGAGTTCAGCAGTCACACGTGTTGCCCAACAATCTGTATGCCAACATGCCAGGGGCATCGTCGCGCATAGCTATACTACTGACTTTAGATGAACAAAGAAGGATGAGGGCACTGAGGAGGGCACTAAGGAGGGCACGGGAGATGTTTTTTTATTTTTTTTATTTGCTTATATAAAATTTACAATTTAAATTAATCTAATAGAATATTCTTATCTGATACAAGCCCCTCACTCTTCACTTGATATATCACACACGCATAGACATCTTTGGCATGAGTGATTCTGAGGTGTCTCGCATCTTCAGATTCACCCCTCATGCCATCATGGAATTACCACAACCTTGCAGGAGGACATCAGCAGCCCAACACATGGCACTACCCATGACACCCATGACAGCTACATATACAATCAGAGACCCATCCCCACAGATTTCGAACAGAACATGTATGGGGACAGCTGGCTGGTTGGTGAGTGACATGGGTGGCAGGCATGACTATCCCCTCCCGTGATGCACACCTCACAAGTGGCACATGCATGACTAACATCCTCCTGTCTTTTCCCTTCAAGGTGACTCTGCATATGCACTGGTACCCCATCTCATGACCCCATCTCATGCCAGCTCACATTATGCATCTTTGCACGTTAAACACACACATTAATCATGGCACAATGAGAATGCATGCATGCACACCACTGTGGTCCCTAGCACACACACACCACATCGTCATCACATTGGATTGGCACCAGTCCACCATGCAGGACTTGTGAGCTGCAACGCCACGCCACGGCTCCAATTATGTCACTGTACATTCATACACCATTCACACAGACCTGGGGATCACTTCTCCACCACAAATGAGGGTGACACCCCTTTTCCCGCAGGAATATCACCCCCACATTCCAAAATCATACACAAACAGAACCAAAAAAATTAAATAAATGACGAGCAAAAATAAAAAATGCCCAGCAAAAATATAATTTAAACAAAATAACAACAAAGAAAACACAGAAAAGACAAAAATCACTCTGCAAAACAGTCCTCAAATATCTCAAAGACACGTCACAAACAAACAAAAGCACCTTGCTGTAGAGGGAGGGATACAAAGGGATGTATTTTTGCAAAGTAAGTGCATTTGTGTGTGTCTATTTATGCTGTCTGCGTAGTTCATAAAGTTGCCCTAGTCCATTTCCAATTTCACTGATTGCGCCGCTCCCGAGTTGTGAGCATGCGCACATCGGAGCTGACCATGGTCTCCTTCAAGCGCGCATGCGCGAGCCGGCCGGCCCTTCATTTGCATGGGGTCACGGCTCATTTCAATGTAACACGCCCACGTCCCTCCCAATTTGTATTACTCCTCCTTACGCCTCTGGAAAAAATCTTACGCTTGCGCAATTTCCTGCGCAAAAGCTACGTGAATCGGGGGATTACGCGGCTAGATGGCGCAAGTCTAACGTAATGGCGGTGCGCTACGCCGGACCGATAATGCGCCGATGTACGTGAATCTGGGCCAATATGCTCGAGAGACACCGGCGAATTGCGGGAGGGGGACACGTCCCCTCCTGCTGCTTTAGCAGCTCATGAGCTGTTTATAAAGCCAGCCGCTGACTGCAAAAAACAATGCCAGGGTTTTGGCTAATATCTTTGGCCATAATTTCGATAAAGGACTTGTAAACCACAAAGTATATATACGTAAGTGGCCAGATAGCACACCTTTTTTACAATGTTTCAATTTTCTATTGTATTGTTAACTTACTTTCTTTTATTTGCATTTAGTAACTGCAACCCTCAGGAAAATAAATGGGACATACAGTATCTGCAACCTTTAGTGCAAAAACAAAAATTGATAGTACAGCAACTTTCAGGTCCTTAGTTGTGGTGGTTGTATTCTTTTTATCCACACCATTTTCCCATGCAATCCTGCTATTAATACACTTTGGAATTGGTTTCCTAAAACTAGAGAGTGCAATATCTGGTGCAGCTCTCCACAGAAACCAATCAGCTTCCACATTTTTTTCCCCTTAAAGCTTAATTGAACACATTGAAGTTAGAGGCTGATTGGTTACCATGCACAACTGTACCAGATTTGGCACTCTCCAGGTTTAGTAAACCACTCCCCTATGTGTCTTATGGTGACAATTGTATTGTCCCCCTTGGATTGGGAACGTGTTAGGGCTACATAACATTGTGTTAGGATACCATATTACCTTTCTCTCATTTCCAAAAGAGATGTTTTGTAGTCCACAAAGATGGGAGGAAGCAATGCTAACAGATAGCAGTCTAGAAAAAGTGAGCATAGGAAGTTATCAGTTTACAAGATTTCTGGCTGGATGAAAAATGTTTTTTTTTTTTGTTTTGTTTTTTCACACAGATAAACAGATAAATTAAAATACTCTTGATGGTACATTTAACAGACCAAAATGGAGAAAATAAGAGAAATGCATTGTTAAGCCCTGTACACACGATCGGTCCATCCTATGAGAACGGTCTGATGGACCGTTTTTTATCGGTTAACCGATAAACCTGACTGATGGTCAGTCGTGCCTACACACCATCGGATAAAAAAACGATCGCGTTAGAACGCGGTGACGTAAAACACAACGATGTGCAGAAAAAAATGAAGTTCAATGCTTCCAAGCATGCGTCGACTTGATTCTGAGCATGCGTGGATTTTTAAATAACCGATGGCGCCCACACACGATCGGTTTGGACAGATGAAAACGGTCAGACTGTTCTCAACGGTTTAACCGATCGTGTGTACGCGGCCTTAGGCCACGTACACATGACTAAATAAATCTGATCAAAACGGTCTGACAGACCGATTTGATCGGATTTGTCTGCTGGGATATATTGGTTTGATCAAACCAAAATCCCTGCCGGCAGACAGCGCGGTGACGTGGCGGTGGCGTTGACGCTGCCACATCACCGCACCAGGAAGTAAAAAACTTCCACGCATGCGTCAAATCCATTCGACGCATGTGCGGGCAGATATGTCCGCTGGTTAGTGTACTAAACCATTCGAAACCATTCGGCGCGTGTGCGAGAAGACATGTCTGCTGGTTAGCGTACTAACCAGCAGACATGCTTTGAAATCTGTCAGGTGGCCAAATCCGTCGGCTCGCCCGTACACACGGTCGAATCTGTCTGCTGGGACGGTCGGGCCGACCGTTTCCAGCAGATAGATTTGATTGTGTGTACGCGGCCTGACAGGCAGCACTGATGGGCACATATTGACATTTATAATGGGCACTGAATGGCATTGGGTGGTATCCCTGGTGGTCTCTAGTGGTCTCTAGTGGTCGTCCCTGGTGGGCTCTAGTTGGCACCCTTGATGCGTCTGCACTTATAATTAATGCGCTGATTATCAGCACAGCCCCCCCCCCCCCCCTGTCAGGAGAGCAGCCAATCGGCTCTCCTCTACTTGTGCCTTGTCAGCGTGAGTAGAGAAAAAGCCGATAAACTTCCTGGACACAGCTGATCACATGGTAAAGAGCCTACGTCATAGGCTTTTTACCTGGATAAGAGATGCTGTGAGACTGTCCCACCACAGCACCAATCCCTGTGTTGTGCGTACCCAGTCAGAATGATACAACCACTTTCCAGCTGTCATTTTGCTATAATATGGCGAACGGTTAAATATCAAGTATTGTTTAAATCTGCATGGAATGGTGAAAACAGTATCTACCTGGGCACTGCAGAATATAATTTAATATATTTCCTTTCGGTGCAAAGTATGACATGGTAACATTAATATAGATACTGACAAACATGGCAGACAGCTGTAGCAGGAATACATGGTTAGAAAACAGATCACTTGACCGACAACCAGCAAAACATCGTTCATTGCTCGAAAACGTTGCCAACATTAACCAATAAAAAAAAAATCTTTAAATGAGCAATCGATTCCATACGTAGTGTTGATGTCTCACGTACAAGTGGGGTCATCTATTAGTTCCGCTCATACGTGATAATGTTCAAGAGATGTTTTACTGATGACCTTCATGCCAACGAATAGAAAATCGTTCATTTGCAAACGATACGACACAACTTTTACATTTTTTCAATCCATCTTTTTCGTTCACAATATCGATATCGGGTATTACTTGCTGGACATCAACGAGTAGAAGGGAGGGCGCACCGACCTAGAGCATTACCATAGTTCTGAGGAGGGCTGCAAGACTCTGGACTTTGCCCTAAAATTTGGCTACATCACCCTTTGGCTAAAAACACCAGAGCGCAGGAGATTTTTGTATTGTTTTTTGTTACACATTAAATGGACATTGATGACTGGAGGAACTATGTATATATTATGTATATAGACTGTCCATACTATAGATGATTTTTTTTAAATAAAGGATGCTATTTTAGCAAGATTCTAGTTGATCTCTTTACTACTGGAGCTGTGTTGCATTGAATGCTAAAATTGTATCAATCCTTTCACATGGAAATGAACATTTGGATATGAGCAAAGTGATTGAATATATGGACTGCTGTAAGTTTAAAACTATCTTCATTCAAGAGGATATGAGAAATAAGCATCAGGTATGCTCCTTTACTGTCACTTGATCAAATAATAATTTATATTGCTCAGAAATCCAGACCAGAAAACATATCGGAATACACCCCAAGTCTCAACTACTTTTTTTTTATTCCAGGAAGGAACAGTTACAATATACAATATATCCATTGATATATATCATCTGATCTCCAAAGGATCTCGTTGATCTCCATAAAAGAAGACTTCTGTTGTATCCTAGCAATAAAGATAATGCTAGTAGAGCATGTTCATGCAATTTTTTTTATAATTTCAACATACTGTATACAATACAGAGTAAAAATTGAATAGATAATAAAAGAGTGTTAGGGCTCTTTCACACGGGGCGGTAATGATCCGCCCCGTGAACCTCCGCTTGCTCAGTAGGGATCACTCCGCTGATTCCCGCTGAGCCGGCGGATGACAGGGCAGTCCCCGCACACTGTGCAGGGACCACCCTGTCTTTTCTCTGCTCTCCTCTATGGGGGGATCGGATGAACATGGACCGTCTGTCCGTGTTCACCCAATCCAATCCGCAGACAGATGGAACAATAGGTTTCTCCTCTGTCTGCAGAATCGGAGGATTGAGGAACCGGGTGAGATCGGGTGTCAGCGGATGTTCATGATTTTTTAAATAAAGGATGCTATTTTAGCAAGATTCTAGTTGATCTCTTTACTACTGGAGCTGTTTTGCATTGAATGCTAAAATTGTATCAATCCTGCGGGTGTTCATCCGCTGACACCCGCAATCTTATAGGGACCAAAGTATGTCCCTTTTTCATCCGTACACGGATGGATAAAAAAGCGGACATACGGTCCACCCGTGTGAAAGAGGCCTTAGTTACACACAAACACCTACAGTATGCATAATAATAAAAAAAAAAAAATCAAAACATGTTTAGTGCAAATTAACATTTTATTATTGTGAAGAAGGGCCCATTTTTGTTTGTGCAGTTCGTTAAAACTTTAAAATACATTAAAATACATTGGGTGAGATTTACTAAAATTGGTGCACACAGAATCGGGTGCAATAGTGCATAGTAACCAATAAGCTTCCAGGTTTTAGCCCTTGTTCACACTGAACACGGCCTTGAAATCATGTAACTTGCACAATTTCAAAGCTGCATTTTAGTCCAACATTGGGGGCTACTTGAAAGACATCTGAAGTCGTTTCAGAAGTCACCAAAATTAGTGCAGGGACTACTTTGGAAATCAGTGTGGCGCAGCAAAGTTGGCGTCACACCGATTGGGATGGTGCCATTGCCGGAAAAAGGCTGCGATTTGACAAATCACAATCATAAATGCTTTTTATACGCACAAAAGCAAAGGTATCCATCAAAATTTAGACAATCTCAATAAACTGGACACAGATAAGCAATCCTAGAACACGTTCAGCCACCCTCTGTAGCTAACTAGATAATTGGAGCTAACAAGTTTTCAGGGCAAAAAAGTTTACCAAGACATCTTTGGATATTCACCAACACTTACAGTAGATGATGAATTTGCTGGCCTATGGGTCTTGGAAATATTTGAGAAAGGGTCTTAAAACAAGGCAATTTAAAATAAATAAATAAATATATATATATATATATATATATATATATATATATATATATATATATATGTATGTATATATATATATATATTTTTTTGCTTTATACATTACTGTAATGTATGTTTTACAGTTTACTTTTATATTTTTTCATTTTTCAATTTAACTTATTAGAAGGCAGATTTTCCTTACTGCTATTTACATAGATAATGATTTCTCTTCTATCAATTCTGTCAATCTTCATTTCTTCTTGGCTTGGTTGCCTATTGTATCAGCAGGTTTATTTACACAGTAATTAATTCAAATGAAAAGTCAGGCTGGATGTTATTAATAATTAGTACTTAAACCACAAACCCCTTGGGCTTTTGTCCATCGCATGTAATTGAGAACACTGTCTGCTGTTCTACAACCCTTCCCAACATCTTTGTTTATAACGCTATGCTCTGTTTTTACAATATATTGATTTTCCACTGCTGATCTATATTACTTGTACAGTAATAAAATAGTCTGTCTTGCTATATATTTGATAGTGAAAAGGTAATATTATTCACTGTAATAGCCTTAGAGAAATTTATTTCTGCAGTGCAAAAATTACTTTATAGTCTTTTTAATTGTACTATTTCTAGAGTAAGTATGGGTCATGTCATAAATGCATTCTAATATAGTAGTAAAATTAACACAATCAGGATGCATGACATTTTGTACTAGACCATTTTACATAATAGTAAACCATCTTATTTAAGTTCTAGCTGCCTTTTGCCTGGGAGATAATCCGAGTTTTAATACCCATGGAAGTAGCGTAATTTGTTCCACCCTACACCAACCCTCAATAATAATATTGGTAATAATATCACAGATGTAAAATACCCTAGTATCAAACAGAAATACAATAACTTCTAATAGTTTCTTCTTTAAATATGAACAAAACTTGAACAACATAAATAAGTCTGTGATCAATAATGCAGCCCTTATTCCAGGAATAAGAACAAAAGAGCATAAATCAATCCTTAATTAAAGGGGTTGTAAAGGAAAACATTTTTTTTCATAATAAGCATCCTTTACCTGCAGACATTCCTCTTTTCACTTCCTCATTGTTCGTTTTTGCTCAGAAGTTGCTCTATTTCTTCTCTGTTCTGTTCACTTCCTGCTTGTCTGATTGTTACTCACCACCGTGAAGGGAGGCTTTACTGCGGTGGTCAGTGACGTGCCCCGTCCCCTCCTGGGAACTACATCTGTGCGGCAGGACGCTCTCTACGTGTTAGAGACTTCAAGGAGGTGTGGATTACTGGGCGGGCCGCAATGCATACTGGGAAATGTAGTTCTTACATGAACGAGCACCGCAAACCAGGAAGTGAATGAGAGAACAGAAACTAGAAGGCGGAGGTTATATAGATGAAGGAATTTAATAGGTATTTAATCGTTTTTTTAACAGAATCATTACACTATTCTGTCTGTCTACCTTGCAGACATTAATTTTAGCCGATACATTTTTTTCCTTTAAGTCCTTCTTCCCAGAATAGATTAGGTCTCTCAAAAGAGTGTGAACCACCACCAACTGGAAACATATGGACATGTGCTCACCTTCAAATATGGACCTTGCTATTGCACAGGTCAATCAATCATGCTTTACTTTTTTTCAGCCAGGATCAGCTAGCTATAAAGCTGGTTCACAACCTCTTGAGGCTGGGTTCACACTAGTGCGAAGTGGATGTGCTTTTCCCGCATCCAATTCGCATGACAGGAGAGTGTGCACGGCTCTCAATGGAGTCCGTTTACTCATCTCTATGATGGCCGCGGAGTGGATTGCATAGGGGTCCTGTGCATCTTTGGCTCCGTTTCAGGTGCGAATTCAGGCAAAAATTCAGCCCTGATTAGTCCCTGAAATGGAGAACAGGGACGTGTGCACCCAGCCTAACTCTTCTCAGCTCACATCCAGTGCAGTTCATCTGACCATGTGATAGGACACAAAGAATACAAAATTATGTTCTCTGTATAAAATTAATGACCCCTTTAATCACATTAAAAACTCACTCACATATTGGACATTTGACAAGAGGCTACAATCTCGCATTCCACAAGTGAGATATCTCCCACTGCTCACTGCCTTTACTTGATCCTGCCGACAGCTCCAGCAAAGTAAAATATTGGGCTGTGGTTCCAAGTTGAGCCCTTCAGCAATTACTTTATCATTGTGTACATTTAGAAAGGGAAGGGACTAGTATATTTCATATTTACCAGCCCCTTCCCCCACTCTCAATCCTAAAAGGATCTCCGCAGCAGCTGACATGAAATGGGAGGAGGGGAAGCCAGAAGTGCTGTGAGAGGGAGGGGGTTCGACCAGGGAAACCCTGGGCAGAAAAAGGAAGGGAAACCTAGACAGAAGAGGTGGTGGCATTTATTGGAGCCGATCCCCTCTGTTTTCCCTCTACAGCAGCTGAATGCCAGTGGGAGGTTGAGGAGGAGAAGCCAGCTTACTGCTGCTGCAGGAGGAAAATAGAGTAAATCGGTTCTAGCAAATGCTGTCCTGTCCAGGTTCCCTGGGTTGGCAAGGAAGGGACACAATCTACCTGTTACCTGCCCGTAATTAATGGGTAGATTTGCTCAAGGGGCTGCCAAGCCCCGGTGTAAAACTTAATGTGACAGGAAGGCTGCACGGGCCCCCTGAAGCATGGACGGGGTCACCATTGCAACCACTATGAACCCTGAAACTATGCCAGTGTTTTTAGCCACCAATGAGTTTACATTTATCAACATTAAACCTGTTTGATATGGTGATCCCTATGGAAGGACTTTAAACAAATCATTCAGGTTCCCTGTCCCTCTGGTATTTTCATTGATATCTTGTCTTTTATTAGCTACCTATTCGAGTGGAGTGGTGTATCTTATTATTTTACCACATTCATGTGGTTTATATATTTATTTCCAGGTGTTTTTTCAGTGCTGCCTTTTCACACACGGACAGTGGACACTCAGAGCCTGTCATTTTAGGGAATGACTCTCCTGTGTGGGAGGGGCGTATCTAGATCATTTTGCACCCGGGGCGGATCCTATATCTGGTACCCCCCCATGGTAAAATGTAAAAACACCCCACTGCGTCCCCTGCATCCTTCAATATCTCTTTGTCACTACTGTGTACCCCTCTCCACAACTGCACCACGGGACCCCTTTACATTACACAGCACCCTGCACCTCTGGACCCCTTTTACATTACACAGCACCCTGCACCTCTGGACCCCTTTACATTACACAGCACCCTGCACCTCTGGGCCCCTTTACATTACACAGCACCTTGCACCTCTGCACCCCTTTACATTACACAGCACCCTGCACCTCTGGACACCTTTACATTACACAGCACCCTGCATGTCTGGGCCCCTTTACATTACACAGCACCCTGCACCTCTGGACCCCTTTACATTACACAGCACCCTGCACCTCTGGGCCCCTTTTACATTACACAGCACCCTGCACCACTGGACCCCTTTTACATTACACAGCACCCTGCCACACTGGACCCCTTTACATTACACAGCACCCTGCACCTCTGGACCCTTTACATTACACAGCACCCTGCACCCCTGGACCCCTTTACATTACACAGCACCCTGCGTCACTGGACCCCTTTACATTAGACTGCACATCTGGACAGTGCAGACACCTCACTACAATACAGAACACCCCCCCATATACAGAACCCCCTTCTATACCTATGCCACCTCCTACAATACAGAATCCCCCCTACAGTTCAGACCCCCCTACAATACAGACCCAACAACAATACAGAACCCCCCCCATATACAGAACCCCCCTATAAAGATACCACCCCCTACAATACAGAACCCCCTACAGTTCAGACCCCCCTACAATACAGAACACACCCCCTCTACAATACAGAACCTCCTCCTATACAGATACCACCCCCTAACCTACAATACAGAACACCCCCTCACAATACAGAACCCCCTCTCATATACAGAACACCCCCCACATACAGAACACCCCCCCACATACAGAACCCCCCTCATATACAGAACACCCCCCCATACAGAACCCCCCCCCATACAGAACCCCCCTCATATACAGAACCCCCCCTCATATACAGAACAATCCCCCACATACAGAACCCCCTCTCATATACAGAACACCCCCCACACACAGAACCCCCCTATACAGAACACCCCCCCCCCCCTTTAGTGCAGACACCCCCTTGCCTTGAGACCCATAGTGCTCACCTGGGGTGGCACCCAGTGAGGTCCGCCCCCTCCGCCCCATGCTTAGTCCGCCTGTGAGGGGTACGGGTACATTTAGTTAGTGCAGTGTTAGTTATCTCGGTCCTCCTGCAGGGGAATTGAGCTTGTGTAGTTACCAGTATATGCCGTTACTGGGGTTCTTTTAATAGATAATGATCTGGGTAGGTCCACCTGTTATTTATAGGGGACCAGTTTTTATGCCCTATATATGTTTTTGATATAGCTTATAGCTTTAATACAATTTGTAGTCAACTCTTTAGGGTATGCAGCGGTCTGTTTCTTTTTTCTTTTTTTGGTTATACTCTATATTAGATTGCACCCCCTAATAATATCGGTGTGTACTGCAGCTTTCATAATCAGGTGGGAATCCCATATTCTCTCTTTTTTCTCAACATTAAAGCCAAATAGCTGCTGAATCAAACATTGCAGTAAGGTGTGCATGTAAGTTAGAGACATTCTGTGAGGACTTCTACTTCAGTTCTTAGTGTCATTTACAAATACAGTATATAGGACTTTTAATACCAAACTCTATATCATTTATAAATAGGAATCCCAACACTGAACCTTGGTGTACACCTTTAACTACTTGCCAATTGCTCAGTGTATATATTCTGTGAGCCAGCGACAGGTACAGGCACAATCACGTACATGGACTTGGCAGCCTTCTTCTGTGTTTGGGGCATGCATGCACGTACCTATGCTGTGAATGGACAAAGCATGATTTTGACAGCAGATTTCAGAAAATTATTTTGTCTGAAATCTGCTGATTGGCTGTGCCCAATTACACAAATACACAGAACTCTGTGTACAGGGAACAGTGATCTGGCACACAGCTAATCCCTTGATTGGCCCTAGATGTTAACCCCTTCTCAGCCAGTGTCATTAGTACAGTGTCGGTTTACAGTATTATCATTTATCACTGTATTAGTGTCACTAGCGACATTAGTGTCAGTGAGTGACCTTTCCAGATAGTGTCTGTTAGTGCCATATTGCCCTATCACAGTCCCACTATAGGTTGCTGATCACTGTTATTACAGTATAGCGTCTATAGCTGCATAAATTCCAGTATATATACACCATAGTTTGATAATGTTCAAACCAATTAACCACTTCATTACTGAGCACTTAAACCCCCTTCCTGCCCAGACCAATTTTCAGCTTTCAGCGCTGATGCAATTTGAATGACAATTGCGCGGTCATACAACACTGTACCCAAATTATATTTTTATAATTTTTCCCCCACAAATAGAAATGTATTTTGGTGGAATTTGATCACCTCTGCGGTTTTTATTTTTTGTGCTATAAACAAAAAAGACAGAAAATGTTGAAAAAAATAATATTTTTTACTTTTTGTTATAATAATATCCCAATGTTTTTTTAAAAAAAAAATGTTTCCTCAGTTTAGGCCGATACGTATTCTTCTACATATTTTTGGTTAAAAAAAAATCGCAATAAGCGTTTATTGATTGGTTTGCGCAAAAGTTATAGCGCCTACAAAATAGGGGATAGATTTATGATTTATTTTTTATTATTTACTAGTAATGACGGCGATTTGCGATTTTTTTCAGGCCTGCGATATTGCGGCGGACACACTTTTGACACTATATTGGAACCATTCACATTTACACAGCGAACAGTGCTATAGTAATGCACTGATTACTGTATAAATGTGACTGGCAAGGAAGGGGTTAAATGTATTCCCAGGGAGTGATTCTTACTGTGGGGGGAGGGGACTGACTGGGGGAGGTGACCGATCTGTGTCCCTATGTACAAGGGACACAGCATCGGTCTCCTCTCTCCCTCACAGGACGTGGAGCTCCGTGTTTCCCAGCTGCGCGCCCCCAGCGGCGCTCGCTGGGAATGCAAATAAAAGGACATCCAGGGACGTCCACCCAGCAGTTGAGAGCCGCGCTGTGGACGTATTCCGTCTACAGCGCTGGTCTCAAGTGGTTAATAAGCACGTATTGCTTTCTTTTTTTTTTTTTTTTTTACCAAAAGACATGTAGCAGAATACTTTTTGGCCTAAATATATAAAGACATTCGATTTTTTCAATTTTTTATTGTATGTTTCATAACAGAAAGTTGAATATATTGTTGTTGTTTTTTCAAAATTTCCATTTTTTTTTAAATTTCTATAATAAAAAAAAACAGTGGTGATCAAATACCACCAAACAATAGCTTTATCTGTGTGTAAAAATCAATATCAATTCATGACTGTGCAATTTCCAGTTAAAGTGGCACAGTGTTGAATAGCAATAAAATTCTCTGGTCATGACGGGGGTAAAACCTTCCGTGGGGGGTCAAGTGGTTAATAACCTGAGACCATTCAGAGTATGAATCATTATAGACTACTCTTTGAATACAGTCTTTAAGACAATTTTCTATCTATTTACAGGCTAAATTTTGTAAACCTATAGACTTATACATTAACCATGTTGGGGGAACAGTGTTAAATGCTTTTACAACGTCCAATTATAGTATTTTCACAGTCAGGCTTTCATCTAAGTCTCTGGTTACATCATTAAAAGAAATCAGCTTATATTTGTCTATCCACTCCCCATTGGGGACGTCTCATGTTTTACCATATCTTCATCAGTATAACGGATTCCAGCTATTTAATACCTGAAATTCTCTTATATGTGAGATAATAATACTGTTAGGCCTGATGCACACGATAGGATAGCCAGAAGACAACGGTCTGATGGACCATTTTCATCAGTCAAAATCGATCGTGTGTGGCCCCCATAGGTTATTTAACCTTAGGTTAAAAAAGCCAACTTGCTTTAAAATTAACCTATGGACTCCTAACCGATAGGTCAAAACCGATCGTTAGTAGGCACGACCATCGGTTAAAAATCCACGCATTCTCAGAATCAAGTCGACGCATGCTTGGAAGCATTGAACTTCATTTTTTTCAGCACGTCATTGTATTTTACGTCACTGCGTTCTGATACGATCGTTTTTATAACTGATGGTGTGTAGGCACATCAGACCATCAGTCAGCTTCATCGGTTAACCTATGACAACAGTCCTTCAGACCGTTCTTATCAGATGGACTGATCGTGTGTACAAGGCTTTACCCTTTATCCATGTCATAGTGTCGCAAGCTGTATTTTCATTATCAGTCCTGGAATGGAAATATGGAACTACTGTCACAATTTTGTAGTGTTATTCTACATTTCTTTTCTTTGTTCTTTCAAAAATTAAAAAAATGTATTAAAGATAGGATAAAACATAAAGAGAAAACTGATTTGTCAGTCTTTTTTGAATCCATTCTAATTATTGCTTTGAAATGCAAACCATTTGTGTATAAATTAAAAAAAAACAATATAAATACATTTTCCCCTTTTTTATAAGTGATCACATTCCCTCTGTTCTCAGTTGCAAAGGAGCTGGGGGAGGTGAAGCAGGAGGACGCCAATCTTTCCAGTGAAAGGGCTGCGCAGGAGGGGTGTGTCAGCACAAGTCTGATCATTGGAAGAGTGCCCAACATAGCTAAAAAACTGACCACACTGTGTTCTCCTGCTTGGTCAGTTTTTAATAGAAAAGCAGAGGGACTGGCAGCAACAGGGATTTTACACAAAGGAAGTAAAACAAAGAGAACAGGATACTTTCTGATACAAATACATGGTAAAGCAGGTACATATCAGGAATATGAAATGGTGGGTTTACATAAACTTTTTGGGGACACATTGGTCTAAACCAGGGGTGTCCAAACTTTTTTCAAAGAGGGCCAGATTTGATGAAGTGAACATGCGTGAGGGCCGACCATTTTGCCTGACATTCTTTGAACCATTAAAATTCGGTCTAAGCGTGTTCGTCTGAGCACGGCCCAACAAGAGTTCTCTTGCCTTTGTGGCTGTGTGTGGTGAAGAGATGAGCTTGGGCGTGTTATTTGGATATACTGTATATATTTCTTTTGTGGCCCCTATGAATCCCAGAACTCTGCTCAGGGATAAGGATGAGCTTGGGCGAGTTATTTGGATATACCGTATTTATCGGGGTAAAACACGCACAGGCTCACCATTGCCATGAATGCAGCCTCACCATTGCCATGAATGCAGCCTTACCATTGCCATCGGTGCAGCCTGATCAATGCGCATCTGCAGCCTTGGAGGGCGGGGAAGGGGGAGTGCCGACAGATTACAAACAGGAGAATCTCTTGTTTACTCTGTGGCCTCTTTAAAACAAAGTCCCGCTTCTTATGATAGACAGAACAGTCGTCCAATGGCATCAGAGGACACGGGACTTCCAATAGAGTCGCTGCTGAGTAAACAGGAGATTCTCTTCATGTAATCTGACAGCGCTCGTCCTGCCCCCTTACTGGCCCCCTCCAAGGCAGTGCCGATAAATACGGTATATACATTTTGTGGCCCTGGGGGCAACAAACAATATATATATCCAAATCCCCAGGGGCGATATTAAATCAAAAGGGGGGCCGCATTTGGCCCGCGGGCTGGACTTTGGACATGCCTGGTCTAAACCATCTGGTTCAAGTGATATACAGTAGTTGCTTTTATTTTGTCTAATTGTTTCTGGACTATATTAATTTAGAGCCATTCAGGGATGGTCTGGCCATTGGGGCTACAGGGAGTTTCCCGGTGGGCCGATGGCTCAGTGGGCCGGCTTTAGTGACAGCAGACCGCCGCCCCCTCCTCCACTCCTCTATCTCTCTCTTCCCACAGCGCTCACCTGGGGGGAACAGAGAAGCAGGGGGAGGACCAGAGGAGAAGGCCTGGGAGTTTCTCACTGCTGCCTAATCTTGTCCCATGTGGGGGGCACCGAACTGATTCTTTGCCCCGGGTGAAATAATGTCTAGCTTCCCCACTGGTACTGCCTATAAGAGTACCAGTACCAGGCATTTTACTCTAATAAAGTAGAACGGCTAATGGCTAGTGAAGGGGGAGAGGGGGCTTGGGTGGCCGGGGGGTGCGGGAGTTGTCCAGCTGCCATGGGAGAGACCTGTCAAAGTGGGCCAGTCTGGATGAAGTCCAGGGCCAAATTGTTGTCCCAGTCCAGCCCTGGAGCCATTGGTTCATATGAAGCTGTGACAACACTTCCCTATTATGAACTTGAGCTTCATCATTTTCCTTTGCATAAAGAGAGCTGAAGAAGGTATTTCATGGATTTATTTCCTCTTTGTCCCCAGTCACCAATACTGAGTTCTTTTGTAAGGGACCTACATGATCAGACCTGAACTATTTACTATCATTATATTAAAACATTTTTTTCAGGCTTATATTAATTCCTTTCACAATCTGTGGTTTGTTTTGAATTTTTACGAGTTATTTTTTACATCTTTTGTATATGTCTTTTTAACTTTGAAATAACGAAAGAGTACCTTTTTATTTTTTTCGTTTTAAATGCCATTTTCGTAGTTTTATGGCTTTTTTTTGTCTCTTTCCATGTGTATGGGTATGCATATATCTGGCTGTATATACATACATACATGTGTGCATTTTATATAATTATAATACAAACCATTAGTACTTCCCCATTACATTGTTCCCCATTATTTTTTCCTCCCCTGCTTCTCTTTTTTTGTAGTGGGTACATCTCAGTATATAATCCCGCCACACATTATGGTGGCTTACATATATGTGCACATGAGCAATAAGAGAGGGGAGATGTCCATTATAAGCTTTTCTTAACTTCATATATATGTGTATATATGTACACCTAAACTACCATATCTTAGCTTATAATATATATTATTTTTAAAGAGCAGTGTTAAAACTTTGTGTCCTTCTTTCTTTTTTAATATTTTATATTCAGATCTTCTATTTTAATAATAATATTTTTATGGGTCTCTAATGTATTTCTTATGTTTTTCGCGTAGTAGCAGAGTGCAAACCCCGTTACTTAGCTTATTCCTTAAAACATGTGCCATTAGTAGTGTAAAGTCCCTCATCTTGTTGAGGTCATTTACACTCATTTACACTGATTGATTGATTGATTGATTTAATGGATTTATAGCGTGCCAAGTACTGACCCGTCAAGGCAGTGTCTATTACCAATAGGTGGC
Source organism: Rana kukunoris (assembly GCA_029574335.1). Lineage (NCBI taxonomy): Eukaryota > Metazoa > Chordata > Amphibia > Anura > Ranidae > Rana > Rana kukunoris. The sequence continues at coordinate 92,412,373 of CM056056.1, read as the reverse complement.
AACACCACACAAGCATATATAAATAGGCTATTAGCAGCCTTTACAACTAGCTTGAAGAAGGTGCGCGCTGTGATTTCCACTAATCCATGGCGCATGCACCGAAACGTGTTGCATTCTGAGTCAATGTTCATGTGACAGCAGAAGCAGGACAAACAAGTGACGCGTTTCACAACATCATTGTTGGTTAGTCATAGCTATGACTAAGCATCAGTGATGTTGTTAAATGCGTCAGCTGCTTGTCCTGCTTCTGTTGTCACATGAATGTTGACTATTCATTACAATAAAGGCTTTTATTGGATGTCCAGAATCCATTTCTTCTGTAAGTTAAAAGTTACCAGTAACCAATATCATATTAATCAAAATGAATCAAATAATGTAACTCAAATCAAAGGAAATCACACGTGTGATTAAATAGTTGCATGCATCTTGAGGTTTCACTTCAAAAGATCTATAATTTCTCTAGTAAGTTTACTAACTTGTGGGTTTCACACTAGTAGGGAACCCCTTCCTGGGGTTTCTGAGAGGTTTCAACCCTGGGTACATGGAGTGCCTTGAAAAAGTATTCATACCTCTTCAAATTTTCCACATTTTAGTTAAGGGCAGAGCTTTTTTTCTCAGAAAATAGGTGCAGGAAATCAGATTTCACAAACAGTAGAAGGGTCTTAAAGGGACATTAAATACCAGAATTGCATTACATACAGCGTGCAGAGTTCAGGGGGTTACAAAGCTGTCACCTGTAAACACAGAAACCAGACTTCTGTGTTTACAAGTGATTGTGGTGAGCGGGCACCAAAGGGTCTGAGCCAGAGGTGGTGGAACTGAGTTCCCCCAAGTTCCCTCTGAAAAAAAGCCCTGGTTAACGGTATCAGAGCAAAGGGGGCTGAATAAAAATGTACACCACACTTTTCAGATGTTTATTTGTAAAAAAAAATTAAAACCATTTATTATTTTTCTTCCACTTCACAATTATGTGCCACTTTGTGTTGGTCTATCACATAAAATACCATTAAAATACATTTACAATTTTGGTTGTAACATGACAAAATGAGGAAAAGGGGTGTGAATACTTTTTCAAGGCACTGTAGTTGTCAGATATTGGCTTTCATGTTCACAATGTATTCTAGTTTATAGTAAAGCAAGGACGAGTAAGAATATTTGTGCGGTCCTTACTTCCGCCTACTGGGGAGATTTGCTCTTTTTTTTTTCTCTTTTGATTGTTGCTAACTGTTGTTAATATAAAAGAAGTAGACAGAAAATCGCCTAACAGCAACATCTCTTCTCGGGATAATGGTCCTGTTCAGACAAGAATTTAGGGAGCATCTCCCGAGAAGGGGACACAGACAGCCATATAAACCTGAATGAGGTTCTAACCCTAGTAGGGCAGTAATTTGGCAGTAATTCTACTTTAACAACAGATTTTATCCAACTCTATTTTTAGAAAGAATTTGAAATTTAAATTAAATGTAGTATGTAATGTGGTAACAATGTTTTTTTTTATTATTTTTTTTTTTTACAAAGGGTAAATCCACTTTGCACTTGCACTTGGAAGTGCAGCCGCTGTAAATCTGAGGGGTAGATCTGAAATGAGGGGAAGTTCTGCTGATTTTATCCTTCAATCATGGTCAAGCTAAAATGCTGTTTTTTATTATCCTTGCATGTCCCCCTCGAATCTACAGCGACTGCACTTCCAAGTGAACTTTCAGTGCAATTTCAAGTGCACTTTGCACTTGTAGTTTGCACTTGTAGTGCAAAGTGGATTTGCCTTTCGTAAAAAAAACAAATGTGTTGTATTCTGTGCATGCGTTGCTTTTATTTTGTTTTCCAAGAAATGTAACATCAGCCTGTAGATGTCACTATTGCTGTTATGCTCATACAATGTTAGTACAATAGGCAAAAGATTCATGGCTTCACCATCTCATACTTATCTTTTAATATAGGTTTGACATGATGCATGTTGTGTCTCATTCCAGGTGAGTGACAGTATGTTCTAGTGCATTGACAGGATAAATACTGGTTCATCTCTCAGAATGGTAGTATGCAATCTCTTAGGCCCCATACACACGAGCAGACAGATTTGAACAAATCTGTCTGCTGGGGACATATTGGTTTAATCGTGTACACACGATCAAACCAAAATCCCCGCCGCCAGACGGCGCGGTGACGTGGCGGTGACGTTGACCCCGCCACGTCACCGCACCAAGAAGTAAAACACTTCCGCGCATGCGTCGAAACCATAGCGTACTAACCAGCAGACATGTCGGGCGGACGGGTTCCCAGCCGACAGATTGGTAAGCATGCTTTCCAATCTGTCGGGTGGCCAAATCCGTCTGTTTGCCCATACACACAATCGAATCTGTCTGCTGAAACGGTCTAGCAGACCGTTTCCAGCAGACAGATTTGATCGTGTGTACGCGGCCTAAGAGTGAGAGGTATTGTTTGGAGCAAATTTGTGATATGTGAAGCAAGAATACATGGGGGTTGATTTACTAAAGGCAAATCCATTTTGCGCTACAAGTGCACTTGGAAATGCAGTCACTGTAGATCTGAGGGGAAGATCTGAAATGAGGGGAAGCTCTGCTGATTTTCTCAAACAATCATGTACAAGCAAAACTGCTTTTTTTTTTCTTAGCATGTCCCCTTCAGATCTACAGCGACTGCACTTCCAAGTGCACCTGTAGTGCAAAGTGGATTTGCATTTAGTAAATATACCCCATGGTGTATCACAGACTGAATCACTGCAGAAATCACTTTGACTTTTAATTGCCTAATTGTTGGTCTTCAGTGGAAAATGTTGCATTTAATGCAACCGTTTCCCTTGTCAATGTTTACACAAACGTTTTATACGTTTTACAGGACGTACATGTATATTTTGGTTGTGGTCCCTTTAAGATAAAGTTCAAGAGTTATTATTTAGTACTCAGGGATGTAGGGTGAGGAGTTCCGGGGCAGTCTGCTCAGAGAGGAGAGGACTAGCAAGACTTTGTTGGGGGAAAGAGCCTTCAAACCCTAATTACAGGGACTTTGGTGTTAAGCCACCTGCAAATAAAGCTTAAAAGGGTCAGAAAGGGGTCAGCACCTGTCTGTGAGGGTGTGTGGAGTAGATCACAACTGTGAGGCCGCATACACACGATCAGAACGGTCCGATGAAACTGGTCTTAAGACCAGTTTCATCGGACCAATTCGATGGTGTGTACGGCCCATCGGACCGTTGTCTATCGAACCAAAGTTTTAAAACTTGCTTTAAAATCTGTTGGTTAGTACACAAAAGCATCGGACCAAAACCCACGCATGCTCAGAATCAAGTCGACGCATGCTTTGAAGCATTCAACTTCGTTTTTTTACCACGTCGTTGTGTTCTACGTCACCGCATTCTGGTCTGATCGGATTTTTGGCCTGATGGTGTGTACGCACATCAGACCATCAGACCACTTCAGCGTGGTCCAATGAAAACGGTCCGTCGGACCAGTTTCATCGGACCGGTCTGATCGTGTGTACGTCGTCTGAGAAAGTGTGGACTCTCTAGAGACTAAAGCTGGGTTCACACGTATGTGAATTGGTTTTCCTGCATACTATTCACATGACAGTAGAGTGTGCCTGGCTCGCAATGGGGGCCTCTTCACACATCTTCGGGGCGGCCTCGGTCTTCATTTGGAAAGGGTCTTATGCATCTTTGGTTCTGATTCAGATGGGAATTCAGAACCTGATTTGTACCTGAATCAGTGAACAGGGAAGCACCGGACCCACTGCTGCGAGCTGCGGCCACAGCATGTGTGAACTCAGCCTCAGGCACTTGCATTTTATACAGTATTATATATATATATATATATATATATATATATATATATATATATATATGTATATATATGTATATATATATATATATATATATATATATATAGAGCTTTATATATATACTGTGTGTGTATGTGTGTGTGTATATATATATATATATATATATATATATATATATGTGTGTGTGTATCTCACACAAGTGATTAAACCACTCACATTTCTGTAAATATTTTATTATTTCTTTTCATGTGACAACACAGAAGGAATTATACTTTGCTACTATGTAAAGTAGTAAGTGTACAGCTTGTATAACAGTGTAAATTTGCTGTCACCTCAAAATAACTCAACACGCAGCCATAAACTAAACTGCTGGCAACAAAAATGAGTACACCCCTAAGTGAAAATGTCCAAAATTTGGCCCAAAGTGTCAATATTTTGTGTGTCCAACATTATTTTTCAGCACTGTCTTAACCCTTCTGGGCATGGAGTTCATCAGAGCTTCACAGGTTGCCACTGGAGTCCTTTTCCACTCCTCCATGACGACATCACAGAGCTGGTGGATGTTAGAGACCTTGCGCTCCTCCATCTTCCGTTTTTTGGATGCCCCACAGAGGCTCAATAGAGTTTAGGTCTGGAGACATGCTTGGCCAGTCCATCACCTTTACCATCAGCTTCTTTAGCAAGGCAGCGGTCATCTTGGAGGTGTGTTTGGGGTCGTTATCCTGTTGGAATACTGCCCTGCAGCCCAGTCTCCAAAGGGAGGGGATCATGCTCTGCTTCAGTATGTCACAGTACATGTTGGCATTCATGGTTCCCTCAATGAACTGTAGGTCCTCAGTGCCAGCAGTACTCATGCAGCCCCAGACCATGACAACACCACCACCATGCTTCATTGTAGACAATACAAACTTGTCTTTGTACTCCTCACCTGGTTGTCGCCACACACGCTTGACATCAGCCCTTTAACTATACTACATGCTTTTGTTTTTCTTAATATAATGTGCAAATCGTTGGGAAAGTTTTAATACTGAAGTGCACTTATTTTCTGTTCTGTATATTTACAGACATGTTATAACAATAATTTGCTAACACATTACTTTATTTAAAGCTCATCTTTCTGGTTGCATCCTCAGTAAGTGACTTGCATATATATCATTTTTATGAGAGGACCTGTCAACATGCAAATGAGAGGATGTTTATGGATGCAATGAGTCGTCAAATTAGCTGCAATTATAAGCTAAAGATTCCTGGTTTTAGAAGGTGACACTGCAATCATTCATCCCCAGCCTGGAAACAGCTCTGAATGATTGAAAATACAAATGCAATGTTACACTGAAGTACTTGCTATTAATCTGCTGTATATCCAATAGGAATAGAAAATGAAAACACAGACTTTCTTTCTAAGCAAGTGCCAAATTGTGACACCATTCAAGCTTTCCTTGAAATGAGATGTTTGTTCTCTCTATTGAGTCGATTTCCTCCAGGTATTTCACTTTTCTACCGAAAGCCATACATACTGGCACATTAATTTATTTTGCATTTTGCCCTTAGGCTGCATTCACATCTAGGCGACAAGTAACGGCGCGTACGTGGCTTTACTTGCCGCGATTCGATTCATTTTTTTTTTTTTTTAAACAAATTCTCTCCATTGATGTCTATGGCCGAACACCAATGTCGCCTGAAAAAAAGGGTCTGGGACTTTTTTTCAGGTGGCAGGCGTACGGCGTTTCAGAGATGTGAACCATCTCTATAGACAGCAATGGAAATTCGCCCCTTCAGCGGCACGAGCGTCGGCGTCGGGCGTTTTGTCGCCTAGATGTGAATGGAGCCTTAATGTATAATCACACTAGTTTGCTATACTGAGATAAGAACTAATGTAAATAATGAAAATGTGCCCTATAAACAGAGGAATGATGGTGGCAGCAGTGAAATGTTAAATTTCACCTCACTTTTTGTTTCAATAGCAATGGTCATCGGGACAAATAGGGAGGTTAGTTTCCTCAGCTGCAACATAGATGGCGAAAAAATTGACAGAGGGTCTAACACACAACCAGACACACAAACAGACACACACACACACACATATATATGGCCACAATCTATCTATCTATCTATCTATCTATCTATCTATCTATCTATACACTTTATCACCAAAAGTATTGGGGCGCCTGCCTTTATCTGAACTTTATGGTCAAAGCAAGGACCCCAAAGACATGGATGTGTGAGTTTTGGGTGGAGGAACTTGACTGGCCTGCACGGTGTCCTAACCTCAACCCAAGAGAACAACTTTGGGATGAATCAGAGTGAAGACTGTGAGCCAGGCCTTCTTGTCCAACATCAGTGCCTGACCTCACAAATGCGCTTCTGGAAGAATGGTCAAACATTTTCAAAGACACACTCCTAAAGCTTGTGGACAACCTTCCCAGAAGAGTTGAAGCTGTTATAGCTGCAAAGGGTGGGCCAACTCAATATTTAACCCTACAGACTAAGACTGGGATGCCAATAAAATTCAAGTGCGTGTAAAGGTCCCTAAATCTTTGGTAATATAGTGTGTATATATATATATATATATACATATATATATATATATATATATATATATATATATGTATAAGTATATTACCTAACCTAGTTGCACATTTTTTGGGGGAAGGGGAGTAGATTGATCACCTCCAACTAGTGCTTGGAGAGTGAAAATGGTCTAATTGGAGACAGAACTCTAAAGAGACTTTAGTGGCCATTTTGAGTGAGGAAACTTTTAAATAAGGGGACCCATGTCATCATGGGCGTCCGCTCCATAGGGCAAAGGGGGACGCGTGTAAGGTTCGATGTGCAGGCAGCCCCGGTGTTAAAGTCACCCAGCTGAAGTTACATACAGAAAGCAGAGCTGCAGCAGGGTGCCGACTGCGCTCCTGCACCCGGCACCAGTGTGTACATACGTTGCATTGGGAGATCTCACTCTGCCTGACATGTGACTTCTAGTCCCGGCCCCTGAGGTGATGTCATTTAGATGGGACAGGAAGGGAGCGTGGCGCCGATAAACTGTAAGTGTACATCCATCTGTGCTAAAGGGGGGTCTGTGCGGAATGGGGGGTATGTGCTGAATGGAGGGGTTTATCTGTGCTGAAGGGGGGTTTGTGCTTAAAGGGGGTCCATCTGTGCTGAAGGGGGGGTAGGTGCTTAAAGGGGATCTGTGCTTAAAGGGGGTCCATCTGTGCTGAAGGGGGGTCAGTTCATAAAGGGGGATAGGGGGTCCATCTGTGCTGAAGGGGGGGTCTGTGCTGAATGAGGGTTCCAAAAATGATCCCACAAATGTGTCAAAAGTGCTGAAGGGGGGTCTGTGCTGAATGGGAGGTCTGCGTTAAGGGGGCTGTATAATCTAAAGGGGTCCAGAGGTGCAGGGTGCTGTGTAATGTAAACGGGTCCAGTGATACAGGGTGATGTGTAATGCAAAGGGGTGCAGGGTGCTGTGTAATGTAAAGGAGTCCAGTGATGCAGGGTGCTCTGTAATGTAAAGGGGTCCAGAGGTGCAGTTGTGGAGAGGCGGTACACAGTAGTGACAAAGAGATATTGGAAGATGCAGGGGGCACAATGGGGTGTTTTTACATTTTAATGTGGGGGGACTTGTGTACATTTTAACTTTTGCCCGACAGACTTGTGTACTGACGATACGAAAATCAGACAACAGACCACTATCTGCAGAAAATTTACTAGCCTGCTATTCAACATTTGTTGGCCGAAAGTTGCACAACAATTGTCAGAAGGAGAGTACTAACGGTCAGATTTTAGGACAACAGTCTGTCAACAGACAATCCTTAAAGGTCCATACACACGATCAGACTTTTTGACAACAATCCGACCATGTGTACGCTCCATCGGACAAACATTTTGTGTTTTTCATCGGACAAATGTTCGCTGTGCAAACAGACAAACAAATGTCCTATGTCGGCTAATCCAATTGTGTGTAAACAAGTCCATCGGACTAAAGACCAAAGTACAAACACACATGCTCAGAACCAATGCTAAAGATCAGCCAACAATATCAGAAGTTGCCCACAGGGTGGCGGTAAAGAGATAAAAAAAACATGTGATTTGGTGAAAGTTGGCTGAAAAGGTCCTGCCGTGTGTATGCATACCAAGTTCATGGCCAATGCCCATTTCGAGCAAAATCCACGGAAAAGTAATTTGGAAGTCCAGTCGTGTGTTTTTGAGGATTTAAGCTGATCGTGAGTATGAGGTTTAAATCTCTGCAAGTCTTAAGCCGCATACACACAATCAGATTTTCATCGGACAAAGGACATAGGACTTTTGTCCGAAGGGCATTGGCCAGGATAATTGTCGGCCAACAAACTACGTGGTTTTTCAGCTCTTTAGCACCACCCTTTGGGTAACTTCTGCTAATGTTGTGTTATGGTGAGCATTACTTCTGAGCATTCGTTTTTGTACTTTGGAGTTTTGTCCAATGGAATTGTGTACACACAAACGGAAAAACCGACAACACACAATTGTTGTCAGACAATTTTAAAGCATGCTATCCCACATTTGACCGTGGAAAATCCGACAACAATTGTCCGATGGAGCATACAAACGGTCGGAATTTTCTGCCAACAGCCTGTCATCACACAATTCCCATTGAATAATCCGATTGTGTGTATTAGGGTATAGTGTAAACCTTGCCTGCTCTGTATGCTGAGCACTCTCTATTCAATCTTACAATGAACACAGAGTACAAACACTTTATAGCAAGGGTCCCCAAACTTCCTAAACAAAGGATCTGTTTGATGTCCTTCAGACATTACGGGGCCAGACTATGGCCAGTGGCAGTAGCATTAATGGAATGAATGGTGCCCCCATATTTGATACCACCATTAGTGTCACTGGGAGGAATATTGTCATATATCAGTGGAAGAAATAGTGCGAAGAAATGCTCCCCATTCACACCTGAGACCTTGTAACACTAACAAGTCATATGACACCTGGGAGGGAAAATAGCCAATTTGGACATTTTCACTTTTGTTGCCAGGAGTTTAGACATTAATGGCTGTGTGTTGAGTTATTTTGAGGGGAAAGAAAATTTACACTGTTATACAAGCTGTACGCTCACTACTTTACACTGTAGCAAGGTGTCATTTCTTCAGTGTTGTCACAGGAAAAGATAGAATAAAATATTTACAGAAATGTGAGGAGTGTACTCACTTTTGTGAGATACTGTATATATATATATATATATATATATATATATATATATATATACACACACACACACAAACATTCATCCTTTCATTTCTGTTTTAAACATAATGGGTTGATTTATACTTTAAGGTAAATACCTTTTACATTTACAACCAAATTAAGCTAAAGAAAAAAAAAAAACTTCTGTTTTTAGAACTGTTGCAAACTATGATTGATAGGTGCAGCGGAGTCAGTTGAGATCAGACGTTGTGTAGTAACATGAACTGGCTTCTTTATTGGAACATCATCACACAAAGATGTCTCTCTTCACATGGTAAGTAGAACACACACAGCTCACAGGCAGGAAAAAGAACCAACAAGTAGATCACTGTGGATAGGAAATACAACATCATAGAATATACTGTACATAGCATAGCATATCATTAAAGTGGAGTTCCACCCATTTTTTTTATGTTTGTCTGTGCTGCATGCCCTAATCTCATAGTGTTCAGAATGGACAATTTTTATTTATTTTGTTGCTTGTAAATACCTTTATTTTGTAGTCCTTCATTACTTCCTCCTCCTTATTAGCCTAGGCTATTAAGTCACATGGCTATTTGCAAGGGTTTCTGGGATAGGCATTATGTTTCCCAGTAGTCCTTGCAAACCTGACTGAAACCTATTACATTGCTTGTGCAGCACTGAGCATGTGCGAGATATGCAAAGCTGAAATCCAGGAAGTCATACAGTCTGGCTTCATGATGCCCACACTTAAGATGGCCACGGTCTATTTCTAGATTATAAACTATCTAAATGCTGTAAGAACCTAACAAAACGGACCTTAGTTTACAGACTAACTTTACTAGACTACATTAAGCTTGTGTATTACAGGGGTATTTATATTTAAAAAGTGAAATTGTGGGTGGAACTCCCCTTTAAGCATTAGCGATATCTTGTGTTCTTTTTCTAAACTGCATTCCATACGATAGGCTAAGCTGAAGTTTTGTTGTATCACCAACAAGAACCACTTAATATTCCGGTAAGACCTGTTAAGGTCCAGATGTTTTTCACTCCAAATTACTGATGTGAACAAGCAGGGGTGGACTGACAAATCATGGTGCCCCTCACGCGCAATAGGAGGTTATGGGGCCCCTGGGCAATAGGAGATTATGGGGCCCCCAGGCAATAGATTATGGGGCCAAACAGTATACACACACACACACACACATATAGTATACAAACACAGCAGAGGCGGCTCTCTATTTTGGGAAATTAGGCGGTCGCCTAAGGCCACGCACTCACAAGGGCCTTGCGGCCGCCTAATTTTCCTGTGATCAATACTAATGTCAGCATCATCGGATCTCTCTATTAATCATCTCTCTTTCTCACCTCCCCCTCTCTCCTCCCTCTTGCATTGGATCTTAAATATGTCTGATAGGTGAGGAGGGTGCCCTGGAAGTGGTGCTGATCGCCAGTGTGCTTCCATGTCCGTGCATTTTCTGCAGCCATTTTTCTTGCATGAATTATTTTTCCCATTATGGGCGTGAGTGGGGTCCCATGTCTAAGTTTTTCCCAAGGCTTCACAAAGCCTAGAGACACCTCTGAAACACAGTATACAGACACACAATATACACACACAGTATACATACACACATAACACACATACACACGCTGAAAAGGTACAGGAGAGGCAGCTATAATCTTGGGATTTTTTTCAAAACACATTTTTACATACTGTCCCTGGTTTTACTGAGATTGGCAACTCTGATGGGCCCCCTAGTGGCATTGGGCCCTCTGGCAGTGCCCGAAAGGTCAGTCCGCCCCTGTGAACAAGTTGTAAATGTTCTGTACTAATAATTTTAGATTTGTTATTGTCGCATAGTATAATCTACTCTACTAACAACTTTAGCGTTACACCTTGTTAAAAATATATTTTCTTTTCTGAGCTGGAATAAAATGTAAATTAAAATGTACACACTGTACTGATTGTACTGAAATTTTCCTGAAACTGAAATGTTTTAAACTTAAAGTGAATTCAGAATAAAGTTTTGGTAAATAGATATCTGGGTTTAACTCAAGGAATGAATGACAATGAGATCATCAATTTATCAAATTCTAAAGCATAAAAGTTAGCATTATGATCTCCGCTGCATCTTGTCAAATTTTCTAAATGGCCTGCGCTAATGTCATAGCCTCCTTTTATTTCCCTCCATCCCAAGCCCCTGGACCCCTCAGTTGGACAATCCAGCTATTCCAATTGGCCTTCACACATCATACATTCTAGTCTACTAAAATGTGGCCTCATCATACAGACTGTCTCCAAGCCGTTGTTTACTAAATAAAGAAAGCTTGCAGGGAAAATCAATTTAAATGTTTTTTTTTTTTATTATGCACAAATGTCAGTTTTGCTGCAGCAGGTTCCCCCTCCAGGATTTTTTTCTTTTTCACTTTAAGCATCATTAAAATCACTGCTCCTTTGAAAACAATCTTTAAAAAAAAAAATGTTTTTCATTGGTACATGTCCCCCAGGCCTCCATACACGTTATGGCCAATAACTTGCATATAAGCCTTTAAAATGGGTACTTTTGATTTTTCAAGTTCAGGTCCCATAGACTTTATTAGGGTCCTTGGTTCAGGTTCAAACTTTTGCGATGTTCGGAAGTTCTGTCGTGAACTGAACCAGTAGTACTACTTTAAAGCAGCAGAAGGAGGAATTTATGAATGAAGCTGGACTCTGTCTCATCACTGCTGTTTAGACTATGCAGAAAAGTTATTAAATGTCCCCCTGTGAGTTTTGGCCAAGGGACAAGGTGCACTGTAAAATAGCAGGGTGTCTAAAACAAATTGTGCACCCGAAGATAGAAGAGTCACCCCCCCCCCCCGTGCATGTGTACGAGGCTTTAGTGTAGTATCATAAGAGTGAATCACCATAAACACCACAATGTTTTTTGCGTCACGTTTGGTCTTCATTGTAATTCCTTGTTTTGTCAATAATCTACTACAAGCTAACATTTAATTCACTAATCTTTAATATTCTAGTAAATAGCTGAAGTCATCATGTAATCTGAAATACCTCAGCAAAGCCTATAATGAGAATTTCTAGAGAGGATTTCTGCTTGATAAAAAAAAAAAAAATACTGACATCAAACATCTATTTTAAACTTCCCTCTGCCAGTGGAGTTATTTATAACATCACAACAAAGATAAACAATAAAATATTAATAGTGTACCCATGTTAAACTATTTTCAGAAAGATGCAAATAGCACATCAAAAGGCAAAGTTGATTTGCACTGGAAATGTAAAATCCTTGTGACAGAACAGAAACAACAGTTACCTTTTGGGATCTCAGAAATAACATGAAATGTTCTATCCCAGTTGTTTAAAATGGCCCTGAAGTCAAAAGCACTTTAAGTCTACTGGTCTTCCTGTAGCTGTGTAGTTTCAGTGCTAAAGCTTTAATGTAATCAGTAAGGGAGACCAACAGATTGGTTAAAGGGGTTGTAAAGGTAAACGTTTTTTTACCTTAATGCATCCTATGCATTAAGTTAAAAAAACATCTGACAGCACCGCCCCCCCCCCCCCCGAGCCCCCGTTTTACTTACCTGACCGTTAGAAATTCCCGGGCGCGTCCACTGCATCCTCTTCGGTTCCCAGCCTGGCCGTTGATTGGCTAGGCTGGGCGGATTGATCGCAGCGCAGCCATTGGCTGGTGCTGCTGTCAATCACAGCGGATGACGCGGCGCCGGGGCTGTATCACGGGAGCGCGCTCGCAAAAGCTTTCCACCGTGCGTGCTCCTTCGCATGAAGGTAGAAAGCTTTTGCGAGGAGGAGCCGAGACAGCCGCCGAGGGACCCCAGAAGACAGCTTTCCGGGACACTCTGTGCAAAACGGGCTGCACAGTGGAGGTAAGTATAACATGTTTGTTTAAGAAAAAAAAAAATCTGACTTTAGTGTTGCTTTAACTTAAAGGGGTTGTAAAGGTTTGTTTTTTATTTTCTAAATAGGTTCCTTTAACCAAGTGCATTGTTGGTTCACTTACCTTTTTTCTTCGATTTCCCTTCTAAATGTTTTTTTCTTTGTCTGAATTTCTCACTTCCTGTTCCTCCTCAGTAAGCTTGCCCCCATCATCCAAATCGTTCTGGCTGGGGGTTAGTCAGTCCAGAACAGCTTACTGAGGAGGAACAGGAAGTGAGAAATTCAGACAAAGAAAACAAAGAAAAAAAACATTTAGAAGGGAAATCAAAGGAAAATGTAAGTGAACCAACAATGCACTAGATTAAAGGAAACTATTTAGAAAATAAAAAACAAACCTTTACAACCCCTTTAAGCTTTATGGCAACTCTTGTTCATCAGTCTCTGTTCCCCCAGCACTTTTGCTACCCTTTGTATCTTGCGGTCAGGGGCGGACTGACAACTCATAGGGCCCCCGGGCAATAGAAGATTATGGGGCCCCCAGGCTTACAGATGGCCACCAAGCTAGGTGGCAGTACAGAGGCGGGGCAGCTAAAATCTCGGGATTTTCACATCAAAAGCATGTAGGTTTTGGACATATCAGGGACAGATGTAAAAAAAACACAGATTTTTACATACTGTCCCTGGTTTTAATGAGCCTGGCAACCCTGATGGGACCCCCTAGTGGCATGGGGCCCTCGGGCAGTGCCCGAGTTCCTCAATGGTCAGTCCGCCCCTGCTTGCGGTTGTAGTACTTATTTATATGCTGTAACGGAATGACCCGTGACAACCAGAGACTTTGGAAGGATGAGAGATACTCCTGTGCCAGCGGCACTAATAACTCCTAAAGTCCACCCTGTGCCCCTTTTGGGCGTAGGGTGGCTAATAAAATCATACTTCATGTATTACATGAGATGGGACATTATTGATACTTCATATTGCAGGATACGGAGATATTAGAAGGGTTGGTTAATGTTGACCCTACCAGTCAAAAGAATGACTCTTCAATGATTAGCTCCGGCTATTGAAATGCTAAATGTCCTATTCTCCAGCTAATTGACCCTATTGTGTGTATGAGAGACTCTGGGCCAGATTCAGAGAGCGATTACGCCGGCCTAACAGGAGATGCGCGGCGTAAGTCTAACTGTGCGCGTGCGTTTCGATGCACGGCATCCCCAAAACGAGATACGCAAGAAATCTACTTTTTTTTGTCCAGTGTAATTTCGTTAGACAGGCGCATCCGTCCGCGCAAAACTGCGCTAGGCACACCACTGATTTGCTATTCAAATATGCTAATGAGGGAGTTACGGGGATCCACAAAAGAACGTTGGTGCAGCGCAGGCTACGCGCTGTGCGCAACAGCAAATTGCCCTGTCTAAAATTAGACCATATAAAACTGGTCTAAAATTACAAAATTCGTCTACATGTCAGATAAAGCAACACTGTTAGTGAGGAGCTGAGCAGTCACACATGTTGCCCAACAAACTGTATGCCAACATGCCAGTGGCATCCATGCTCATAGCTTTACTACTGACTTTAGATGAGCAAAGAAGGAGGAGGGCACTGAGGAGGGCACTGAGGAGGGCACAGGATTTTTTTTTTCTAAACTTTTCAATATAATCTAATCTAATACAATATTCTTAGCTGATACAAGCCCCTCAATCTTCACTCTTCACTCTTCACGGGAGAGGATATATCACACACGCATAGACATCTATGGCATGGGTGATTCTGAGGTGTCTTGCATCTTCAGATTCACCCCTCATGCCATCATGGAATTAACCACAACCCTGCAGGAGGACATCACTAGCCCAACACATGACAATACCCATGACACCCATGACAGCTACATATACAATCAGAGCCCCATCCCCACAGATTGCGAACAGAACATGTATCCCCACAGATTGCAAACAGAACATGTATGGGGACAGCTGGCTGGTTGGTGAGTGACATGGGTGGCAAGCATGACTGCCCCCCCCCATGATGCACACATCACAAGGGGCACATGCACTACTAACATCCTCCTGTCTTTTCCCTTCAAGGTGACTCTGCATATGCACTGGGACCCCATCTCATGACCCCATCTCATGCCAGCTCACATTATGCATCTTTGCACGTTAAACACACACATTAATCAAGGCACAATGAGAATGCATGCATTCACACCACTGTGGTCCCTAGCACACACACCCCACATCCTCATCACATTGGATTGGCACCAGTCCACCATGCAGGACTTGTGAGCAGCAACGCCACGCCAAGGCTCCAATTATGTCACTGTACATTCATACACCATTCACACGGACCTGGGGATCACTTCTCCCTGGTCCTGGGGAACCCTTCTCCACCAAAATTGAGGGTGACACCCCTTTTCCCACAGGAATGTCACCCCCACATTCCCAAATCATACACAAACAGAACAAAAAAATAAATAAAAAAATGACCAGCAAAAATAAAAAAATGGCCATCAAAAATATAATTTAAACAAAATAACAACAAAGAAAACACATTAAAGACAAAAATCACTCTCAAAGACACGTCACGTCAAACAAACAAACAAACAAACGAACAAAAGCACCTTGCTGTATAGGGAGGGATACAAAGGGATGTACTTTTGCAAAGGAAGTGCGTTTGTCTCTGTCTATTTATGCTGTTTGCGTAGTTCACTAATTTGCCCTAGTCCACTTTCAATTTCACTGATTGCGCCGTTCCCGAGTTGTGAGCATGCGCACAGAGGTGCTGACCATGGTCTGCTTCAAGCGCGCATGCGCGAGCCGGCCGGCCCTTCATTTGCATGGGGTCACGGCTCATTTCAATGTAACACGCCCACGTCCTTCCCAATTTGTATTACTCCGCCTTACGCCTCTGAAATAACGTTGCGCAGGCGCAAATTTCTGCGTAAAAGCGACGAGAATAGGGTGATTGCGCCGCTACATTGCGCCAGTCTAACGTAAAGGCGGTGCGCTACGCCGGTCCAATAATGCGCAGATGTACCTGAATCTGGCCCTCTGTGTTTACACTTAAAAGACTGTGTATTGTACTACAAGTTAGCAGTCTCCATTCAGGTGTATTGAATTAGCATGTCAATTATGTTTAGTAAAGGTTAATTGAATTCTATTGATATAGGAATGTGATGTGTCTCTTCAGGGTCGGTGCCGAAATGTCTGCTAGAGAATTAGCCCCAGTGTATGATTAGGGGGGTGGAGATTGCATTGTCCTGTGATTAACTTTAAAATGCTGTACTGGATATATAAGCAAGCTAAGAAACCAATAAAGTGTTCATTCATTTGGAAACAAGTACAGAGCGGAGTCTTGTCTTGATTAAGGGAAATGGAATGGGTCATGTCTGCCGGATTGTGGAGTGTCGGATAAGCTTGTCGTGGGTGGATGGAAGGTCGTAAACGGTGGTGACCGTTACATATGCCAATTCCCTGCATCCAATTGTTACTTTTGTCCTTTATTGCCCTTGCTGTCCTCTGCTGTCCTCTGAGCTTTCTGCACATTACTTTTGCGTGTTCTATTTATTTGTCTTGTCATTGTCATTAAATAATGTTTTTAGTTTTGTGTATTCAATATCCTGTTCCCAATAGGGTTTGACCTGTACCCGAACCCAAACAAATTGCTGTAAGTTCGGCTTCGGCTTCGGTGTTCAGGTATGTAACGGCGCACTGCAGGCAGCATTTGTTTTACTTGTGTGACCTAGAAGTCATCACAGCCATGCCTACTAATGGCATGGCTGTGATTGGCCAGTGCAGCATGTGACCGAGCCTCTATATAAGCTAGAGGCACACAGCACAGCTCATCACTCTGCTTTAGCTAGGGTAGGGAAAGGCTGATGCTGCTGCTCTTCTCAGGGACAGATTTAGATAGGATCGTGCTGCTTCAGAAATCAAATTACAATACTTAGGGATCTGCATAGCATTAGCTACTGTAGGGAAAGGTTCCTGATGTTCTTATAGGGGAGAATTAGATAGGAGTCTGTCCTACTTCACAAATCTAATTGCAGCTGCACTGCATATTTTCCTGTCAGATACTCTGCATTAGATAATTTAGGGTGAAGGTTCCTGATTGTGCTTATAGGCAGAGAAATATATAGGAGTCAGTCCTACTTCACAAACCTAATTGCAGCTGCATTTCATATGTTTCTGTCAGATACTCTGCATATTGCACCAGCATTGCATATGTTCCTGTCAGATACTCTGCATATTGCACCAGCATTGCATATGTTCCTGTCAGATACTCTGCATATTGCACCAGCATTGCAAATGTTCCTGTGACATACTCTGCATATTGCACCAGTATTGCATATGTTCCTGTGACATACTCTGCATATTGCACCAGCATTGCATATTTTCCTGTCAGATACTCTGCATATTGCACCAGCATTGCATATTTTCCTGTCAGATACTCTGCATATTGCACCAGCATTGCATATGTTCCTGTGACATCCTCTGCATATTGCACCATCATTGCATATGTTCCTGTCAGATACTCTGCATATTGCACCAGCATTGCATATGTTCCTGTGACATACTCTGCATATTGCACCAGCATTACATATGTTCCTGTCAGATACTCTGCATATTGCACCAGCATTGCATATGTTCCTGTCAGATACTCTGCATATTGCAGCAGCCTTGCATATGTTCCTGTGACATACTCTGCATATTGCACCAGTATTGCATATGTTCCTGTCAGATACTCTGCATAGTGCACCAGTATTACATATGTTCCTGTGACATACTCTGCAAATTGCACCAGCATTGCATATGTTCCTGTCAGATACTCTGCATATTGCACCAGCATTGCATATGTTCCTGTGACATACTCTGCATATTGCACCAGCATTGCATATGTTCCTGTCAGATACTCTGCATATTGCACCAGCATTGCATATGTTCCTGTCAGATACTCTGCATATTGCAGCAGCCTTGCATATGTTCCTGTGACATACTCTGCATATTGCACCAGTATTGCATATGTTCCTGTCAAATACTCTGCATAGTGCACCAGTATTACATATGTTCCTGTGACATACTCTGCAAATTGCACCAGCATTGCATATGTTCCTGTCAGATACTCTGCATATTGCACCAGCATTGCATATGTTCCTGTGACATACTCTGCATATTGCACCAGCATTGCATATGTTCCTGTCAGATACTCTGCATATTGCACCAGCATTGCATATGTTCCTGTGACATACTCTACATATTGCACCAGCATTGCATATGTTCCTGTCAGATACTCTGCATATTGCACCATCATTGCATATGTTCCTGTGACATAACTCTGCATATTGCACCAGCATTGCATATGTTCCTGTCAGATACTCTGCATATTGCACCATCATTGCATATGTTCCTGTGACATACTCTGCATATTGCACCAGCATTGCATATGTTCCTGTGACATACTCTGCATTAGATAGTTTAGGGAAAGGTTCCTGATTGTGCTTATAGGGAGAGAAATATATAGGAGTCAGTCCTACTTCACAAATCTAATTGCAGCAGCACTGCATATGTTACTGTTAGATACACACCCTTTATATACTTTTCTTCTATTGTGCTTTTCAAAACACAACTATTTAGGGAAAACTATTTTTTTTTTGCAGTGTTTCCTCCAGTGTTTCTCAGTGTTTCCTCCATATCTGTAGGTGTGAGATAAACACCTTAGCTAGTGTTGTTCTATTGTTGTATTCAAGAAACACTCATTTAGGGCAAGATCCTTAATTTGAGAAATATGAGGAGAACGTCAAATAAGGGATGTGGCCGCGGTCGTGGTGCTGCTGGTGGAGCTCCTGTTACAGGGAGAGGACATGGTCGATCTGTGCCAGCTACTCGCCAAGTGAAACACCTTTCTCAGGTGCGAGTAGGTGGCAGAGCCTGGAGCAGTATTTGGTGGGGCCTAATCCGGCTCTACGAATGTTGATGCCAGGAGCAGAACAGGCGATAGTAGATTGGGTTGCTGACAGTGCCTCCAGTTCCTTCACATTGTCTCCCAACCAGTCTTGTGCTGAAAGATCGGAGTTGGCACCTGCAGCAGATGACCATCATTCTTTCACCTCACCCCCTTGCAAATCAGCCAAGCAGTCTGACCCCCAATAATGCAGCAGTCTCTTCTGCATTTTGATGACTCTGTTAGCATGTTTTCTCAGGGCCATCCACCTAGCTCTGCCCCAGAAGTGGAAGAGATTGAGTGCACCGATGCCCAACCACTTATGTTTCACAGCATAAGAAACACAGTTGCCAACTGCTGCTGCTTTCGCAATTGTGCAGACCAACAAGGAGGGCAGTGGTAAAGACTGGGTGGAAGATGATGTGGTGGACGATGAGGTCCTTGACCCCACATGGAATCAACCTCATGCAGGTGACCCATCTAGTTCGGAGGAAGAGGCGGTGGTCACACAGAGCCACCAGCACAGCAGAAGAGGGAGCAGGGTGCCAAAGCGGAGCGTCCTTCCCCTAGAAAGTACGCCTGCTACTGCCCAACGCAGCAAGGGACCGAGCACACCAAAGCCAGGTCCAAGGAGTTCCCTAGCGTGGCAGTTCTTCAAACAATGTGCTGATGACAAGACACAAGTGTTTTGCACGCTGTGCAATCAGAGCCTGAGCACAACCTTCATGACCAGGCATCTAAGTGCAAAGCACGAGCTGCAGTGGGGTAGACACCTCTAAGGGCGTCTGAGTAAGGTAAAACTCACATAAATATGTAGCACTACCACTGTAGGTTCAGCTTTATTGTTTGGATCCTTTTGCCCATCTCCAGTGATCACTCATCCTGTACCTGGACCCAAGTAACACCAACACACCTGGTATGGTTTAAACAATCTTTAATTAAACAGGTATCGCCCTGTTGAGGAAATGAGGGTTATGTCTTGTATACACAATAAGAATATCGGAAAAATGATCGTCCAGTTTTTTTTTGCATGTTAGTCTCATATTGAAAACAAATAGGTTACAGAGTTACAAAAATCCTCATAAGAAGAAAAACGTTCTTCCTGCGATGATGTATTGTAGCATATTGTAATGTATTTTTTCGTTTCTGAGCATGTGTAGTCTTGTTCACTCGCTTTTTATGGATGAATACTGTACTGATTAAACAAAAACTGTTCATTCTGTCTGGTTCTGGTTACCAGTCCTCAGAAGGGAACTGGAAAGAGTCCAAAGAAGGGCAACAAAACTAAAAAGGGGATTGGAGGATCTTAATTACGAGGATATTTTTAGGAGACTCTTGGATGTGCATCTTAAAGAACACAACATACAGGGCTATGGGAAATAAATATAGACACTGACACATGTGCACCTATACAGGTTAAACTGGATGGACTATTCAACCTTACCTACTATGAAACTATACCAGAAATATTTTCGTGCTTGTCCCTTCAGATAATTTTACATGAACTGTTGGGATTGACTCTGAAAACTGGGTACTAATGATCAGATTAATTGGATAGTTGCTCCAAAAGTGGTATTTTTCATCGGATTTTCTTATCGTGTGTACTAGGCATTAGAAAACAAAAGTGCATAACAACACTGCAAACACCATGTTAAAATGCCACCATTAATGAGTTAACAGGTTGTTCATCACAGTCGAGTGTGCATTTACACAGTCCTGAGCATCCTGGGCCAGTGTAAAAGAGCGATGCAGAAAACCAAAATATCTATTTTAAACTCAAGGGGCATTGAAAGATAAAGGGGAAGGGACATTACCAAATGTATTAGACATATCACATAACACTCAATGTCAAGTTTCACTGGCAATCATGGGGCTCCTAATAACCAATTCACCATTCCCCTCCACTCCTCTTCCCTTGTCAAGGTTCTGACAAACATGCTCAAATAAGTTCAGCCAATGGCTATACCTTAAAGTGCAAATGTGGTCAGGCTGTGAAATATTTTTCTTTTAGTAGGTATTTATTTATAATTTCCGTTAGAATACAGTGTACATAAACGTACAACCATCGGCACTACAACATGCAGAGCCCAGTAAGTAGAAGGAATGTAAACATTACGGCCTCTTGCACACTGCTGCCTGAAAACATTCTGTTTTTTTACAGATTTAAATGCAGCCCATTGTTTTCAATGTTCCTGTACACACGGGCATATAAACATGTGTTGTGTATTGATTAGTAAAATATATACAGTATATATAAGACTTGGTTCACATGAGGCGCATGCGACTCACAGCAGGTTCACTGTTTCAGGTCCGATTTTAGCCAGAATTTCGGGCTGAATTTGGACCTGAAACGGACCAAAAGATTTGGAATTCCGAATTTCTGAAATTCGAAAATTCGAAAATTCAAAAATTCAAAAATCATTCCCAGTCGATGCCCAATATGGAGAAAGGTGTTGGGTTGAGCTATAGGACTTGACGTCACCACGCACCAGCTGGCTGGCTTGAGCCGCAGCTGTTTTTTTAATACACTGAATACCGTTTGCTGGATGTCAGTACTTACCAATTTTTGAATAAAAATCCTAAATTGAGTACTGCACCATGAAGCCTCTGCTTTACTTTTTATAATACCTCCCATGAGTGGAATCTGCCTTGTGAAGGGCCTAACAAGGAATATTGCAGCAGTGAAGAGCAGCTGTAGGAGGAAGGATCCTATTTATCGGATGAACCTGTGGACATAAAGGCCCAGATTCACGTACATCGGCGCATTATTGGACCGGCGTAGCGCACCGCCTTTATGTTAGACTTGCGCCATCTAGCCGCGTAATCCCCCGATTCACGTAGCTTTTGCGCAGGAAATTGCGCAAGCGTAAGGTTTTTTCCAGAGGCGTAAGGAGGAGTAATACAAATTGGGAGGGACGTGGGCGTGTTACATTGAAATGAGCCATGACCCCATGCAAATGAAGAGCCGGCCGGCTCGCGCATGCGCGCGTGAAGGAGACCATGTCAGCTCCGCTGTGCGCATGCTCACAACTCGGGAGCGGCGCAATCAGTGAATTTGGAAATGGACTAGGGCAACGTTGTGAACTACGCAGACAGCATAAATAGACACACACAAACGCACTTGCATTGCAAAAGTACATCCCTTTGTGTCCCTTCCCATTGAACCAAGTGCTTTTGTTCCTGTTGTTCGTTGCAGTGTGTCTTGTAGTTGTCAGATTAGTGTTCTGTGTGATTAAGTGCTTGTTGGTATATTTGTGAAAGTGTTTTTAAAAAGTGTTTGAGAGACTGTTTGTTTGATTGATATATTTTTGTTCGTTTGTTTTCTTGCTTTATTTTTTATTTTATTTTTTTTGGTGACTGTTTCTTGCTGAGTGCTAGTGTGATTTTTGGGTGTTCGTTTTCTCTTTGTGTGTGTTCTTGCCTGATTGGTTGTGCTTGTATTTGTGACTGATTTTTGGAGACTGGTAGTGAGTTTGTTTGGAAGTATGACTGAGAGAAAAAGAAAGCTTAATTTTACTGTGGGGGAAAAAAGAATTCTTGCCCGGGCCATTAGCGAGTATGGGCGTTTTCTCCACGGCCCGCAGAGTGCCACCACCACCCCGGCCAGGAGGAGGGAGATATTGGATAGGATCACGGAGCAGGTGAATTCATCGGGGGAGGGGGAGACACGGACCCGGTCTGGGATCGAAAAAAAAAAAAATGATCTCCGGCGTCTGGTGAAAAAAAAACTGTCCGCAATGCATGCCCATGCCAGGGGCACAGGAGGGGGCCCACCATGCCGTATTAGGCTTACAGCGACGGAGCATGTGGTGGCCCTGACCTTTCACCGGCATGAAGTGGAGGGCCTGCCAGGCTTTGACACAAGTCCGGTCCCCGCGGTGCCAGGTAAGGTTTTTTGTTCTATCAGGTGTGTAGCATGTGTGGGGGAGGGGGTGAAAGGGAATATGTGCCAAGTGTGTGGATCCTCCAACCTGTGAATGTTTTGTGTCATCCACAGATGTGCAGGAGGGTGCAGGGCCATCTGGCCTGACCGCTCCAACACCAGGACAGCAGCCTAATGAGGCCCCCCCAACAAGGCCACAGTCCGCGGAGGAGGTTCGAGAGGAGGAGGGCGATCATGAGGAGGAGGACGATCATGAGGAGGAGGAGTCAGGCACTGGACGAGTGGTTTGTGCAGACTCTTCCCCTCTGGCTGGCAGAAGCCTGCCCTCCCTAAGGGGGAGCCCCCCCCCCCTCCTCCCCCAACATGGCTCCCCTCACAAGGGCCTCCCCTTCTCCCCGCCCACAACCATCAGCTGGAGGCAGGATGTCATCCCAGAGCACCAGGGGGGCGCCCAATCTCCTGCCCGCCAGTCTGCGAAGGGACCAGGCCCTCCAGACCCGCCATCTGGGACAGCTCTGCCAGACTTTTGGGCGGGTGGAGGAGAGCCTGTCCTCCATGAAGGATACGCTGGGTAACCTGGACTCCCACTCCCGGGCTTTCACAACCTGCCTAAATGAACTGCAGACTACAGCAGCAGGCGTTGGGCAGGATGTGAGGGCCCTTACCCAGGCTATCCAGGCCAACATGGCAACACTTGGTGCTTCCCTGGACAGAATAGCCGTGGCCTTGGAAGGCAGGCCGCCAGGTGGGCAGAGATCAGGGGCTGCTCCTCCTTCCCCGGCTTTGCCCCTCCCCCATGAGTCTCCCCTGAGGGGCCGGGGCCGTGGCCGGGGGCGCCCCAGGCGTGGCTCACGCAGAGGGCAATAATTTATTTTTCCCCCTTTTTTTTTTTGCTGACATTTTTTGCATTTTTTTTTTTTTTGCTGACATTTTTTGCATTTTTTTTTTTTTTTTTGCTGAAATTTTTTTTACATTTTGGGTTGTGCATGCTGTTTGAATGTGGGGGTGACATTCCTGCTGGAAAAGGGGTGTCATCCTCAATTTTGGTGGAGAAGGGTTCCCCAGGACCAGGGAGAAGTGATCCTCAGGTCCGTGTGATTGGTGTATGAATGTTCAGTGACATAATTGGAGCCTTGACGTGGCGTTACTGCTCACCAGTCCTGCATGGTGGACTGGTGCCAATCCAATTTGATGAGGATGTGGGGTGTGTGTGCTAGGGACCACAGTGGTGTGCATGCATGCATTCTCATTGTGCCATGATTAATGTGTGTGTTTAACGTGCAAAGATGCCCAATATGAGCTGCCTCCTGACTGCTCTTCCCTCAGAAGACGGGGTATCCTCGGTTAGGGGTTGATTGTCTGGTTGGGGGGTCAGGTCATCACGTAGCTCAACCTGCAGGCCCTTCCTCACTGCGAGATTGTGCAGCATGCAACATGCAACGATGATATGGCACACAAAGTTTGGGGAATACAACAGTGTACCCCCAGACTTATCCAGGCATCGGAAACGTGACTTCAGGAGGCCAAAGGTGCGCTCCACCACTGCACGGGTTTTGATGTGTGCTTGATTGTATCTTTCCTCCCCTGGGGTTTGGGGGTTCCGGATAGGAGTCATGAGATGGGGTCCCAGCGCATATGCAGAGTCACCTGGAAGGGAAAAGACAGGAGAATGTTAGTCATGCATGTGCCACTTGTGAGGTGTGCATCACGGGAGGGGATAGTCATGCCTGACTCCCATGTCACTCACCAACCAGCCAGGTGTTCCCATACACGTTCTGATCGAATTCCATTCGGATGTGGCATTGATTGTAGATGTAGCTGTCATGGGTGGATCCGGGGTGTTTTGGCACGGACGTGCCATATGAGGCCTTGGGCATCAACTATCACCTGTACGTTGATGGAGTGCCAATTCTTCCGATTGCGGTACATGTGCTCTGTCTCATGGGGGGGCTGGAGTGCCACATGTGTGCAATCAATGGCCCCGATGGTGCGTGGGAATCTGGCAATTCTGTAGAAATCTGTCATTGCCTTCAGCCGCAGGTCCTCAGTGGTGGGTTTGATGATTTGGTTGGCCAAGCGTGTGAGGATTGCAGGGACAACCTGGTGCACACATCTGCTCACGGAGGATTGTGACATCCCAGCCACCACTCCACTTGTACGCTGAAAAGAGCCACTGGCATGGACATGGAGTGTTGCCAGGACCTTGACCAGTGGCTGCACTGGATGTGAGCGTTGTGTTGGGCTGGTGATGTCCTACTGCAGGGTTGTGGTTAATTCCAGGATGGCATGAGGGGTGAATCTGAAGATGTGATACACCTCAGAATCACTCATGCCAAAGAGGTCTATGTGTGTGCGGTATACCCTCTCCCGTGCCATCCTCCGTGCCATCCTCTGTGCCCTCCTCCTTCTTTGGTCATCTAAATTCACTAGTGCAGCTATGAGCGACGATGCCCCTGGCATGTTGGCAGTCAAATTGTAGTGCAACACGTGTGTGTGGTCTGCTCCTCAGTAACGGTGTTGCTTTCTGTGAGATGTAGATGTTTTTTCAAAATTTAGACCAGCTTTTAGGTGCTCTAACTTTAGACAGGACATTTTGCTGT
Source organism: Rana kukunoris (assembly GCA_029574335.1). Classification (NCBI taxonomy): domain Eukaryota; kingdom Metazoa; phylum Chordata; class Amphibia; order Anura; family Ranidae; genus Rana; species Rana kukunoris. The sequence goes on along the minus strand of CM056056.1, from coordinate 92,387,073 downwards.
TGCGCACATCGCGTAGCCTGCGCAGCAACTGTGTTTTTTTGTGGATCCCCGCAACTCCCTCATTAGCATATTTGACTAGAAAATCAATGGTGTGTCTAGCGCATTTTTGCGCGGACGGATGCGTCTGTCTAACGAAATTACGCCGGACAAAAAAAAGTAGATTTCTGGCGTAATTCGTTTTCTGAATCGCGCGCATCTAAACGCACGCGCACATTTAGACTTACGCACGCGCAACACCAGTTGCGCAGGCGTAATCGCTCTGTGAATCTGGGCCAAAGTCTTTGGCTGAGTGATCCCTCCTGTGTGTGCCCATATGATCTCTATAATTTGAGATCCATCAAATCTGGTAAGCGGCGCTGTTTTTCTTTGCTGTTTGGAGGACAGAATAATCGTTTTGCTCTCCTAAAAAGTCTGTCTTCACTGATTTGCACTGATCAAAGCACGTTATGGTCTTTAAAATATATAACACTGATTTTATATATATATATATATATATATATATATATATATATATATATATAAACTATTTAATCACAGCACATGTTTGCATTTTTATATATGCAGAAAAAGTGTATTTGGGTTGCGCAATTTATTTGTTGTACATATGTATTAGCTGAATATTCAGGTTTTTAGTTGCAGCACCTATTTCTTATTGAATATATATATATATATATATATATCATATATAGTTTGTTGGGGTTTAGCGCAGATATTCTGCTATACAAGTATATTTACCTTCCCTGAGTAGTAGTTTTCTTGTTTTCTTGATGATTTGTAATTTCTCACTGGGTTTCTCCTGTGTTTAGGATTGCTGAAGTTCCTTATTGTCACCACTGGGTGTCACTGGCACACAGGGCAATAGTTGAAGAGCATGGGTGGAAGAGTCTGATGGAGGTCCTGCTGGGGAAGAATTGGCATCTGCCCTTAGTAAACCCTGGCACTCCACTGCATAGAGGAGAATGACTGGTGGAGTCTGAAAGCCCTATTGCTGTGAGTTGGAACAATAAAGCTGGAAAAGACTAAAGTGACTGGAGCCCCTCATTCTTGTTTGACTCTTTACTGCGGATATAGATGGACCTTGGGTAATGTTAGTCCTCTTCCTGCATTTGAAGTAAGCCAACCCCTTTACCCCACGCAGAGGGGCTCTACGCTACATTGACGTAGGTTTGCTCTAGAATCCATAGTCCTTCTTAAGGATGTGGTTTGAGGTCACGTGCTGGGGCTCTGCTTCTCGCTGACTCATTTTCCAAGGTTACCTCACATCATAACTGATCCTGAACAGACTTCAAGAAAATATGGAGGTTTAAAAAAAAAAAAGCTAAACTCTTAAAATACTAATCTAAAAGTCTGATGTGCATGTCCACATAGTAACGCTTGTAAAAGTGGTGTTTTTTACGTCGTGTGCGTGAGCCCTAATGGCCCGTACACACAATCCAAATATCGGACGACAGATCGTATGACTTTTTTTGTACGACTTTTTTCACCTAATAGTCGCAAGTAAAATAAAATAGGTTATTAAAGTCACGAAAATTCTCGTACGACAGAAAATAAATAATCGGAAATTATGTCATGTGTTGTAATGTATTTGTATTGTATTTTTGGACGACAACTATACTGACTAAATGAAAATGTTCGCGTTTGTCCGATCGGAAATGTTGCAAAATGTTGCAAAACACACAAAGATGGCTCCACCACCACTGCAATACACATTAACAACTCAAGCCATTTGTGATACTGATCAGGTATCGATAGAACAAGGTGGTGGTTCAAGGGGTAAAACTCTTAGGCCGCATACACACGATCGGTCAGTTTTATCGGTCCAAACGATCGTATGTGGGCCCCATCGGTCAGTTATCCTTCAGTCAAAAAAAAGAGAACTTGCTTTAAAATTTAACTGATGGACGCCTAACCAATAGGTCAAAACCGAATCAAGTCGACATAAGGGGGACTCCACTGGGGGCACCTGATATAAGGGGGGCTTCACTGGGGGCACCCGATGTAAGGAGAGACTCTGCTTGGAAGCATTGAACTTCATTTTTTTCAGCACGTCGTTGTGTTTTACGTCACCGCGTTCTGACACGATCATTTTTTTAACTGATTGTGTGTAGGCACATCAGACCATCAGTCAGCTTCATCGGTTAACTGATGAAAACGGACCTTTGGACCATTCTCATCGGATGGAATGATCGTGTGTACTCGGCCTTATTCACACCTCTGTGTTTGGTAACTTGAAGCTCCAGAATGTTGGAGGAGAAAAAAATATTAATAATAACAATAATAATAAATTAATAATAAACACCCAAACCTGAACAAAAAAATTGTAATATAAAAAATAATTTATTATTATTATTATTATTATTAATATTAATACTAATTCATTTATTTTATTTTAGGGTTGGAGTGCGTATTTATTATTCCATTGTTATTTTTATTATTATTATATATTTTTTTAAGGGCTAGGGGTTAAGATTAGGGGTTTGTTATATATCTATGTATTTATTATTACATAGCATTCATTTATTGCATTTATTTATTTGTGTATTTATTTTGCATTTGTTTATTCTTATTAGTAGTAGCATTAATACCACCCTAGCCAACAAATAAATAAATAAAAAATAATAATAAATAGATAATAATAAGACACTATTTAAAATATGAATCCCCTAACCCAACCCCTAACCTCTAAACCTAAGCTCAACCCCCTAATCCTAAACCTAACCTTAATAATCCTTTACCCTGTGAATAATAATATTTATAATAAAAAGAAAGAATTTTTTTCTATTGCCTGTCAAAGCTCAAAAACGCTATATAAAAATGTGCAAAAACACATATAAAAACACCATGGGCCAGATCCACAGAGAATTACGCCAGTGTATCTACAGATACACCGGCGTAATTCGAATTTCCTGCCGGCGTGTCATTGTTTTCTATCCAGAAAACAAGATACGCCGGACTTACGCTAAGATACGACTTGCGTAAGTTTCTTACACCGTCGTATCTTAGATGCATATTTACGATGAACGCTAGGGGCACGTCCGCGTACAATATGCAAATGAGGTAGATACGGCGATCCACGAACGTACGTACACCCGGCGCAGTGTGTTTACGTCGTTTGCGTAAGCGTCTGTACAGCGTAAAGTTAAAGCTGCTGTAGTGAGGCGCAGCCAATTTTAAGTATGGACGTCGGGACCGCGTCGTATTGGACGTCGTTTACGTCATTTGCGTAAAACATTCGCGAATAGGGAATTGCGTATATTACGTACACGTCGTTTTCATTGACTATTTGCGACGTGATTTCACGCATGCGCACTAGGGTACCGGCCGGCGCATGCGCAGCATAAACAAAGCGTTGTTTGCGTTGGGTCATTCATAATTATACTAAACCACGCCCCCACTAGTAAATTTGAATTACACCCACGTACGCCGGCCCATTTACGCTACGCCACCGTAAGCTACAGCAGCATTTCATTGAGAATTCGTAATACGCCGCTGTGGCTTACAGCGGCGTAGTGTAACTGGGATACGCCGCGCGGGCGTCCCATCTTTGTGGATCTGGCCCCATGTCTTTTATATGACGAAACGCAGTATTAAGAACTAAGCGGATCACGCCCATCTTTTGGGTTGGAAACTCAGTACACACATTTTGAATGCCTGTCTGAACTGACTACCATGTGAGTGGCTTTTTAAGCTCTTTATAAACTAATGCTTAACATATTATACCATGAGGAACATTTATCTGCTTTATTGAGAGAGTCTCATTGCAAATCCAAGTTGCTCATGGGAGATCCTATATTGGCGTGGTGCTAGGATTTGGAATCTCACTGAAGGGACACCAGATGTCATCTTGCCTGGGTTAATTATAACATACTTGCTAACTGTCCTGAATTTCTGGGGACATTCCCGGGATTTAGACCCTTTTCCCGATTTTAGTATTTGGGGGATACCTGATGTAAGGGGAACATCGCTGGGGCATACCTGATGTAAGGAGGACACTGCTAGGGGAGACCTCATGTAAAGGGGCTCCACTTGGGGACACCTGATGTAAAGGGGGCTATACTGGGGGACATCTGATGTGAGGGGGACACCGCTGGAGGATACCTGATGTGAAGGGGGGTGCCACTGGGGGCACATGATGTAAGGGGGACTCCACTGGGGGCACCTGATATAAGGGGGGCTTCACTGGGGGCACCCGATGTAAGGAGAGACTCTGCTGGGAATGCCTGGTGTGAAGAAGGACTCTACTGGGAATGCATGATGTAAGGAGGGACTCCACTGGGGACACCTGATGTAAGAAGGCACTCCACTGGGGACACCTGATGTAAGGAGGCACTCCGCTGGGGACACCTGATGTAAGGAGAGACTCTGCTGGGGACACCTAATTTAAGGAGAGACTCCGCTGGGGACACCTGATGTAAGGAGAGACTCGGCTGGGGACACCTAATTTAAGGAGAGACTCCGCTGGGGACACCAGATGTAAGGAGAGACTCCGCTGGGGACACCTGATTTAAGAAAAGACACTCCCGGGAATTCCTGATGTAAGAAGAGACTCCGCTGGAGACACCTGATGTAAGAAGGAGACACTGCTGGGAATGCCTAGTGTAAGGAGGGACTCTGCTGAGGACACCAGAAGGCATCTGGTGGCAGGCGAGGTGGCAAGTAACACGCTCAGGGCTTACGCTGATTCTGCATTACAGTGAGTTGAACTATTTAATTTTATATTACAATGTAATAATAAAAATAATGCACTTCAATCATCCTGACACCATAACAACCATGGTGTCAGGATGATTGAAGAGCTAACACCAGTTGTTTTGAGTATCTTTATGCGTTGATTGGTAAATTTTCAGAAATACACATATTTCTATTGTGGTGTAGGATCTGGGCCTGTTGTTCTCCATCCCTCTTTATTTCTTTCCTTCCTTCTCTCTCTCTACCTCTTTTTTTCTCCTTTTGTTCCTTCCTCCATCCCTCGTTCATCTCAGACTCTAACCTTTGGGTCACACCCCATTTAAGCCACTCCCAATATTTAGCTTAAGCCACGCCTGTTTTTTGCACACTGCTTTTTTTCTTTCCCCTGCTATGTCATATCTATAAACGAATGCCCCACCCCCTACAGACAAGAAAGTGTCCCTATAATTTTTTTTACAATGTTGGCAAATATGTTATAAGCGTGTTTCACCCTCTATAATAGGGGGTCAGCAACATCTGGTAGGAGGCTGTGAGTGGTAGTGTTAAAGGTGGCAGTCTATAGTCTGGATTTATGACTTCTGTCTTAGCTACTAGTTTGCCTTAAAGCTGAATATTGACTCTATGGGCCAGATTCAGGTAGAGTTAGGCTGATACTCCAGCCTAACTCTCACTTTGAGCCGGCGTTTCTGTTTTCTGTAAGCAGAAAACAAGAAACGCCGGGTTGGAGTTCCTATACGAGCGGCGTAATTGTATTTCGCCGTCGTATCGGAACTGCAATTTTAAAAATGGCGCTCGGGGCGTTCCCGCTGATTAACGCCGAGAATATGTTAATCAGCCAGAATCTGCAATTCACGATCGTATTCGGGCCCGACGCAGTGACTTTCCGATGTTTCCGTAAGAGATGCGCGGCGTAAAGAAAAAACAGCCCCCTAGTGAAGTATCCTATGTAAAGTATGGCCGTCGTCATCGCGTCGAATTTAAAAATTTTCGCGTCGTTTGCGTAAAACGTCCGTGAATGGGGATTGACGTCATTGACGTTCACTGACAGAATTTGAAGCATGCGCACTGACAGTCGACGCATGCGCAGTACGTTCGCCGCGGGATCGCGCCTAGTTATAATAATACACGCCCCCTACCCACCCAATTTGAATTCCGCCGGCTCATTTTCGCTACGCCGCCGCAAATTTAGGAGCAAGTGCTTTGTGAATAACAGTACTTGCTCCTAAAGTTTCGGCGGAGTAACGTAAATGAGAAACGTTACTCCAACAAAAAGATGCGCCCATCTACCTGAATCTGGTCCTATATGTGTTATTTTAACCATACCATAATTTGGAGCCTTTATTATGGGTTATTGTTATTCCTTATTAGGATAATGGACTTGATTTTTACTGCAACTTTAAGTATAGAAGTGCTGCAATTTACACTTTCTTTGGTAATGTTCATTTGATGATTTGTTGAAAAAAATGTTTTTATTGTTCTTATTGTTGCTTTGGGTATAACCTTTAAAGTTTCGTACACACGCTCTGATTGGTGGACGACCGAGCGTCTGATTCTTGTCAAAAGGGCATGTGCTTGCGCTTTTGACAAAAATCAGGCGCTTGGTCGTCCAACAATCAGGCCGTGTGTGGCTTTAGACCCCATACACACTATTACATTTTCTGCAGATTTTTGTCATTAGATTTACCAAAACCATGTAGTGCAAGGGCCTTCCTGATCGCATACAAATTTAAACTCTAAGGCCTCGTACACACAATCGGACTTCAATCTGACTTTTCCCTGGGTTCTGGTCCGAAGCGCGTTGGCCGTGAACTTGTTCTGCACACACCAGGCAGAACATTTTCAGCCAACCTTCACCAAACCACATGGTTTTTCAGCTCTTTACCGCCACCCTTTGGGCAACTTCTGCTATTGTTGTCTGATGTTTAGCATTGATTCCGAGCATGCGTGTTTGTACTTTGGATTTTAGTTGGACGGACTTGTGTACACACGATCAGATAATACGACATAACAGATTTATTGCCAGGAAGTTGGTGAGCATGAACAGCCAACATTTGTTGTCGTTAATTCAGCCAACAATTGTCTGATGGAGTATACACACGGTCTGATTACCTTACACAACACGTCCATCAGACAATTTTTGTCATTAAATTGGATTGTGTGCATGTGCCTTTAAGGTTTGACCTCATATATGTTTTTGGTAAATCTGAAGAACAAAATCTGTAGAAAATCTAATAGTGTGTATGGGGCTTAAAAGTCCCATCACAAGTCTGTACTTTGATCAACTTTATTTCACATGCAGACATCTTTTGATTTGAACTCAAAAGAACTTATTCAACTTTATAACCCAAGTCACAACATATTACTGAGCGGTGATAACCTTACAACATCAACTTTTGTCAAATTTTGTTCTGTAAGTGCAAGCAAGTCCCTGCAGGGAGAAATCGCAGCAGAAGGATGATGTTCACCTTTAAGTAAGTTCCACCTCCTCCTATGCTATCAAGACCCCAGCTTGGTACCTGTTACATTAGAACTAAATTTATTCTCAGTATTGCATGTTTGCAATTGACTTTGAAGTACATTCCGTGACATAAAATGGACAGCAGTGGAGAATTTCACGCTGTTCATGATTCGGCTGATTAACCACTTAAGACCCGGACACTTACGCTGCTAAATGACCCAAGGTGTTTTTACAATTCGGCGCTGCGTCGCTTTAACAGACAATTGCGCGGTCGTGCGACGTGGCTCCCAAACAAAATTTGCGTCCTTTTCTTCCCACAAATAGAGCTTTCTTTCGGTGGTATTTGATCGCCTCTGCGATTTTTATTTTTTGCGCTATAAACTAAAATAGAGCGACAATTTTGAAAAAAATCACAATTTTTTTACTATTTGTTATAAAAAAAATCAAATAAACTAAATTTTAGTAAAACATTTAGGCCAAAATTTATTTAGCCACATGTCTTTAGTAAAAAAAAAAATCGTAATAAAAAAAATAGCTACCTAGCGGGAACAGCGACACTAATACAGCGATCAGAAAAATGATCGCTTAGTGACGCTGGCAATAGGGAGTGAAAGGGTTAACTAGGGCGGTGATCAGGGGGTTAAAACTTTATTAGGGGGGGTGGGGGGGCTATCCTGAACCTAACACTAACTGTTTTTTACAGTGCCTGTCACACTGACACTAAATGCAGTGATTAAATCACTGCATTCAGTAACACTGTGACAGGGGGGTGGGGGGGGGGCGATCACAAGGGGTTAATATGCCTATGTGTCAGTGTTGTGTTGGTGCACACTTACTTGGCATGTCTTCTCTCATCAGCAGCGCTGGGAAACAGCGCTGCGATGAGAGAAATGATCATTTCCTCCTTCCTGTGTAAACACAGGAGGAGGAAGTGACAGGCTGGGAGCGCGCTCCCATTGGCTGGGAGCGATCGCGGGGGGGGGCGGAAAACATGGACATCCGCCCGCTCGTCGGCGATCGCTCCCAGAGCCAGGGGGACCGCCGCACGCCGCGGAGGGGGTCCCGATGGGACCCCCGAACCGCACTAAGGCGAGGACGTAAATTTACGCCCTTGTGCCTGTACGAGCCATGTTGTGGACGTACATAGGCGTGCGGGGGTCCTTAACTGGTTAAAATGTGTGCGTTTTATATATTTCAGCAGCAGGGAATTTCATGCTGTTCATGATTCAGCTCATTGAAAGTGTTTGTGTTTGATGTATTAAAAAAAAAAAAAAACATATCTCTTGTGAGAACTGCATTGTGTTTCTGAACCTGTCTGCTAGACATGGAGTTTTCTTAGAAGCAGGTGACATGTACACACAGTGGCTGATTTTTTAAATCTTTAAAATGAAAACAAAAAAAAAGACTTTCTATGAACAGCGTCAGGACTAACAGTGTCCTTCTGGCATAGAATACACTTTGATCCCAACAAACAGGCTTTCGCTCTGTACGCCTAGGGCAGGGCCATCTTTAATATTGATTGGACCCTGGGCAAACATTTTCTCCCCCCCCCCATGCAATTTCACTTTTCACCGAGACATACAATAAAAAGCATCTAGACTTAAAATCTGTTTACTGTATCAGATCAGGCAGCAATTGTGATTGGTTGCCAGTGGTTACAGCATAGGCTCCTAGGTGGATGGGTGTCCGGACATCCATCCACCTCGGAGACTTATATTATAACCTGCTGGGACTTGTAGTTCTCCATCTTCTCCTGGGGCTCAGGTGCATACAATCCACCGTCTATGGGACTACAAGTGTGGCAGGCGCAGCACTATGAAGTGCCTCATGCACTGTGGCATTAGAAGAATTGTGATATCTCTGACTTTTCAGTCCAACAAGACTGTCTATTACTCTGAAATTCCTCTATTGCCGTTCTATGGAAGCAGTAGGTTTAAAGAGCACACCAAATGCTTAAAATAACTCCTTTAATAACCTCACTTTTCTTCATATAAAATACTGCTGCTTTGCAGCAGACAGTCCATGTACAAAAACACGTGATGAATAAAGTATAACAGAAAATGGTGCTTCAAATATTCAATCTTGTCATTTAACATAAGATGGTGGATATATTTCTTTCTTCAGTATAACTGTGGTTTGAAGGTATGAAGGTTTAATATGGTTCGGGTTTTCAGGGTTATCTTAGTTTGATGAGTGCTGAGTGATTCAGGTTTGGTGGAACTACAAGTGAACACACAGCTAAATCAGTATACAGTTCTAATCACACTATTTACAATAAGAACATATATATAACTGTATAATTACCTAATTTTGCCCTCGGCTTCCATAAGAACTGCTCTCTGTATGTCTCTGTGTGTCTCTGTCTCCATGTGGTTCTGTCTCTGTGGAACAATCTAGCAGAGCACATGTACAGCACTAGGAACCTCCCAGACAGAGTGGATGCAAAGCTGGCTGTGACTGGTGAAGACTCTGCTCAATGTGAGATTGGCTGTAATTGGGCCAAGGCCTGTTATGAGTCACAAAAGCTTAACTCTATGCTTGCTGGTATGAATTAAACTGTGAATAACTTTGCTTACCTCCTGCCCCATACAAACAAATGACTCTTAAAGGCATATTTGTCTTTTGCTTCTGTGAACACAACATACAACTGTTATATAACATCCAAACACAAAATCACAGTAAATAACTCTGCCTTTGTCTCTCACATATAAACATGTGCACTATATTAGGTTCTTAGCAGGCTTAGCTGTATATACATGTAGGTTATATTAGCTACATAGGACAGGTTCTAGCTGGCCAGCTACAACAAGTCCCAGCAGTGAGAAAAACTGGACAAATATGGTGGATTGCATGCACCTGAGCCTCAGGAGACAACGGAGAACTATAAGTCCCAGCAGGTTATAATATAAAGCTCCGAGGGGGATGGACGGCTGTGTTTGATGGCATGGCACATTGGTGACAATTAATGGCACAGTGGCTGTGTTTGATGGCATGGCACAGTGACTGCGTTTAATGGCATGGCACAGTGGTGACAATTGATGGCACAGTGGCTGTGTTTGATGTCATGGCACAGTGGCTGCGTTTGATGGCATGGCACAGTGGTGACAATTGATGGCACAGTGGCTGCGTTTGATGGCATGGCACAGTGGCTGCGTTTGATGGCATGGCACAGTGGTGACAATTAATGGCACAGTGGCTGCGTTTGATGGCATGGCACAGTGACTGCATTTGATGGCATGGCACAGTGACTGCATTTGATGGCATGGCACAGTGGTGATAATTGATGGCACAGTGGTTGCATTTGATGGCATTGCACAGTGGTGACAATTAATGGCACAGTGGCTGCGTTTGATGGCATGGCACAGTGGTGACAATTGATGGCACAGTGGCTGCATCTGATGGGCACAGTGGCTGCATTTGATGGGCACAGTAAGGCTGCAATTTTTTTATTTATTTTTTCGTTTGCGCCCCCCGAAAAAATTTGAGCACCAGCCACCACTTCTGGGATCCTAAGAAGCAGGGTGGGCCTCCAGCAATACAGCCAGGAAGACATGCAGCCCTCCCTGGATAAGAACCTTGGGCTTTGAACTCCAGACAATTTTTATGCCTTCCAACCACCATCAGGACACACCTCTCCAGGGATTGGCTGGGGCTGCAAAAATATTCAGGTTGCCCATCCAGCTCTCACACCCACTATGCTTTCGAAGATCAAACAGTCTGTAGAGCACAGAGCAACCTACAACAATCACACACACAGCTCTGCTGATTACAGGAGAGCAACACTAAAGTTGGCTGTCCCAAAGACCTAGCATCCTGGCAGTTGGGCGCTGCATCACATCTGGGAATGCGCTGAGAAGTGGTCTGCGATTTGAAACTTAAGAACCTCTGGAGGTAATAAATATTCTTTTGCTTTATTTGTGGGATGAACTGTTCATGGTCCTGAAAACCATGGCACACTGTACCAGTTATTTGTCTCTGTTGAAACTACAAAAGTTAGAACTCTGTAATTTACCTAGTTGGTTAGAAGTTTCAAAATGTGCCAACAGACTTATACAGGATATTTCAGTAATGCCAGACTATACACGTGCAGCTGTTTAGATCATTTAGCTCATTTTTCTATTCTTAAAGGGGTTGTAAAGGTTTGTTTTTTATTTTCTAAATAGGTTCCTTTAAGCTAGTGCGTTGTTGATTCACTTAAATTTTTCTTTGATTTCCCTTCTAAATGTTTTTTTTTTTGTCTGAATTTCTCACTTCCTGTTCCTCCTCAGTAAGCTTGCCCCAAGGTAGGGGGCAGGCATGACCAGGCTTATCCCCCCCAGGCCAGTCTGTCCTCCCAGTATAATTTTTCCCCTCTAGCTCAATCTGTCCCCCTGTAGAATTACCCCCTCTGGTCAGTTGGTCAGTTTGTCCCACAGTACACCCCCCCCCCCCCAGGTCAGTCAGGCTGACCCCAAGTACAATCCCAGCAATAGTTGCATATGTTTTTTAGGCCACACAAAAGTTGCGTTAATATTTATCAAATAGTTTTCACTAAAAATACACTAAAATCATTAGCACATTTAAACGCAACATAACAAAATTCCTGTTAAATTCCTACTAAGACCTTGTTCACATAGGGAGTACTAACATGTATTCCCATGTGAGGGCTGTGTTTACAGGTGTTCCGTGCATTACTGTGCAGACAGTCCCATTCATGTCAACTGGGGCGCAGGGGCTGCACAGACACAGTTGCTGATCCCAATCTTTTTTTTTTTTTTTTAATTCTTTATTTTTCAGTTTTTTCTTTTCCAAAGTTTCAAGTTACACATTAACATATTTCTTAACGTTCATTTGAATCAATTATAACCAAGATAGAGAGAGATCGAGAGAGAAAGTAAATAAATAAATAATAATAATTGATAATTAGCTGAAAAGGAGGAAGCAAATGAACCCCCTTCCCTTCAGCTCCTCTCTCCCTCTCCCTAACTTCTGTGGATTAGTGTACCCTCTTATTTCTTACCGGTCTAGTCCCCCCCTGTTTCACCCCCCTCCCTACAAAAAAAAAAATCTGACATCAGTGTGGCTGCAGGTGCACAGCCTGAACACAGACAGTGTGATTTCCGGGACATGCAGGTGCACCGATGTCAAATCGAGAGCAGTGGCTATGTCCATGCAGCCGCTGCTTCCCAATTGACATCAATGGGATTGTATGCATGGTGATGTACGGAACAAGTGTGCCCAATTGACATCAATGGGATTGTATGCATGGTGATGTACGGAACAAGTGTGCATCCCTGTACAAGAAAACCTGGCCTTGCACGTATGTACTCTGGAGTATGCCCTGTGAACAAGGTCTTACTATGTTTTTTTGTTTTTCCTTTCTAGTTTATATTTACATTGTTATTTTTAATATTTTTTTGTTGGCGGGGGAAACTACAGGAGTCTAAACAGACAGCTGATATTTCTTTTTTGAAAAAGAGAAAGGGAATGAGGATATACAGTCCTCATTGTCTTTTTCTGCAGCCTCAGCTGCTCTGCAGATGAATGAAAAGTCCTATTCGTTCATAAACGAAATCATAGTAAACACAAGTTACTATGCTTCAATCATGAATGAACATAGGAGCGCCATGGGAGGGGAAATATATTTGGACAGTTTGATTCCCCATGAGGTTCCCTAGCAGAAGATGAAGCTGATGGGAGGATGGGAGGAGGGACGCTGGCCAGCAGTGCAGAAAGAGGCACTGGGAGATGGTGAGGGATGGCTCAGTCCAGAGGGGAGTCGAAGCAGCGTGGGGGGTCTTTTTGCAAAGTTAAATCCCCTTGTGGCTCTCCTGTAGCACCCAAAGAGAGAAGGAGAGTCCAACAGCTGCAAGGGAACCAAAGGGTGATATGAGAATGGGGGCACATAAAAGTGGAGAGGGCATTTTAGCAGATTGGGTGGGCAGCAGCAGCTCCTCCAGGTGTAAAGAAGGCCTTGTGCACCACACACATTGCACCCATGGATGCTATGCCAATGTATGTGAGCCTGCATCTATCCTTACTAATTAAAGATGAGCTCTGACGTGTTTGCAAAGTCCACGTGCAGAGCCGCCAGGACCGTTTCCATCGGATATGTCCGCCGGGCTGTTTGATCCGGTGGCTGTACACACCGGCAGATCAAATTCCCCGCCGGCGGACAGTGCGGTGACGCGGCGGTGACGTTGACACCGCCACATCACGATACGTCACCGCACCAGGAAGTAAAACACTTCCGCACGCATGCGTCGGATCCATTCACAGGATACGACGCATGTGCGGGCAGATATGTCCGCAGGTTAGGTGTACTAACCAGCGGACATATCCGACGGGCAGCTCTCCGGCGGAAAAATTTCAAAGCATGCTTTGAAACTTTTCTGCCCGGAGGAATCTGTCCAAAACTGTGCGTTTGCCCCTACAGACGAGCGGATTTTTTGGCTGAAATGGTTCGTCGGACCATTTTCAGCGGATAAATTCCCTCGTGTGTACGAGGCCTTAGAACACAGTGAGGGAACACAGTTAACCCCTTGATCGCCCCCTAGTGTTAACCCCTTCTCTGTCAGTGACATTTATACAGTAATCAGTGCATATTAATAGCACTGATGGCTCTATAAATGTCAATGGTCCAAAATGTGTGAAAAGTTTCTGATCTGTCGCAATACCGCTAAAATTCGCAGTTCACTACTATTACTATTAAAAAAAAAAAAAATAATAAAAATGCCATAAATCATTTCCGTTTGTAGACGCTATAACTTTACTAAAAATATGTAGAAGAATACCTATTGACCTAAACTGAGAAAGAAATTTGGGGAATATTTATTAAAGGAAAAAGTTAAAAATATATTTTTTTTTCAAAATTGTCACTTTTTTATGTCGCTCTTTTTATGTTTATAGCGCAACAAAAAAACGCAGAGGTGATCAAATACCACCAAAAGAAAGCTCTATTTGTGGGAAAAAAGGACACAAATTTTGTTTGGGTACAGCATTGCATGGCCACACAATTGATAAAGCGACACAGTGCCAAATTGTAAAAAGTGCTCTGGTCAGAAAGGGGGTAAATTCTTCCAGGGCTGAAGGGGTTAAAACAACAAGGGCTGAAGATTTAATAGATGGAAAGTTGAAAAAAATTACTGAAGTTCCACTTTAAGTGGTGAAATGTAGATTTATTCAATTTCATGTGAAATTCTATAAAATGTGTAAAATGCATTGGCATGCAAACAACTTCAGAGGATGTATGCTGACTTAACTATTGGCTTGGCTTCACTGCCTTCCTAGATCAAGCATATCTCTTGAAATTTACTGATAAAGGCTTGCTTTCTTTAGACACATCAAAGAAAATGACAGAATTTTATGTCACATCTTACATAAAACCTTTTTATTTTTATTTTACATCATGCCTTGCAGGTTTAGAAATACTAATTTATAGAGATTCTGTCGCCAGACAAATTATTTCAGCAGAAATCATCACATTAGATTATTTGTTCATGTAACTTATTTTAGACAGGGTGAATTCACACTTGAAATAGCACCCTGCCTGCGATTATATGCAAAAACCTATGGAGGGTGCCTTTGGCCAATCGTGGCTCAGGGGCTAAGACCACGCCCCACACGATATAAGGCTGCTGCTACACGGCAACCGTATATAGTGAATGAATGGAGATTAGGCAGGTATTTAGTGTAGTGTGCAGTCAGTCAGTGTAGTATATACAGTATATTACAGTTCAGAGTATATAGTACAGTTACTGTAGTATATATAATACAGTTCAGAGTATATAGTGTAGTCAGTGTATTATATATATATATATATATATATATATATATATATATATTACAGTTCAGAGTATGTAGTGCAGTCAGTGTAATATATATATATATATATATATATATATATATATACAGTTCAGATTATATAGTGCAGTCAGTGTAGTATATATAACACAGTGGAGAGTATATAGTGCAGTCAGTGTAGTATATATAAAACAGTTCAGAGTATACATGCCCCCCCCCAAAAAAAACAGGGAAACTAAGGGAAACTTAATGCCAAACTGTAAAAAGAAAATGGTGTGGGGTACCCCCAAAATCCAAACCAGACCCTTATCGGTGCCCCCCAAAGCACCTTGTCCCCATGTTGAAGTCAACAGCTACAGTGTTTGTAGCTGCTGACTTTAAAAAAAATAAAATAATTAAAGCTTTAAATGCCAAAAGGTAAACCGTGCTTTGTGTCAACAATGCAAGTCACCACCTCCCTCCCCCAAACAAATTGGACATCAGTTGGTGTGATTGAAATATACAAATAGACAAAATCATTACAGTAGCTATATCAAAATAATATGTAGCTCTCACCCCAGAAGGGGGCGCTGGTTGTTGTTGGGATTGGCGTATTAAGTTACCTTGTAGTATGTCTAGGGGTAGTAGCAGTGAGTAGTAGCAGTGAGCGAATGTCCAGTCATGAGATGGGTTATCAAATGCTTTATTCCAAGGCCCAACAACGGCCAACATTAACAAGGGATAGGAAAGGTTGATGAAGCAATAGAGAACTTTGCGGTATCAGGCCTGGATAAGAACACAGAGCAGTCTTGCTCTGTATAGTAGTAGATACAGTTCGTCCCCACTCTAGCCAGATTGGGTGAAGTGCCTCCGGACAGATCCTTGTTATAAGTCTGGCAGCCATAGTGTCACTTGTAAGTTGCTGGGAGGAACAGGCATCTGTTACAGACCTGGTAAGGGCCTCTACCACAGGCGTAGTACTTCAGTACTCAAGAGAACAATTAGGATTGAGCGAATCCTCCCAGTAAATGCAATGAAAGGGGTCGCAGGTTGACAGCTGACCAGAGCCCCGATGGTTCGTTCAAGCCCTTTTGGATAGTCTGCCTCCAGGTTCTCCTCAAGCCGAGTCCCCACCGAATGGCGTACAGCCTGGGATCTTCCCAGTAAGGGTGGGGACCCAGTAAGTCACCGGGGCCCCTATCAACATCTGGATGGGTCTCCATGGAGCATGCAGCTCCGGCCAGGTGGACCATGCGGGCGGGGTCCGTGGATGCGCGCACCCTGAAGGTGGATGGCGCACCTGGAACGTGGACCCCGCGCAGAGAAGAAGAACCGACGACCCAAAACACGCGGCGGCTGCCACAGATATACCCCTCCCCAGCATGCCCAGCGAGGGAAAAGCTCCTCTAATTGGCTGCTGGGGAAAAGTGGCTCTGTCAGAACCCCTCTAGCGCTAACTGTCGCCCAGGGGTGTAATCACACCCCTAGGTCGCAGACTGACCTACAGGACAGTTCTGAAATAGCAGCAGCCTGCAATTTGACAAATTATGAATGGGAGCAAAATAACTCTCCCATTCACCCACTAACTTTAGTGTAGTGCCCATACTGAAAGTAAGGGGGCACTACACATGTTTGTATTAGATATCTCCAGTAACTTATTTGTAGCGCAAGGATTTTATTAATGTGCACCATTTTACCTGGATTTGATTATCTGTCACTGTGGTTTTTCCACATATTAAGCATAGGTGCTTTTTATACAAATATTACCTACAACATCAGCACTGCACTTTAATTAAGCTAGCACCATTCCTACCTCCATCCTCACTAAAACCCCCTCTGGTTTCTCATTTTACTGGATATTAATAGCATCATGTAATTTCTCCAGAGCTAGCTTAGCATTTGATTATATGGATATACCCAGCAGTGATTAATGACCATAATAAACTCCCTTGGTATAAAATATGGTCTACACTATACTATAAGTTATTCCATGTCTGGCAAACAATGTGTCTCAACAATATCAGTGGTTGTGTACCAGTAATTGTTTTACAAATTTTACAGACTCCTCCACCTTCGGACTTACCAGAGTTTGCGGTCTTGTCTGCTCAGCCAACAGAGAAACCTGCTAACTTGAATAAAGGCATTCAGCCAGGTCTCTGTAATAACCATCACACAGATATTTATTGCATGCAAGGTCTGATCATACAGTATTGGACATCTGGTAGATGGAGCGGTAATGACCATAGATGGATCAAAATTCAGCTGGTCCTGCTGAATAAGCTGAATTTCCATCCCTGAGACAAGTATACTGTATGTAAATCTAAAATCAAATTTTTAGAATATTTCCTATTACAGGCTGACCACTCTAAGCCACCAGTTTACAAATAGCGGCAAAAGTGTCAGCCTGCTGTGTGCGCACTTTTGCTGGACAGCTTCTCTGTTGAGAAAATAAAAAAAAGTTTGTGATCCTTTTTACTGAAATCTAGGCACTTTGTAACACACACCTAATCTCTGCCCTGCCTGTAAATTTATTTGTAGCGCCCCCTTACTTTCAGTATGGGCACTACGCTAAAGTTAGTGGGTGAATGGGAGAGTTATTTTGCTCCCATTCATAATTTGTCAAATTGCAGGCTGCTGCTATTTCAGAACTGTCCTGTAGGTCAGTCTGCGACCTAGGGGTGTGATTACACCCCTGGGCGACAGTTAGCGCTAGAGTGCTTCTTCTGCTTGTGAATGGGGCGCGCTGCTTTCTGGGAACTGTGTGTGTTCTCAGAGAGCAGCCGCCCATTCACAAGCCAGCGTGAGACTCACGCAGGCGCAGTAGGAAATGGGCAGTGAAGCCATACGGCTTCACCGCCTGTTTCCCCTAGTGTGAATGGTGGCGCGGGACCTGGATCGATCGTGGGACCGGCATCGGGGGGGGGGGGGGGGGGGCCATCAGCGCGGGCAAGTAGGACAAGGTGAATGTCCTTATTAAAAGTCAGCAGCTACACTGTTAGTAGCTGCTGACTTTAAAAAAAAAATTGCAGGTGGAATCCCTCTTTAAGTTTAATTTCATGTTATATAAAAATAAATTTAAATTTAAAATGTAAAATAGGGAATAAAATAAATTGTAGATCAAGTGATTGGAGATTAAGGCTCAATTGTAAACTATTAAGGTTATTCAAAATTGGACAAAAAACAATTGAGATCTAGATCAATGTTGGGGGTGGAGGGTCTCAAGCTCAAAAATCCATTGGGTTTCCTTTGGTGATATCTTTATTTTCTTTTTCTCCCCCCTCCAGTGTCCCTTGATTTTGTCTATTCCATAAAAAGTCATACATGTGGGATCTCTATTGTGGTAGTCTCTAAAATGTCTCGAGACATTATGTTTATTGAATCCCTTTTTTATGTTTAAAATATGTTCCCGAATCCTAACATGTAACTCTCTAGTTGTTCTTCCAACATATTGTTTCTGACATAGGCACTCTAAAACATACGTTACATGCGTGTTGTTACATGCGTGCTGTTACATGTTATTAATTCCTTTATGTTATAACTGGATCCGTTTGCCGTGGAGATGAAATTTTCTTTTTTCCTATTGCTCTTTTACTCTCCCTGCATGGGAGACATGTCCCACACTTATGGAAGCCTTTGAGATTTTAAAAAATCCTAATCTGTTTTGGGGGGTCCAGGGCATTGTGTACAAGACGGTTTCTAAAGCTAGGGGCCTTTCTGTAGATAAAAGAAGGCTTGTTGGGTATTATAGTTTTTAAAACTTTGTCTGATTGGAGAATGGGCCAATACTTCTTTTTTTTTTTCAAATAACAGTTTTTATTTTGTAAAGCTCAGTAAAAACAGAATAGCAGTACACATATATAAACAGGTACAAAAAAATTATCCAATGCGTACTTGTGCCTGTCCAAAGTTTGTCCAGCGCAGGAGAGGGGAGGGACAAGCACCCCTAAGTTCCTGCGCCGTGCCCTCCACTAAAAGTGGAGTCATCTCAAAGAAGTCATGTGGCACAGAACTGTACAACATTGGCATCACAGTAAATTGTACACTCAAAAGTAATTGAGAATCAGAGAGAAAGGGGAGAAGGAGGGGGGAGAGAAAAGAGGGCAGACTAGATAGGGTAGAATAGCACGGTACCTCAATGGTTTTTGCCGTTGGCTTACGGCTCACGGCTCCCGAGAGTGCCACCTCTCCCAGACAATTTTTTCATGAGCTCTACGTCCCTGACCCTGGTATAGAGGGCCTCCTGGGATGGGGGTAATGGCTTCTTCCAGTGGAGGGCTATCAAGCACCTTGCTGCTGTAAGAATATGTCTAAGTAGCTTTTTGTAGGGTTTGGCTATTTGCGGTTGAGAGGCCCAGGAGGAAAAGTTTCGGGGAGAGTGGTATACGCGTCTCAAAGAGGCAGTACAGGAGCTCCTGCGTTGAAGTCCAGAATGGGACAATCAGAGGGCAGGTCCAGTAAATGTGGAATAGAGTGCCCCGGGCTTGTTGGCAGCGCCAGCAGCGGTCAGAGGTAGAGGGGTAAACCCTATGAAGTATGTCTGGAGTCAGGTACCAAAAGAAAAGAACCTTATAGGTATTTATTTTTGTAAAGGGTACAGACCGCCCCCCACGCCTACTTCGGGATCACCTCCCCCAGCTCCTTCTCCCAGCAGAGCATATAGACATGTTTACCCCGGGCCTGTATAGAGTACTAGAGTTTCTTGCATGAACTGCATCTTTGAGATCTCCCCAGAGTGGCTCAATGATATTGAGGTCAGGAGACTGAGATGGCTACTCCAGAACCTTCACTGTATTCGGCTGTAGCTAATGACAGATCAACTTGGCCTTGTGTTTTGGCTTATTATCATGTTGGAATGTCCAAGTACGTCCCATGTGCAGCTTCCTGGCTGATAAAAGTAAATGTTCCTCCAGTGTTTTTTGATAACACACTGCATTCATCTTGTCATCAATTTTGATCAAATTTCCTGTGCCCTTGTAGCTCACACGTCCACAAAACATCAGCGATCCACCTCCGTGTTTCACAGTAGGAATGGTATACCTTTCATCATAGGCCTTGTTGACTCCTCTCCAAATGTAGTGATTATGGTTGTGGACAAAAAGCAAAATTTTGGTCTCATCCTTCCAAATGACTTTGTGCCAGAAGGTTTGAGGCTTGTCTCTGTGCTATTTTGCATATTGTAAGTGGGATACTTTGTGGCTTTTGTATAGTAATGGCTTTCTTCTGGCGACTCGACCACACATCCCATCGTTCTTCAAGAACCTCCTCATTGTGCATCTTGAAACAGCCACACCACATGTTTTCACCTGAAGTTATTTTTGTGTTTTTCTTTGCATCACAATTTTACTGGCAGTTGTGGCTGAAATTTTGGTTGGTCTACATGACCGTGGTTTGATTCCAACAGAACCACTCTTTTCCACTTCTTGATTAGAGTTTGAACACTGCTCATTGTCATTCTCAATTCCTTTGATATCTTTTTATACCCCTTTCCTATTTTACACAGTTCAACTACCTTATCCCGCAGATCCTTTGACAATTATTTTGCTTACCCCATGACTCAGAATCCATAAACGTCAGTGCAGCACTGGATGAATGATGCAAGGGTCTATCAGGAGTCCAGAAACGTATTGACCTTTTATATACAGACACACACTAATTGTTATCAGGCCAAAATCACCAGGGTATGTAAACTTTTGATCAGGGTAATTTGGGTAGTTTCTGTTGTAATTATGATTTAAAAAGAGTAAACACAGTTGATTGATAATACATAGCTTCAGCCAAACACTAACCATGAGTGAAAGAAATGTTTTTGTGTTATCATTTATATTCTCTGAAAAATGGCCGAGAAATCATAAATTCTGCCAGGGTATGTAAATTTATGAGCACAACTGTATATAATACATAAGGGTAAAAACCAACCCAATTTGATAGATTGATAATAAAGTAATGCTTAAAAAAGTAGTTGACAGTAATTGATGGTAATAAGCATTTTTTCGACAACTAGATGCGTTTCGCTCGCTTCAGCTCGCTTCTTTAGGAATAGATTCATATACAATGTATCTATGAAATAAAATATCAATTAAGAAATATACATTATGATGGTAGGTATCATCTAACAAAAGGGGGGCCCATAATAAGGGGACCCCATACTCACAGGTCAACTAGGCCAAGTTGCCAAAAACTGGTGTCCCAGAAGGAGGCGGCGAGGCGCATCTAGCCCAGGAGCTAAAGGGGTGGAGCCAACCGAGACAGACCAAGTCACAGCTGTAACAAAAATGTTATATATGAATACTTAGCATAACATACTGAATGTCAGACGGAGATGGTTAGAAGTACAGCTACCCAA
The DNA here is from genome assembly GCA_029574335.1 of Rana kukunoris. NCBI lineage: Eukaryota > Metazoa > Chordata > Amphibia > Anura > Ranidae > Rana > Rana kukunoris. The sequence continues at coordinate 92,365,822 of CM056056.1, read as the reverse complement.
GTGCTGAAAATACAGATATCTGTGCCTAATGAGAGACAGGTCAAGGAAAAAATTATGTGAGTGGTAAAAGAAGAAAATGGAAGAAAAACATCCAAAATGTGTACTGAAGTGTAAGAGAGTATCAAAAATAAACAGGTTTACCCAAGGGGAGGGATTGATGTATGTGCTTCCAATGTGAAATGTGTCCTTCATGGAAGGGGAGACATTGACAAGAGGAAATCCCCATCATCATCTGGCCCACCTCTAATGCCATGTGGAGATGTCTGTAGAGGACATGCGGATGCTGAACGGCATCCACCGCCTAATGGGGGATGCGCAGCAGAAATCATTCCCCAGTCACCTGAAGATGCCGTTACTCGCCCAAACATAACAACGCCGCGTGAAGGTGGACGTCATGACGATGGACGCACAACCATGGTGCTGATGCATAGGTGGCCTGCCCGTCTGCAGAAAGGAGGGGACAGCAAGGGAGGCCTCCCTGTCTCCCCTGTATGCATCGCAGCTCCCGGGGCATAAACAAACACTGCAACCACCAACAGGGGACACAGCAGTGGAAACAGGCTAAGGCACCAACACCTTGAAATGTACCCTGTTAAACATGCACCAAAGCACTGAAATATACTGCGATAAACGTGCAGTAATGCACAGAAATATACAGTGTTAAATGCGTAGAAATGCACAGAAATATACTGCGTTAAAGGTGCACTAACGCACTGAAATATACTGCGATAAACATGCACTAAGGCCCTTTTCACACTGGGGCGTTTTTCGAGCGTTATTCGAGCGTTATTACAGCATTATTCGAGCGTTATTACAGCATTATTCGAGCAAAGTCTCATCTGCAATCCCAATGTGTTGGTAAAGCACCGATAAGACCCTAACGTTTTAGGGCGTTTTTGCAGTGCCTCAGTGTGAAAGAGTAAGGCGTTTTTACAGCGCTATTTCAATTAATTTCAATGGAGAGGGGCGTTTTTGGAACGTTTTTTTTTCAGCGCCCAAAAGCTGCTCCAAAGATGCTGCTTGCAGGACTTTTCTGAATGCCCCGCCAGTTCAACGCCTCAGTGTGAAAGGGTAAGGCGTTTTTACAGCGCTTTCAATTAATTTCAATGGAGAGGGGCGTTTTTGGCGTGTTTTTTCTCAGCGCTCAAAAGCTGCTCCAAAGATGGTGCTTGCAGAACTCGTTGTGAAAAGGTCCATTGAGATGCATTGAGAGCGTTTTAAGAGTGCTATTTTTAACGCTAAAATGCTGTAAAAATGATTCAGTGTGGAAGGGGTCTTACGCACTGAAATATACTGCATTAAGAGGTGCAGTAAAGCACAGAAATATACTGTGTTAAACGTGCACTAAAACACTGAAATAGCTAGCTCTGATGTGCTCCCCCCCCCCCACACACATAGGACCCACAATGTCTGTGTGGCTGTACAAGGTGTAGAATGTGGGTGAGTAACATCTCAGCCCTCTCTCTCTCCCCAGCTTTTTCACTGCTTGCTCTTCTCAAGCCTCGTACACACGCTCGGTTTTCTCGGCAAGAACCAGCAAGAAAACTGCTGGCAGAGCCTTCTTGCCGAGTAAACCAAGCGTGTGCACGAGGCTTTCAGATTTCTCGCCTGGAAACATGGCCAGAATCTCGACGAGAAAAATAGAGATCCTGCTCTCTATTTTCTTGTCGAGATTCTTTTCGACCTGTCTCCCGACGAGAAACCCGGGAGTGTGTATACTTACCTGTCGCCGTGGTTATGCTCACAATGACTTTGACACATGCATGGTAGTTCCACAGCATAAGTAGTGTGAAGCAAGATGGCTGCGAGGGAATCGCATGCTCGTCGTACGCGATGACGTCACCGCGCTCTTGCCTTTCAAAAGAACCGTGGTTCTTTTGAAAGGACTGTTTGTATACTCGAGCGGCAAAAGATTTTTGCCAAGAATCTCGTCAGGAAAAACTTTTTTTCCTGATGAGATTCTGGCCCGTGTGTACGAGGCCTCAGTGTTTCTAAAGTGCCAGATCAGGCTGCTGAAGAATTTGCATATGGGTGACCTGTGGCTACAACAGTGGCAGGACAGAGGTAGTAAGAGGCAGGCTCAGAAAACCACATACTGTAATTCCTAAGAAAATAAAGACTCCCTTAAAGTTACTATTTGCATAAGTGTAATTAAACTGATCCATATAATAGAACTGGGGCCTGTCCATAGGTTTCTCAACATTTGAGGAGTGTTTACTCACCCTATACCCTGGAAGTAGATTTACTTATAAGTTAAACGACGTATACACATACCAAAATTCAGCAGGAACAAGCTGACTTTCCGTATGTATATACCAATGTCTTTCACCATTTGGCTTCTTGAATGGTTTTATTATACAGTAAATTAATTAAAATGCATAATTGAGCTTTATCCCTACCACCTCTATCAAGTAGAGTTACCATCTTTTGTCCCCTCGGCTTTTAATAAAACCTTTAGAAAACTAAGTCTGTGCAGAAAAAGGGCTATACTTACAACATCTATTTAGAGAGCTCACTCAAAATAGTAGCCTCACATATAATTTTCAGATTCAGAAAAGCAAGGAGATGTCTTACAGACTTAGATGCATTCCAAAAGAAGATTAAAAGCTTACAGAGAACATTAGAATGTTTATATATATTTTCCATTTTTTTTTCTTTCTCTTTTTGCCAACATGAACTCAAAGCGCTCAATGCATTTGCCACATTTTTGTTTTGTTTAGATATTGTATACAACAATCTGATTAGAGCAGTTGATGTGTGTTTTTATTTTTATTTTCACACAATAATTATGCAGTCTTAAATGTTAATCTCTCTTTTTAAATGTTGACAGTAATACAATGCTCTATCCTTTTGCACTGTTAAGATATAATTAAATAATTCTTCTGCCTGAACCTGTAGTTAACTCACATGCCAATGTGACTGTAGCCAGGGCCGGCCTTTGGGGTGTGCGAGCTGTGCGGCCGCACAGGGCACCATGGGCAACAGGGGCGCCGTGCGGCCATCACAGCTCGCAGGGCCGGCGTTACCACTAGGCGGATTAGGAAGGCAGCCGCCTAGGACGCACTGCCACCTAGGGGCGCAGCTGACTATTGCCTAACCTCTTCCTCCTCATTGTCGCTCCCCAGGCTCCTGGCAGAGGATAGAGGGGCCCCGGACAGCCTCTTTGTGTATGTTTAGTTGACCGGGGGGTAAGGGGTGAAGATGGGGGGCGCCACAGGATTAGCTCGCACAGGGCGCCTGAACACCTAAGGCCGGCCCTGACTGTAGCTATCAACCCTGGGGGGACCACTGAAAATAGACAGGTTCTTTCACAATAGTACAGAGGCTGCCTGCCACAAACTGTTTGATGTCATCTACTATTTGGACGATTTCCTCCCGATCAAGAGTTTACCTCTGATTCTAGAGTTAAGTTAGATTCTGCGGCTTTGTCTGATTTGCACATGTGGGATGAGTTCCTCCAGCACTGGAACGGCATCTCCATGTTTATCCCTGCGGTATGGGTATTGTCCCCTCAGGTTTTTTCTAAAGCTGCAGCCCCGGAGGCTATGCAGCTATTTTTGGCACACATTGGCTGGTGGGACCATGACCGAATGAACGGCCTGAAAGACCTTTCAGAGTGTTCAGACATGGTACCCTAGATCCAATTGTTTCAGCAGCCAATACCTTTTGACTTTTCTGGCCTACTGTTGTCACTCACATCTTAAATTGTCACACAGCACCATCAAAGGATACTTGGCAGGTGTCCAGCACTTCACTTCCTTACAGCATCCCGATAGGCCTTCAGTGTTTTCAGCACATTCCATCAAAGCCATTTTGAGGGGCATTCAGAAAAGCAACTCCCCTAGTCCAATTATCAGGCTTCCAATCACAGGGCATATTTTCCGTAGCATGATGGGCATACTTAGCAGGTCCCCCTTTGGGCAGCTACCAAGCCTGGTGCTCAAAGCAGCCATATTTTTGGCTTTTCTTAGACCAGGTGAGTTCACTTGTACGGGGGCAAAGTCCCGTTCACTTTCCATCAAGCAGTTAATCAGTTATCCTGACCACTACCTGTTGCATCTAGATGCTTGTAAGACGCAGCGGACAGGAGCTGGTTTCGACATCAGGTTCTTCAAGATTGGCACTTGTTGGTGCTTGTGGCAGTTTTTGATCTTTTTGTGACCCAGTTAGCAGACAAACCCAGGGACAGCCCACTTTTGACATTTTACTGGCCGCTCTCACTGACTGACTAATAAATCATGTGCAAATATCTACTGTACAAAATAAGCAATATATCAAACTGTGCAAAATAAACAAAATTATGTTATTTTGGACTTTTTATTGCTTATTTGTACAGTCATTTTGACATTTTGTTTATTTTGCACAGTCTGAGGCCGTGACAGGGAACCTACACACGTTGCGCCGTCGACCGGCCGTCGAGGCGACCCGCCCGTTCAACCAGCCATCGCTGGAAACCAGCGAGGGCTTCCCGAACCTCGCACACGGCCGAGGTGGAAGCTGCATTCCAGCGAGAACCTCGGCCGTGTGTACCTCGGTACACACGACCGTGTGGAAACCAGCGAGAACCTACACCAGCGAGGACCTCTCGGCGAGCTTCCCGTCGGGAAGCCCGTCGAGCAGAAATAGAGAGCACGCTCTCTATTTGCTCGACGGCCCGACGGGCGGGGCGGGTCGCCGACGGCCGGGAGAGAACCTCGACGGGCGGAACGATTCGACGGCCGGCACCTCACTTTCGGGAACCTCGACGGGCGGAACGATGTGTTCTGCCCGTCGAGGTTCTCTGCCGTGTGTACACGGCCTGATATGTTGCTTATTTTCACAGTACAATATATTGCTCATTTTGCACAGTAGATTTGCAAACACAAAAGTGTTGCGTTCATAATTTTGCTCAATGTACATACGCACACACACAAAATAACAAAGCTTTAATTTAGAATTTATACTGTATAACATGTTTTAAAAATGTACACTTTGGGAATCTGTTTTGAAAATAGGTTGCCTGCACAAATCAAGGGGAACCTTGGAATGGACTAAAATAATGTATCCTGTATATCTCAAATGGGATTATTTTGAACCCAGCAGCTGTAAAAATGTATATGTGCATAAAACATGCAGTAAGAAACTAAAAGCAATGTCTTTGCTCGGAATTGCTGTGAAATCCCCTCGGTATTTTTTCTAAGATCAATTGGCGTTGGCATATGATACAATTACCAGTTTCCAGATGTAAATCTGTATATCAAAGCAGCCTGAGTCAAATTAGTAATAGCTCAGCAGGCAGGAAATATGGATATAGGGTAGTCTGAGTAGCCATTTAATGAAATAAGATCTGCTTGTGTCGCATCCACCTTACAAACATAGCACATATAACGCAGAGCTGCTGAATTACCATTTTATGTTACTGTCTTTCTTTTATGGCTAAAATAAATTTTGTCACCATATGCCTTAGTTTAGGAAAGCTCTCCAGAGCATTATTAAGTAGCGCTACTGGGAGGAAACAAACCTATAAATACATACAAAAGGTTCAGCCATCTGTGTATTAAACTGAAGATAAAAAAAAAAGATTTGTTTTCTTGGTAAATGGAACTTAACCCCTTATTTCTAGTTGAGAATTTACCACATAGATCTCTAAAGTTAAACTAAAGGCAAACTTTTTTGTTTTGGATGGAACACCTATCACATCTGTCAGGGTTTTATTTCTTTCTGTGCCACTTTAAGGGAGATTCACTCTCTATATTGTCCTATTTACCATTATCACTAAGACTGAAAGACAATTCAAAATTTTGGGTTGTCACCAGAACAAGGGACAATGGGGACACTCATTTTTTTTCCCTAATTTTGGAGGAATTTTCTTCACTTCCTGTTTTGGCTTTGGAACAAGCAATGAATGGAAATCTCCCCAAATGGGACAAAGATGACAGATAAAAAATTACAGGGGTCATAGCCCTCCCTTAGGCCGCGTACACACGATAGGTTAACCAGAGGACAATGGTCTGATGGACCGTTTTCATCGGTTAAAACCGATGGTGTATAGGCCCCATAGGTTATTTAACCTTCGGTTAAAAAAAGCCAATTTGCTTTAAAATGTAACTGATGGACGCCTAATGATAAGTCAAAACCGATCGTTTGTAGGCACGACCATCGGTTAAAAATCCACACATGCTCAGAATCAAGTCGACGCATGCTTGGAAGCATTGAACTTCTTTTTTTTCAGCACGTCGTTGTGTTTTATGTCACCGCGTTCTAACATGATCGTTTTTTTAACCAATGGTGTGTAGACACATCAGACCATCATTTAGCTTCATCGGTTAACCGATTACAATGGTCCTTCGGACCGCTCTCATCGGATGGACTGATCGTGTGTACGCGGCCTTACTCTATCCAAAATGAAGACCGGTTTTGCTTTTAGTTCTACATTAATTAATTAAAAATTCTGTCAGAAGGACTTGGAGGGAAGTGGTCCATTTAAAATAGAGAGGTATGGTCATATGTAGATTGGGACTGAGCATGGTTGGGGACAGAGGTGTAGCTTGAAGCTTGTGGGCCCCCATGCCAAAGTTGACCTAGGCCCCCCCATTACCACCCACCACTTCCACAGTGCATGCAGATACATCCACCGCACGCTAAGATACTCAAAGTGGCTCAAGAGTTTTGAGTTCCCAGAGTTCCTCTTTACATCAGAGGACAGGAACCCCTGGCAGGTCAATTGGCAGAGCTCCTTTCCCACCCCAGCACTGTATACAGCTCCCACAATACACAGGGCTGAAATCACATTCCTTTACACACAGTCTGTCAGCCTTTACAGGGTGTTTTTGGCTTTTATGTTGCCCTTCTGACCTGTGAAATTCTCTGGTCAGAATGGCAGTGTAGTTGCAGTAGGCAGATACACCTGTGCAGATCATGGCTGACTGGCTGTGTTGTAAAATAATGTGATTTCAGCCCTGCAGAGGAGGAACAGTATAGAGTGCTGTAATGGAAAAGGAGCTCAGCAGCTGGGCATAGTATCCAGGACAGAGGGGGTGGTCAGGGGGCTTTGGAGGGGGGGGGGTGCAACTTAGATCTGGGAGGGCATAGCCATGTGACACAAAATCTGGAGCCTGCAGCCCTTCAGGGGCCCCCTGAGGAGGTGTTAAGGGTTTTGTTTTAGCAATTTCTGAAGGTTTCTCTGTCAGTGTTGGCAGGTGTTGGGGGAAGGTCACCTCCCGGAGGCGTGTGTCTTTTCCCCAGTTGTCAGGGAAGTGGGGTAAGTGGACATCCCTGGGTGGGGGTATACAGAGAATCCCAGTTGGTGACTATGAGACACGGAGCGGTGTCTTACCTCATCGGCAACATCGGTCCCATTGTGGCTATAGGGCGGCACTCTCCTACTCTTGCTTTGCTAAGCACGGTTACCATTCCATGTTGCCAGCACAGAGCACAGACACTTCCCCATCCTGGGCTGTTTTCACCCCCTGCTCCTCTCCATTCAGGAACTGCCTCACTGCTTCTCCCCAGCCAATGAGATTGGAGGGGTGTGAACTGTGGAAGTCAAAGTAGAAGCCCAGTACTGCAGCATGGCTGTGGGGCCCTAGGACCGATCAGAGATGGACTTTGTGGAGGACATGATAATAAGACAGAGAGGCTGCTGCGTCCCCCTGCAGCTAGGGTCAGGGTTACGACTGTGACCCCTGCAACCCCTTATGCTATGCCCATGGTTGGGGAAAATAGAGGAAGGTGATTGTGGTGGGAGGGAGGTAGAGAAGGAGTGGATCAAAAAGTGTGAAAAGAGGAGGCAGAATAAAAACAGTGTTAAAGGGTTAGAGAGGGAATTGATCAAGTTTGAACTGTCATTGTTTTCCCCTAGTGGGCCGGGATAAGGGGGGTAGAAAGGGGTACACACTTTGGACACAGGAACCTTACCCACCTCCCCTCCAAATATCCCAGTTGCCTGATCAGCATTGAGAAGAGTGGCTGCAGCTGGCACAGAGAGCAGAGTGAGCATACCTGTTCAATCCCTGCTTCTCACCACCCCGTCCCCACATCGTTGTTGCTGCCACCGCCATAGTCTTTGCTGTTATTGGCTGGTAGGACCACCTGTATCCTAGTAACCAATCACACCTGTCCCTAGACACTCCCTCTGTGCTGAGATGCTCCTCCTTCTCCACCCTCCTCACTCTGATATTGGTGTTAGCTCTGATATAAAAGGGAACTCTGATGTAAAGGGGGACTCCTGATGTGAATGGGGGGTGGGGGGGTGGGTAAAGGTTCCTAAGTTATTACTGCCTTGCAGCCTAAATGATTGTGCTGAGTGTTAGAATTATAGTACAGGTCACAGGACCACAGGAGGCCCTGTGATAGTCTCCCTCAGTCCTCTCCCTCCATAGTGTCCCTCTCCCCCAAAAGTGTCCCCTTGTGCCTTACGAATGTAATGTCCTCCCCCACCCACTATGTCCCCCTGTGCCTTACACCCCCCACAGTGTCTCCTTGTGCCTTACACCCCCCCCCCACTGTGTACCCCTGTGCCTTACACCCCCCAACAGTGTCCCCTTGTGCCTCACACCCCCCACAGTGTCACCCTGTGCCTTACACCCCCCACAGTGTCCTCCCCCACACACCGTGTCCCTCTCCCCCCCACAGTGTACCCTTGTGCCTTACGGATGTAATGTCCTCCCCCACCCACTGTGTCCCCCTGTGCCTTACACCCCCCCACAGTGTCTCCTTGTGCCTTACACCCCCCCACAGTGTCCCCCTGTGCCTTACACCCCCCCCCCATAGTGTCCGCTTGTGCCTTACACCCCCCACAGTGTCCCCCTGTGCCTTACACCCTGCCCCACAGTGTCCCCCTGTGTCCTCCACCCACCGTGTCCCCCTGTGCTTTACATCCCCCCACTGTGTACCCTGTGCCTTAAACCCCCACACTGTACCCCCTGTACCTTACACCCTGCCCCACAGTGTCCCCCTGTGTCCTCCACCCACCATGTCCCCCTGTGCCTACACCCCCCCCACAGTGTCCCCCTTTGCCTTACACCCCCCTTACAGTATCCCCCTGTGTCCTCCTCCACCCACCGTGTCCCCCTGTGCCTTACACCCCTCACAGTTTCGCCCTGTGTCCTCCCCCCCCCCCCCCCCCGAGGCATCGGAAACGGGACTTCAGGAGGCCAAATGTTTGTTCCACCACTGCACGGGTACGTATGTGTGCAGCATTGTAGTTTCTCTCTCCTCTGGTTTGGGGATTCCAGTAAGGGTGCGAACGTCTGCCTGCACCTCCTCCAGGCTGGTGACTACTGCAGCGCAGTTGCAGCTGACATCTTGCACTGCATCTGTCACGGAGGCCAGGCTGTCAGCCACCCGGTCCAGGTGCCCGACTAGTTCCCCAATATGCCGGGTCTGCTGGGCCTGGTCCTTTGCCATCTCATCGTGGACGACATCAGACACCCCCCTGGTCTTCCGTGTCGCCTTCCTGGGGCCAGAACATGGATGGACCTGGGTATAAGGTGTCACCCTTGAGGGGATTCCCCTGATGGTGGCGAAGCCTGAGGGGCTTCCCCTGATGGGGGAGGAGGTGCGAGAGGGCCCCGCCAAAGAGGAGGAATCCTCAAAATAAAGCCAAGCCTCATCTGAGATCACCGCCTCCTCCTCAACCACCTCCAGAGGAGACTTGTGGCTACTCCCCTCCACTGCTGGATCCTGGCTTCCTAGGGGGTCAGGATCAGGCTGATGTCCCAGGGATTATGTGGTATGGGCACCAGGAGCAGATGATGGCCCCGCTCCCTCCTGCACATCGGTGGATGACAAAAAGCATTCACATGTTGGTGGTACTTTTGCTTCGGACGGGCGCATGTTTGGGCGTATTTAAGCTCTCGGTGTAAGACGGTACGCCGGCGTATCCAAGGAAGTTGGGCCGGCGTAGTTGTGAGCATGCGCACAGGGAAGCGATCATGCGTCGACGTCACTGCTCATGCTCCATGGATTATACGGGCGTAAGTCTCTGTGCCAGGCTCAGGCCATCATTTACATAAGGTCACACCCACTTCTGCTTGCGCCTTCACATTTAAGTTACGCTGGCGCAACGTTGTAAGCAAGTGCTTGGTGAATACTGGACTTGCCTCACTAGTTTGCGTTGGCGAAACGTATATGCGCTGTGCTACACCGGCACAAATATGCGCCTATCTACCTGAATCTGGCCCTTAATTTTGAGTCAGGGATATTTACATTTGAAAGGCTGAAAAACAAATTCCAACTTCCGAACTCTTTCTTTTTCGGGTTCCTGCAGCTCCGCCACGCCTTTGATTCATAATTTAAAACAGTTCAGCTTTGGCTGGAACATGATGACCTGGAGACCCTTCTAGACAATGCTGACCTTTCAAAACCACTATCCCAAATTTACCCAGCACTTCTACCATCCAATCAGGTTGGACTGGATGGTCTGAGTGGTCTGTGGCGGATGGAGGTGCAGGAACTGGACAGTGAAGACATGTGGGACTATCCACTCCAGCCGCTGGTTGCTACTAGGTACAAACTAATCCAATTCAAAATCCTACACAGGATCTACTACACAAACCAATGCCTCCACCTAGCTATGAATAAGCACTGTATGATAGTGTGAAAAGCGTCAGCTGGTCTCCTGATTTTTTTGCTGTGATATGTTCATGTTGTGACCAGTTTTATCAAAAGGAACCATTTTTTTGGAGTGCGGCCGTCCCGGTTTTTCTCTATACATTTTTGCATACTATTGCTGTGCCTGCACCCAGGCGTTTGGACTCCACCTTACAGTTCCCTGGGACCTCTGAGCGGTACATTTTCTTTCTCAGCCAACGCCTCCACCGTATATACCCAGCCTTGTCGGCCAGCTGCTGGAGATGCTCTGGTACTGCCCACAGATTCAGGACTATTGGCAGGAGGTAACTCAATTTATTCATAGTTTAACCACCATTCCTATTCCCCTGACAATTAGTGTCTCCCTCATTGAACTTGTGAAATAACTGGCATTCACTAAAGCAACACGTACCCTAATAAATATCCTTCTTTTTTATGTAAAAAAAGCCATAGTACTAAAGTGGAAATCACCCTGTCCTCATGGAAGCAATTAGTTAACACAATGATACCCCTCTATTAAGAAACGTATCTATCTCGCGGATGCCCCAAAATATATAAAAAAGTCTGGCATTTGTGGACAGACTCAGGGCCAGATTCTCATAGAATTCCGGCGGCGTAGCGTAAGCCATTTACACTACGCCGCCGCATCGTACTAGAGCAAGTGCTTTAATCTCAAAGCACTTGCTCCGTAGTTTTCGACTGCGTCGCGTAAATCGCCCAGCGTAAACCCGCGCAATTCAAATGGGGCGGCATGTATTTAAATTAAGCGCGCCCCCGTGTCGAACGAACTGCGCATGCGCCGGCCGGGGAAAAGCCCAGTGCGCATGCTCCAAAGGACGTCACATTTTCTCAATGTAAACGACGTAATTGCTGCGTACGCCAGCCCCATTGAGAATCGACGTACGCAAACGACGTAAACGACGCACAACACGACGCGGTCCCGGCGCCATACTTAACATGGCATCCGACGGCACCCAACGGTACTTCGTAAGGTTACTCCACATCGAAGCTGGGGTAACCTAACGCGGACGAAAACGACGTACGCGACGACGGGGCGGCGTAAAAGCGATCGGGAATCGGCGTACTACCTCATTTGCATAGGCAAATGAGAAAACAACGTAAAGGCCACCTAGTGGCCGGAGTTGTCATTACAACTACGATCCGCAAGTGTAATGGTTTTACACTTGTCGGATGTAGAAGCGTATCTATGCAAAAGTGATGCTAAGCATCACTCGCATAGATACGAGACAAAAAAAAACGGCGATACGACGGGGTATCTGAGATACTCCATTGTAACGCCGCTGAGAATCTGGCCCTCAGAGTCCACAACAGATGATCAGCCCTCAGACAAGTAGAAATGAGATGAGGTCCTCCAAGAAACAATATTTCCTATCATAATCCTATCATGTGTAACCTGAGTGATGACTATGTTGTGTTTAGTTTGGTATGTGTAGTTTTAAGATGTACTGTTAGTTGTACCTTGTCATGCACTTTGCTTCATGCAAAGGTTGGCCGGGGTATGCCCCAATGGCCCTGTTTTGTACCTCAACAGTAAAAAAAGTTTAAATAAAGAGAACTAAAAAAAGAGATAACAGTATCAGATTAGGCCAATTGTTAAGATAATATGTGTATCCTCCTATAGAACTAAGGCTCATGCTTTCCATCCTATAAGTATATGCACATGCGCTTCTTTGCTTTTGAAAGACATAATTCACTATTAACAAAGGTGACATTTTTCTCTCTCTTATTTGTCACTGGTGCGTGGGCCTGCGCACACTAGTTTCTATTTTTTTTTCAGTATAACTCAGTTAGCTTTTTATATCAATGCCAGAGGTACCAGTGACACCTACTGGCAGCAGAGGTGTCCACAGAGTTTAACCACTTCAGCCCCGGAAGGATTTACCCACTTCCTTACCAGGCCATTTTTTGCTTTACTGCACTGCATTATTTTAACTGACAATTGCACGGTCGCACGATGCTGTACCCAAAAAAAATGTATGTCCTTTGTTCCCACAGATAGAGCTTTTATTTGGTGGAATCTCATCACTAGTGTTGAGCGGAATACGCCATATTCGATTTCGCGATATTTCACGAATATATAGAATAATATTCGTGAAATATTCGCTAATATCGAATATTCGTGATATTTTATCAAAAAAACAATATTGCGAAATTTTGCTAATGCGAATGCGAAATTTCGCTAATGCGAATGCGAAATTTCGCTAATGCGAATGCGAAATTGATTGCGAAATTCTTGTCAACACGCGAAAACGGAGATCATTTCCTGGATTACTAAACTAATATGCACTAAACACTAACTCTACTTACACAAACTTATATGACTAAACTAAAGCTAATTTTTTTTTTTTATACACAAAACACAGAAGGGCAGAGAAAGTATTTGCGAATATTCGTAATACGAATATTCGCATTGCGAATATTCGGCAACATAAAAGGATCGCCTCAGCTACTCGGCCCAGGGTCTCTAATCATACCAGCAATGCTTTTAGACATCGATGGAGATCACTAGGATGTGATCTGTTTTAAAAATAAATTAAAAAAAATACGAATATTCGCAATATCGAATATTCACCGCGATATTCGATTTATTCGTGAATACTCGAATATGCAATATTCGTTACGAATATTCGCAATGCGAATATTCGTGAGCAACACTACTCATCTAAAAAAGAAAAAGAATTCAGCGCTGGAATTAATAATAAACAAAACAAATTAAATAAATTACAATAATGCAAGCCAGCACTGAAGGATCAATTCAAATAAAACGTCCCAAAGTAACTTCAATAACAAAAAGTGCAGCGCAAAACATATCAAGTGACATCTAAAGTAAAACAAAAGTGAAATGAACAAAGAAAGTCCATATGAAGTGCACTGGTGAGTAGAATAATCTGATAATGCTCCAATCCAAACATGACTGCGTGCAAATAATCCAAGATCAGTGACCCACAGGACAGATCCTCCACCAGATAATTAAAGATGGCCTCTCACCTGAGCTAATCGACCCAAGGTTAGGTCATATAGCATAAACACAAATGCATCCAGATCGTGTAATAAGGACACCAAACAGCAGGCAGCTCAGCAGTTCCCGGATCCATAGAAATGGTTATGCAAATAAAAGAAGGGAAAGACTAGTGCTCTCTGTAACCAACTCGTTTTAATAAAATAAAAGTATAAAACTTACATAACTGACACTCGCGGCAGAGTGTATGGTAAAAAGCATGTCCTGAATCTCCAGGTAAACAGACAGCAAACAAGCGTGAGACGGCGATCGCGGGTGACGTCACGTGACTCCTCCCCCTCGTACGCGTTACGTCTCAGTAGGCGGGACTTCATCAGCGTGGGGCGGAGAGATCAACGTGAACGTCCCGCTCTGATCTAAATAGTGTGCCGTTGCCACAGCAACGAAGACACAGTCAAATACTTGTAAACCTGTGCCACCTAGTGTTCATTTAATAGAAGGCAGCAAGCACCCACTAACATCAAGGCAATCAATGAGCAGGAAAAAAAGGTCTCAATGGATATTGGACCAGATACATGACTGTATATAAATGAAAAATTTAGAACATGTAGTAACAAACATGTAATAAAAAATGTAGAAAAAACTACACAAAGAATTTAATATTTAAAAATATTAAAAATAATAATGACGTCATCCGTAATCGCCTCCTCATTACAACCATAAGCATATATGACGATGAATACCCATATCGTTAGATTATCTTCCATAACAACAATAAATGGTACACATAATCACCACAAACATTAGTAATGAGAAAAATAATGGAAACACTTTCATACATAAAATATGCAGAGAAAATGTTTTTCTCATCCTTACAAAATATAAAAAATAAAATATAAAATATAAAATATATCCCCAATACACTCAATAACAAATATTAACGGTTAGAAATAAAACAGTTGAGGTCGAACTCGACATTAAGGCCGGCCGGAGAATAAACTTTAGTTTCATAAATCCAAAAGGATTCTCTGCGGCTCAGCTGGCGGATATAATGCCCACCACGCCAGTGCTTGGAGACTTTCTCAATGCCCCAAAACTTGAGGCCCTTGGGGTTCCTATGGTGGCATTCCCTAAAATGCTTGGACACACTATGGTTCTTAATACCACATCTAATATTGCTAATATGTTCTCCCACCCTCACATGCAACTCTTGTGAGGTACGTCCAACATATTGCAATCCACACTCGCACTCAAGCATGTAAACCACCCCCACTGTGGAGCAAGTGATCAACTGCTTAATTGGATATTCGGTTCGAGTGAAATTGGACACAAATGACTTCCGTTTTTTGATGTTAAATTTGGCATGCCTGCAAGTCGCACACCGGCCACAGGCATAAAAGCTTGACAGGAAATTAAAGAGTTTGGGTCGGGGGATGACTGGTGGATCAGTCACTCCTGGGGCCAAACGATCTCTAAGGGAAGGGGCCTTCCTATATATAAATTGTGGACGTTCAGGGAGCACCGGACCAAGGACTAAATCCCCTTTAAGGATAGGCCAATGTTTGGCCACGATCTTTTCAATTTTTTTGTGTTGGATGTTGAAATCCAGTAGCATTTTAAGAATAGCTACTCCTTTATCTCCTTAGGGAGGTTTATCAGCTATTATTAAACTCCTGTCCGTATTTCTGACTCTCTCGATCTCCTGCTCAATTACAGTCAAGGAATAACCTTTGGACACAAACCTGGTGGCCAATTCCTGAGACTGCACTAGATAGTCCGATTCCAGGGTGCAGTTTCTGCGAAGCCTGACAAATTGGCCCCGAGGAATGTTACATAACCATAACCGATGGTGACAGCTCGCAAGGGGAATGTACCCATTGCGATCAACTGTCTTGAAGAAATTCCTAGTAAATAGTTTTGATCCAGATTTAAAAATTACCGGATCTGGAAATTTTTAAATCTGGATCCAAACTATTTACTAGGAATTTCTTCAAGACAGTTGATTGCAATGGGTACATTCCCCTTGCGAGCTGTCACCATCGGTTATGGTTATGTAACATTCCTCGGGGCCAATTTGTCAGGCTTCGCAGAAACTGCACCCTGGAATCGGACTATCTAGTGCAGTCTCAGGAATTGGCCACCAGGTTTGTGTCCAAAGGTTATTCCTTGCCTGTAATTGAGCAGGAGATCGAGAGAGTCAGAAATACGGACAGGAGTTTAATAATAGCTGAAAAACCTCCCCAAGGAGATAAAGGAGTAGCTAATTTTAAAATGCTACTGGATTTCAACATCCAACACAAAAAATTTGAAAAGATCGTGGCCAAAAATTGGCCTATCCTTAAAGGGGATTTAGTCCTTGGTCCGGTGCTCCCTGAACGTCCACAATTTATATATAGGAAGGCCCCTTTCCCTTAGAGACCATTTGGCCCCAGGAGTCACTGATCCACCAGTCATCCCCCGACCCAAACTCTTTAATTTCCTGTCAGGCTTTTATGCCTGTGGCCGGTGTGCGACTTGCAGGCATGCTAAATTTAACATCAAAAAACGGAAGTCATTTGTGTCCAATGTCACTCGAACCGAATATCCAATTAAGCAGTTGATCACTTGCTCCACAGTGGGCGTGGTTTACATGCTTGAGTGCGAGTGTGGATTGCAATATGTTGGACGTACCTCACGAGAGTTGCATGTGAGGGTGGGAGAACATATTAGCAATATTAGACGTGGTATTAAGAACCATAGTGTGTCCAAGCATTTTAGGGAATGCCACCATAGGAACCCCAAGGGCCTCAAGTTTTGGGGCATTGAGAAAGTCTCCAAGCACTGGCGTGGTGGGAATTATATCCGCCAGCTGAGCCGCAGAGAATCCTTTTGGATTTATGAAACTAAAGTTTCTTCTCCGGCCGGCCTTAATGTCGAGTTCGACCTCAACTGTTTTATTTCTAACCGTTAATATTTGTTATTGAGTGTATTGGGGATATATTTTATATTTTATATTTTATTTTTTATATTTTGTAAGGATGAGAAAAACATTTTCTCTGCATATTTTATGTATGAAAGTGTTTCCATTATTTTTCTCATTACTAATGTTTGTGGTGATTATGTGTACCATTTATTGTTGTTATGGAAGAGAATCTAACGATATGGGTATTCATCGTCATATATGCTTATGGTTGTAATGAGGAGGCGATTACGGATGACGTCATTATTATTTTTAATATTTTTAATTATTAAATTCTTTGTGTAGTTTTTTCTACATTTTTTATTACATGTTTGTTACTACATGTTCTAAATTTTTCATTTATATACAGTCATGTATCTGGTCCAATTTCCATTGAGACCTTTTTTTCCTGCTCATTGATTGCCTTGATGTTAGTGGGTGCTTGCTGCCTTCTATTAAATGAACACTAGGTGGCGCAGGTTTACAAGTATTTGACTGTGTCTTCGTTGCTGTGGCAACGGCACACTATTTAGATCAGAGCGGGACGTTCACGTTGATCTCTCCGCCCCACACTGATGAAGTCCCGCCTACTGGGACGTAACGCGTACGAGGGGGAGGAGTCACGTGACATCACCCGCGATCGCCGTCTCACGCTTGTTTGCTGTCTGTTTACCTGGAGATTCAGGACATGCTTTTTACCATACACTCTGCCGCGAGTGTCAGCTATGTAAGTTTTATACTTTTATTTTATTAAAACGAGTTGGTTACAGAGAGCACTAGTCTTTCCCTTCTTTTATTTGCATAACCATTTCTATGGATCCGGGAACTGCTGAGCTGCCTGCTGTTTGGTGTCCTTATTACACGATCTGGATGCATTTGTGTTTATGCTGTATGACCTAACCTTGGGTCGATTAGCTCAGGTGAGAGGCCATCTTCAATTATCTGGTGGAGGATCTGTCCTGTGGGTCACTGATCTTGGATTATTTGCACGCAGTCACGTTTGGATTGGAGCATTATCAGATTATTCTACTCACCAGTGCACTTCATATGGACTTTCTTTGTTCACAACACTACTCATCACCTCTGCATTTTTTTTTCTTGGTATCAAAAAAAAGAACAATTTTGAAAAACAATATTTTTAACTTTCTGCTATTTTTAAAAGAAATCGCATTTCTTCATAAATTTAGACCAATATGTAACCTCCTACATATTTTTGGTAAAAAAACAAAAACAATAAGCATATATTGATTTGCTTGCACAAAAGTTATTGGGCCAGATCCACAGAGAGAGTACGCCGGTGTATCTACTGATACACCGGCGTACTTTCGCAGTTCCCGCGTCGTATCTTTAGTTTGAATCCTCAAACCAAGATACGGCGGCTTCTGGGTTAGATCCAACAGGTGTACGTCTTCGTACGCCTTCGGATCTAAGATGCAATAGTTCGGCGTCCGCTGGGTGGCGTTCACGTCGTTTTCCACGTCGGGTATGCAAATGAGCTTTTTCAGACGATCCACGAATGTACGCGCTGCCGTCGCAATCTCTTACGGCGTCTCTAGTCGGCTTTTTCCGGCGTATAGTTAAAGCTGCTTTTATCCGGCCTATAGTTAGACTTGCCATGTTAAGTATAGCCGTCGGTCCCGCGTCGAAATTATTTTTATTTTTTATTTTTGCGTAAGTCGCCCGTGAATAGGAATGTACGTAATTTACACTAGTCAAAAAATAGCGTTGTTGCGGCGTAATTTAGCGCAATGCACGAACGGAGCATGCGCAGTTTGATCGCCGCGGGGACGCGCTTCATTTAAATGAATCACGCCCCCCTACTCGCCGATTTTGAATTCCGCCGCCAGAAATACACTACGCCGCAGTAACTTATGACGCAAATTCTTCCAGGATTCGAAGTTACGCCAGGTAACATACGGCGGCGTAGTATATCTCTGATACACTGCGCCGATCTATTTGTATGTGGATCTGGCCCATAGTGTCTACAAAATAGGGGAAAGATTTATGGCATTTTTATTATTTATATATTTTTTTACTAGTAATGGCTGTGATCAGCGCTGTTTAGCGGGACTGCGACATTGCGGAGGAGAGATCGGACACCGATCTGACATTTTTTTTTACACTTTTTTGGGAACCAGTGACATTATTACAGTGATCAGTGCTAAAAATATGCACTGACATTTTACTATTGACACTGGCAGGAAAGGGGGTTAACATCAGGGGCGAACAAGTGGTTAAATGTGTTTCCTCAGTGTGTTTCTAATGACCTGGGGGGAGTGGGGGGAAACCCATGCTATTTTTCTCAATGATTTTCATCCATATTGCAGGGACCAGACATTACATTAAAGCCACAAGCAGTTTTAAATTACTTTTTTCTTATAGTAATCTCATTTTGTGCAGGGACAGTTCTAAACACGTTCCACTTCACAGGCATACTATAGACACCCAGCAGGTACAATATTTAACCTCCCTGGCGGTATTCCCGAGCGTGACTCGGGGTTAACATTCAGTGCCAGAAGCGGTAACCCCGAGTCACGCTCGGGGTGCATTTTTTTTTCCCCCAAAAATTCCTGGCGATCCGGCGGGGGTTTCCCGCTGGATCGCCGGTCAGACTAGCCTCCCTGGCGGTCTTCACGTGTGTGGCACGGGGTGAGATTTTTAAGCTAATATCGGTAACCCCGTGCCACACACGCGCTTACCTCGCTGGATGCAGAAAAAGTTTACTTACCTTTTCTCTGCGATCCAGCGATGAATCCCCGCAGTACACGGCGGGCGGATGTCCGCCTGATGCTGTGTGTTCCGCCGATTCCCTTCCCTGCGAGCGTCGCGACGTAGGGGGGGGAACGGCGCCAAATTTAAAAAAGTAAACAAACACTATACATACAGTACACTGTAATCTTATAGATTACAGTACTGTATGTAAAAAATACACACCCCCCATGTCCCTAGTGGTCTGCCCTGTACACTACATGTCATTTTGTATAATAAAAACTTTTCTTTCTCCCTGCAAACTGTAGATTGCCCATAGCAACCAAAAGTGTCCCTTTATGGCAAAAATTGTTTTAGAGCAGCTAAAAAACAGCGATAATAAATCAGAATCACTTGCAGAATTTAGCGATAGCGATTTATGGGGAAATTCGTCATAAAAAAAAAAAAAAAATGACAGCAAAAATTCTGCAACTGAGCAAATTTCAGTGATTTTGATTTGATTACATTATTGAATAATTTTTACTATAATTATATTATCATTTGTGATCATTTTTTATAATTATTTATTATATTATAATTTTTAATTAAAAAAAAAAAAAAAAATCATACCCGGGATGCCTATTAGACTCTTGTTTGAATAGATTTAAGTGAGTTATTCCTAAGAATTACAAGCCTACAGTATAAAACGCCAAATTCCCTTGCAAATAATGGTACCGCTTTTAGCACCTAAAATCTTAAAGAATCATACCGCCAGGGAGGTTAAAGGAATTTTTCATATTTTTTTTTTCACTTTAAGCATCGTTAAAATCACTGCTCCAGAAAAAACAACTGTTTTTAAAACGTTTTTTTCCATTGATACATGTTCCCTGGGGCATATTAGGCTTTAAAATGAGCACTTTTGAATTTGAATGTTCGAATCCAATTGACGTCAATGGGGTTCTAAATGTTCGCGCGAACGTTCGGTTCGTTTGAAGGTTCTGGTGCGAACCCCCCCTGTTCAGCTCATCCCTATTGGGAAACAGCTAATCTTTTTTTATTAGATGCCTACAAATAGAAAGTGGATGATGTCCAGGGCTGTGAATATAGATTGCACATTTTATCACCATACAAAGGGTATATCACCTTTTTTACTATCCTTCCTCTCAAAATAGACTACATAATACAGCAATCTAGTAAGCAATTTCAAAGGTATTTATTGTAGATGGCAGGGTGACACAGCTCAACAAAATCGTTTTAAAATACTTATCACAGAATACCCATACTAATAAATGCTACAGAATATCTGTAATAAACCCTCTGCACACTATCTTACACCAGCATGCACCTATAGAAAACTAAACATACAAACAAGGATTCTTGGTTTGCATATGTTTTGTTGAAGCTGGCCAACTGCATCAAAGTGCCACTTCTCTGACCAGCCAAAATGTCAAGTGCTTACTAGCATATGCTGTTCTTTTTTTCAAATATTTTATTTCTTAACCATCAAAGACGAGTCTAGGTTCTCAAAACAGTCATATATACACAATAACTTTAACAAATACATTTAAGGAAATAGAACAATAGTCCAAAAATAAAAATAAGACCATTCATAGCACCCTCAATATACATCCAGTGCGAATTAACACTGATATTTCAGCTACCACAAGGAATACCCCAAGACCTGAATAGGTAATGAATAGCTAATTGTCAAGTATCTAGTTATATAACCCAGTGTTTTTCAACTCCAGTCCCCAAGGCACACCAACAGGTCAAGTTTTCAGGATTTCCCTCAGATGAAATGGCTGTGGTGAGGACTGGAGTTGAAAAACACTGATATAACCTATGCCCTATGCCTGACAATCATGAGTTACGCAAGGTCAAACCTTCTTCACAGAGGATAAACATATTCCACCATCTCCATAACTCAGGGTACTTTTCTTGCTTGTTTTGTGCTGAGAGTGTGAGATCTTCCATCTTATTGATCTCTTCCACCTTCTGAAGCCAGCATCTGACAGTAGGAGGGCAAATCCTTTTAGTTTGAATCTTATCAGGATGAATCTTGATAGTAGAGTAGTAATACCATTGAATATTTTTGTGTAAATGTTTTAAACAAATCTTGTTGAACGAAAGAACATTTCTGGTATTTATTTGCCGATTATTGAAACTTGTGTTTATACACAGTATTAGTATGAGGAGGGTTTGGTTTATTTCTTACTTAAAAAAGTAGACAAAAAAAGCATGTTCCTCCCCCTCAACAAACCGGTCCCACGCCAAGAATTCTGGCTGTTATCCCCCCAACAAGCAAGCTGCAACTATGCAAACTATTCAATCTCAGCCGGTTCCTGCTGGGCAGTTAACAATTCAATACAGCCTATTTTGCTAACTGCAGAACAGTGGACGTAGTATATATGCTTTCTCGTCAAATTTGGTTTTTATTTTTAAAAATAACAAAGATTAACAAATTGAGTACATACAAGGATGGTGGTACATAATTCAAATAGCAATAAAGCTAAACATTTCAATTTATGAACAGGATGAGTACATAACAATGTAAAAAGTAGAGCAACAAGTAAACCAATAAAGTATTACATCAAAAGCATCCGAATATTTCATCAGAAGGAAAAAGTAAGCTAGTGGCTACTGTATTGGTTCATTTTCCTAGAGCAGTAATAAGGAGATCAATATAATAGGTATATAATAAAAAAAGAAGAGATAATGGGGGTTATTTACTAAAGGCAAATCCACTTCGCACTACAAGTGCACTGCAAGTGCACTTTGAAGTGCAGTCACTGTAGATCTGAGGGGGACATGCAAGGAAAATAAAAAACAACATTTTAGCCTGCACATTATTGAATGATAAAACCAGCAGAGCTTCCCCTCAATTCAGATCTACCCCTCAGATTTACAGCGACTGCATTTCCAAGTGCACTTTCAGTGCCATTTCAAGTGCACTTGTAGTGCAAAGTGGATTTGTCTTTTGTAAATAACCCCCAATGTGTATATAAGTACCACACAATTTTGAGGCTAGGTTCACATATGAACACGCAGCGGCTCACAGCAGTCCTGTGCATCCTCATTCATCGTTTCGGGTCCGATTTCAGCCTAAATTTTTGCCTGAATTCGGACCTGAAAAGGGACCAAAAGGCGCACAGCATTCCTGTGCAAATTGCACCAGAGCCGCTACAGAGATATGTGAACCGGCACTATAGAGAGCTGGTCACAATCTCCTGCTATTGTGAATTGAATACGAGGAACCCGCATCCAATTCACACTAGTGTGAACCCAGCCTAAAAGTAGATAGAGAGAAGAGGGTAGAAAAAAAAGGGGAAGGGATTGGGGAGGGGGAATTACAAGCGGTGATGCGATCCCAAATTAATAGAAATCAAGGCAAATAGAGTAAAATTACCAAGGCAATAATAGTGTGTCATCAAAGTCTGATGGTAAAAAATGTTTAACCCAAGGAAGCCAGAATTTCTTAAATCGACCAATTCGATCTTATTCGATTTGCACTAATTTTAGCATTAAATATTATTTTTCCCAGGCCTTAGAAGTAGTTTGTCCTGCGGCTGTTTGGAGCTGTAAAAGAAGGTAAAATTGATTCTGTGTGATCCCATCAGGTTTCAGGTTTAATAAGGCTGTAGCAGGATTGGGCTGTCCCAATCCCACCAAATATGAGTTGAGTGCCAGACTCTGAACAGCCACGAAAACTCCAGAGTAATTAGAAGCATATTTCGATATTTTAGCAGGAAACAAATACCAACATGTTAGCACCTTAAAGTTATTTTCCACAGCAACAACATTAGAAGAAGCAGACTTAGTGGCGGACCATATGCTAGACAATTCGGTAGTATTAAATGAGCGATTACGATCTAGACATATGAGGGGGGACCAGTGTTAGTACTAGCTAAAATTTGCTTATAGAAAAATGAAACAAGTCCTCTAACACGAAAGTCAGATATTCATATGCGTTCAAAATGCGACATCTGGGATTGTCGGGAGTTGGAATTGAGATAAGGTTGGAAAAGGTTTGATTTGCAAAGATCAGAACAGTTCTGAATGAGGAAGTCCAAATTAATCACACAAAGTAGGAAAATAATGTATGGAGGAGGCAGATACCAAATTATATAAATGGGATATGTATATTAGCTGTAGGAAGGTTAAAAACTGAGATTTTTAACAAAAGGAAGGAGCAGTAAATGAGGGGTTTGAAGGCCAAGAGAAGTTTTGAATCTGTCCCAGATGGATAAAGAATGTTTTGTGATAGGATTGAGAATAAAAGTACAATCAGTTGGTATTAACTATAACATGATAGATACTGAAATAGGGTCACAGTCAATAGACTCAATTGTTATCCATAAAGGAATTTCTTTGATTGCATGGTATTTTGGTAAATGTGCAAGGTGTGCAGCATTATAGTAAGCAGAAATATTTGGGAGATTTAAACCTCTGCAGCATTGTGGGAGACAGTGGATTTAGAGGTTCGAGGTTTTGTTTTACGCCAGATAAAGGAGACAATTCTACGCTGTATAAGCCATAAAAAAATTAGATGGAACTGGAATGGGCAAGACTCTGAAAATATATAAAAACTTGGGCAATATAGCCATCTTAATTACCGTATTTATCGCCCTATTACGCGCACCAGCGTATAGCGCGCACCCCTAATTTAGCCTGAAATTCCTGGAAAAAAAATGTTTTAACCTCCCTGGCGGTATGATTCTGTCTGGAATTACATACCAAAAGCGGTACAATTTTTTGCATGGAAACTGGGCGTTTTATACTGTAGGCCTACAATTCTTAGGAATAACTTGCTTAAATCTGTCCAAACAAGACATCCCGGGTATGATAAAGTTTGAAAAACAAAATCATAAATTTTTATATAATAAATAACTATAGATAATTATAACAAATAATAATGTAATTATAATAAAAAATATTCAATAATGTAATCAACTCAAAAACACTGAAATGTGCTCAGTTGGAGAATTGTCGCTGTCATTTTTTATTTTTATTTTTTTAAATCGCTATCGCTCAATTCTGCAAGTGATTATAATTTATTATCGCTGTTTGATAGCTGATCTAAAACCATTTTTGACATAAAGGGACACTTTTGGTTGCTATGGACAATCTACAGTTTGCAGGGAGAAAGAACACTTTTTATTATGTAAAAGTACATGTAGGGCACTGGACAGACCACTAGGGACAAGGGGTGTGTGTATTTTTTACATACGGTACTGTAATACATAAGATTACAGTATATTGTATGTAATGTGTTTGTTTACGTTTTTGAATTTGGCGCCGTTCTCCGCTCCCGTGCGTCGTAACGTCGCAGGGAACAGAGATCGACGGCACACAGGGACACTGTGTGAATCGAGCGAGGACCAGCTCGCTCACACAGCGGGGATTCATCGCTGGATCCAGGGACAAGGTAAGCCAGCACCCGCTGCAGGCTCTGCATAGCTACCCCGAGCGTGACTCGGGGATACCGATTTCAGCAAAAAAAAAAACACTCCGAGTCACGCTCGGGGATACCGCTAGGAGGGTTAATACTTACAGTTTTGGTGTCTTGCTCAGCATCCATCGACGGCCTTGTCCGGTCCGGCGTCCGTCGTGGTGTCCTCCAGCGCTGGTCTCTGTGTTGATCGCCGCTTCCCGCGCTGTGTTTGAACGCGGCCGCCGACATATACCGAGCGCAGTACACTCGGGTACACTCGGCCCGGCTCGGCTCCCCTCATGGTTATGCGAGAGAAGCCGAGCGTGGCCGAGTGTACCCGAGTTTACTGCACTCGGTATATGTCGGCGGCCGCGTTCAAACACAATGCAAGAAGCGCTTCCCGCGCTGTGTTTGAAACTGCCGCCGACATATACCGAGCACAGTACACTCGGGCACGCTCGGCTCCTCTCGGCTTCTCTCGCATAACCGCGATAGGAGCTGTGCCTGGCTGAGTATACCCGAGTGTACTGCGCTCAGTATATGTCGGCGGCGGATTCAAACACAGCGCGGGAAGCGTGTATCGGCGTATATCACGCACCCACGATTTTGCCCTGATTTTAAGGGCAAAAAAGTGTGCGGTACACGCCGATAAATACGGTACATACATTTTGCCAATCCAGGATTGAGGACCATTGTGATAATAATTCAGTACCTGTTTTAGTACTGCAGGGAGTTGAGTATAAGACCACTTTCACACTGAGGCGTGTTTCAGTCGCTTTCACTCTAAAAACACCACCATCACAGGGGGGACGCACACCAGGGCACTTCCACTTGGGGCTTCACTGCAACCCACGATATCACCATCCAGCCTCAGTGCCGGGACTTTTGGCACCCCAGAATGTAAGCAGCCATTTGGCTTTTATTTGTACATGTTTTAAGCTCATTAAATGGGATTACACTATTTGCCGTTTACTTTCCATTTCATATCCTGATTCAGTGAGCCAGGGGTTTGATTCCATCCGCGCCATCTCCATCCATCCATGTCAGCAACATACTTTGCTACAAGCGCTATTGACTTATTTTTTAATTAAAAGGGTCATTGCTCTCTGGTAAGCTGCCACCTTACTTTGAGCACGTTTTGGGTGTTTTTTGCTAGCATATTTGGTGAAGGTGAACATTGCAAGATATCACTTCTGGATTTGGTTTTCAAAGGACGTTTTCAGAACACATCACTGAGATTGTTATTTTTCACCATCTGCATTTTATTTAAAGAATCGTTATGATGCCGCGTACACATGACCGTTTTTCGCGATGTGAAAAATGATTTTTTTTTTATGTCATTAAAACGATCGTGTGTGGGCTCCAAGGGTGGCTCCATACGAATGGAACTTCCCCTTTATAGTGCCATACACATATTATACACATATTGGTTTATATTCTATTTTTGCACCTTGGTGTTTTTTTGTGTATTTGTTTCACTTTGTTTTTCCTAGTCTTCAACTCACTTTATTAGTGTATCACAACACAATTTATACTTAGGGCCTATTAACAATGCCAGTTGTATAGGCAGGCTGGTGTTTTTAGTTTATATATGTTTTTCCTAATTATTATGTTATTATATAATTAGTAATTATTTTAACTAGCGCCTCCACCAATATATATGTATTAACTTTTTTCATTATTTGTTCCTTATTTTATCACCCCTTTGTATAGGCGCAAGATTTATTTTCCATTGCTAAAAAGAGCACCTAAAAAGCTCACGAATAATGTATTTACATTAAAATCAATGAATGCTTTCACACTGGGGAAGTGTGCTGGCAGGGCTGTGAAAAATTCCCCTCTCCATTGAAATGAATGGAAAGCTCTTCAATAGCACCTGAAAAGCGCTTTAAAAGTGCTCAGTGTTTTTATTGGCAGTTTAGAAGTGCCTCAGTGTGAAAGTGGCCTAAGTCAGTTATCTTATCAGTGAGTTGTAATCCTAGGTATAGAAGCCTTTGAGATGTCCAAGAGAAGGCAGGCAAGTGAATCTTTAGCAAGCTAAAGGTTTGAAGGAGGCAAGGAAATGTTGAGTGTAGTCGGTTTTTATTTATTATATTTTTATTATTATATTTTAACTTTTATTTTTATTTCATGAATTGGACAAATAGAGATCTTTATTTCACATTGATGCATTTCTTTTTACTAAACAGATGAGAGATTCAAATGATTGCTTTTCCATTTCATAGGACAGGGAGTAATTACCTTACTCATACTCATGAAAACGAGTGCAAAAATGTAATCAAATCAAGGGTCACTGAAGAGCCAATTTTCAAGATTTGATCATAACTGTTAACAGCATATAGACTGAGTAAGATTTTAAGCGGTTTATGTTATAATTGTTTTAATGTACAGGTCACTGAGAACATGGAGTCCAGTGTAAAAGAGAATCCTTCTCCTACTGCATTTACAGGCAACAAGACTGAATAAGCCTGCATCTACAAATCAAAGACAATCTGGCTTTATATAATGACACAATGACAGACTGAACCTATGAATTATAAAATGGGATTCATAGAATGCTTACAGGAATCATTCAGGTGTGGGAAATTCCAGTCCTCAGGGGCAGCTTACAGGATAATAATCTTTAAACAACAATACAGTAACATAACACACACCTATTTAGAAGATGAAAAGAGAAAAAAAGAGAAAAAGAAGAGGGAAAAAACACATTGTTTAAGCTGCATAGATTAGAGCTCCTGTGCCTTCGCCCTGGTCAACATATCTAGAGACTCTCTTCTGTGTTCCTGTTGAAGATTTACCTGACTGATGTCCCTTTGTATCTTGATCCTGTCTGCTTCTCTGACTATGCTGATCTCTGGCTCCCTAATTTCCTGGCTTGTTCTGACTACGTGATTTGGTTACCGAACCCTGTCCTGGCTGTTTTGACTACTTTTACTATTTATACCATTTTTACCACTATATTAAATGGTATGATTTTTACTGCATTTTCTGTCTCTGTCTGATTTATGATTCCTGACACCTTGCGCTAGTGGAGGGGGAATAGCAGGGCTTTAAAGGGGTTGTAATGGTTTGTTTTTTATTTTCTAAATAGGTTCCTTTAAGCTAGTGCATTGTTGGTTCACTTACCTTTTCCTTCGATTTCCCTTCTAAATGTTTTTTTTCTTTGTTTTCTTTGTCTGAATTTCTCACTTCCTGTTTCTCTTCAGTAAGCTGTTTAATAAGCTGTTCTGGCTGACTATCCACCGGTCTGATGATGGTGGAAAGCTTACTGAGGAGAAACAGGAAGTGAGAAATTCAGACAAAGAAAAAAAACATATAGAAGGGAAATCGAAGGAAAGGGTAAGTGAACCAACAATGCACTAGCTTAAAGGAACCTATTTAGAAAAAAACAAAAAACTTTACAAACCCTTTAAATAGCCAGCAGGGCTTGTTAACAAGCAGGATATGATTACTAGGTAAATCACTGAGGAATGCTCAGTGCTGGCAATTAACCGACAGCTGAGCAGCCTGAGCACTGAGAAGGAAGGGCTGAGCCTAGTACTGACAATACGCCCTCCTCAACAACCCCTCCCCCGCAGAGGACCACCAAGTTTGAGGGGAAAATGTCTATAGAAAGCACACTGGAAAATACATTTTCTGGACAGCCGCACTCCAAACAAACGTATCCTTTATTGGTAAAATCAGAAACAAGCACTACAAGCCACAGCAACCAGGACAGCTCAGCTGACGTGTTTCACACTATACTAAAGCCGTGTACACATGATCAGTCCATCCGATGAGAACAGTCTGAAGGACCGTTGTCATCGGTTAACCGATGAAGCCGACTGATGATCAGTCGTGCCCACACACCATCGGTTAAATAACCGATCGTGTCAGAACGTGGTGACATAAAATACAATGACAACGCAAAGTTCAATGCTTCCAAGCATGCATTGACTTGATTCTAAGCATGCATGGATTTTTAACCGATGGTTGTGCCTACTAACGATCGGTTTTGACCTATCGGTTAGGAATCCATCGGTTAAATTTAAAGCAAGTTGGCTTTTTTTAAACCGATGTTTAAATAACCTATGGGGCCCACACGCGATCGCTTTTGACCGATGAAAACGGTCCATCAGACCGGTGTCCTCTATTTAACCTATTGTGTGTACGAGGCCTTAGTGTTTAATCACCAATCACTATGATTAAACACTAAGTATAGTGTGAAACGCATCAGCTAAGCTGTCCTGGTTGCTGTGGATTGTAGTGCTTGTTCCTGACTTTTACCAATAAAGGCTACATTTGTTTGGACTGCGGCTGTCCAGAAAATGTATTTTGCAGTCTGCTATAACAATAACTAGATCTACCTGGAGTGGCACTTCCCTCTCTCCCTTTCTATGGAAAGCACGTAAGAGGGCAGAGACATGTACGTCTGAGGTTGAGACCCAAAAGCGCTCCTCCGGACCGTACCCTTTCCAATGAACCAGGTACTGTATGCTCCCACAGAACCTACGGGAGTTAATAATGGATATCATACTCCTCATGGTTCCCAACCTGTACTGGGTAAGGATGTGACATAGAGGTGGTGAAGCAGTTACACACCAAAGGTTTTAATAGAGACATTGAATACATTAGAGATACGCATATTAGAAAGAAGGTCTAAAGAGTAAGCCACTGGGTTAATCCTGCAGATAATATGTAAAGGCCCAATAAATGGACGTGCCAATTTCAGTGAGGGAACATGGAGTTGGAGGTTGGGAGATGACAGCCAGACCCTCTCCTCAACTTGGTAGGAAGGCGCAGTTAGCTGTCTGCAGTTAGCATGGAGACCGTACCTATCATTGGCACGTCGCAAGGACTCTTGGACCTGTACCAAATTGTAATGAAAACCTCTAGCATAGGAATGCTCTGAGGAACAAATGAGTCAGGCAACATGGATGGTTGGAAACCATAATTTGCCATAAACGGGGATGATTGTGAAGCGGAATTAATGGCACTATTGTGAGCAAGAGGTCTGACAAGTTATGATGGTCAGAAATATAGCAATGTAGAAACTGCTCCAAGGACTGGTTGGCTTGTTCTACGGCCCCATTAGAATGCGGGTGATACACAGAAGAGAACGAAAGTTAAATTCCCAATTGTGAACAAAAGGTTCGCAAAAACCTGGATACAAACTGGCTACCCCTGTCCAAGACTATAAGCTTGGGAGCCCATGTAATCGAAAGATCCCCTGAGCAAAAATGGATGCCAGTTTTTTGGATGTGACGTTTTTGAGAACCAGTCAACCACCATAAGGAAAAGTGTGCTGCCAAGGGAGTTGGGTAACTTCACAATAAAATCCATAGACAGGTGGGTCCAAGGCCTCTCTCCATTGGGTATGGGTTGTAGGAGGTCCACTGGAAGGTGTTGTGGTGTCTTACTTATAGCACACGGAACAGGCAGCTATGAAGGCGGCTGTCTCAGCACGGAGACTAGGCCATCAGAATTGTTGGGAAGTAGCCCAAATTAGTTGATTCTTACCAGGATGATCAAGCAGCCTTGGGAGAATGGTAGGTCTGGAGCACAGCGGTGCAAAGACGCTCAGGGTCAAGGCAACATTCACATGGTTTCTCAGGAGGAGAATGAATCCAAGCGGCAAGAATTCTGTCACTCAAAAGTGAAGTGAGAAATATTTTGGATGCAGAAATATGGACTTTATAGGCCCACCAGTACAATTTAGTAGAAACATATTTTTGACATACATACAGTATTAAAAACAAATCATAGTTTGACCTACACAGCACTCACATCACCTGCATAATCAATTGTTATCTAATTAGGTACGTTTGGTCTCTTTCTATCTCCCATCTTCTGCTGCCCTTCTAGTGTGGCTTTGGGGGTATTTTATGGACCCTTGCGATATTACCACTATGGCATGGAGAGTGGGCATCGAAAGTTTGGGCACCCCAGGTAAAAACTTTGTATTAATGTGCATAACAAAGCCAAGGAAAGATGGAAAAATCTCCAAAAGGCATCAAATTACAGATTAGACATTCTTATATGTCAAAAAAAGTTAGATTTTATTTCCATCATTTACAGTTTCAAAATTACAGAAAACAAAAACATGGCGTCTGCAAAAGTTTGGGCGCCCTGCAGAATTTATAGCATGCACTGCACCCTTTGCAAAACTGAGACTTGCCAGTGTCATGAATTGTTCTCAATCATCGTCTGGGAAGACCAGGTGATGTCAATCTCAAAGGTTTTAAATACCCAGACTCATCTGACCTTGCCCCAACAATCAGAACCATGGGTTCTTCTAAGCAGTTGTCTAGAAAACTGGAACTTAAAATAGTTGATGCTCACAAAGCTGGAGAAGGCTATAAGAAGATGGCAAAGTGTTTTCGGTAGTCAATATCCTCTGTTCGGAATGTAATTAAGAAATGGCAGTCATCAGGAACAGTGGAAGTTAAAGCAAGATCTGGAAGACCAAGAAAAATATTAGACAGAACAGCTTGCAGGATTGTGAGAAAAGCAATTCAAAACCCATGTTTGACTGCACGATCCCTCCAGAAAGATCTGGCAGACACTGGAGTTGGGGTACACTATTCCACTATAAAGAGATACTTGTACAAATATGGTCTTCATGGAAGAGTCATCAGAAGAAAACCTCTTCTACATCCTCACCACAAAAATCAGCGTTTGAACTTTGCAAATGAACATATAGACAAGCCTAATGCATTTTGGAAACAAGTTCTGTGGACCGATGAGGTTAAAATATAACTTTTTGCCTAGGATGAGCAAAGGTACATTTGGAGAAGAAAGGGCACAGAATTTAATGAAAAGAACCTCTGTCCAACTGTTAAGCATGGGGGTGGATCAATCATGCTTTGGGGTTGTATTGCAACCAGTGGCACAGGGTACATTTCACGAGTAGAAGGAAAAATGGATTCAATAACATTTCGGCAAATTTTGGATGGTAACTTCATGCCATCTGTGAAAAAGCTGAAGTTAAAGAGAGGATGGCTTTTACAAATGGATAATGATCCTAAACACACCTCAAAATCCATGGGGGATTACATCAAGAGGCGTAAACTGAAGGTTTTGCCATGGCCTTCACAATATCCTGACCTCAACATAATTGAAAATCTATGGATAGACCTTAAAAGAGCAGTGCGTGACAGGCAGCCCAGAAAGCTCAAAGAACTGGAAGACTTTTGTAAGAAGAATGGGCAAAGATACCTCAAACAAGAATTGAAAGACTCTTGGCTGGCTACAAAAAGCTATGATACTTGCAAAAGGGGCAGTACAAGATATTAACTCTGCAGGGTGGCCAAACTTTGGCAAACGCCATTTTTTGTTTTCTGTAAATGATGAAAATAAAATCTAACTTTTTTTGACATATTATAAGAATGTCTAATCTGTAATTTGATGCCTTTTGGAGATTTTTCCATCTTTCCTTGGCTTCGTTATGCACATTAATACAAATTTTTACCTGGGGTGCCCAAACTTTCCATCCCCACTGTATGTGTGTGTATATATATATATAATATCTTTCTCTCTTCTATTCTGAAGGCTCTTTGACCCTTACCTGATTTTGATGCCTATACTGGATATACAAGCATAGTCTATTTTGGGCTATTCCAGGAG
Source organism: Rana kukunoris (assembly GCA_029574335.1). NCBI lineage: Eukaryota > Metazoa > Chordata > Amphibia > Anura > Ranidae > Rana > Rana kukunoris. The sequence goes on along the minus strand of CM056056.1, from coordinate 92,333,608 downwards.
TCTATATGATACTATCCTATTGTGGCCATTTGAAGGGCCTTTAGATTGGCTTATTCGTCTCTGGTGGCTACCCCCATCCTGAGAAATATCTGTGGAGATCTCGGTAAGCATATTTTGCAATTTATTGTAAATACCTGGTTGCAGGGGTGTATACAACTTTATAAGTATACTACAAAGCAAAGGTCATATAAGTAGAAAAAAAACACTAACAATGCTAGGGTGTCAGAATTAGTGTAGGCAGGGGGCCTGGCAATAAAGGTCCACCAAGCACAGATTAATGTATAGAATGTTACCTTCATCACGCCTCTGCCAACAACCATCTTTTTCCAATACTAGCACTCAAGTTAAATTATTATTTTTATTTTGGTAACAACTGATTATGCAGGTGGTGTGAGTGCAATATAGGTCAACCCTACAATTTGTTTTTAATATGTATGTCAATAATGTGTTTGTTTGTTTTTAACCTCCCTGGCGGTATGATTCTTTCAGATTTTAGGTGCTGAAAGCGGTACCATTATTTTGCATGGAAATGTGGGATTTTAGATTGCAAGGAATAACTCACCTAAATCTGTCCAAACCAGAGTCTAGTAGACTATGATAAAGTTTGAAACACAAAATCATAAATTATAATATATAAATAATAACAAATAATAATTTAATAATAACAATACTTTTTATTCAATACATTTTAGTAAATAATATATTCAAAAATTCAGATTTTTTGGGGGTCAAACAAGGGTGCAATATCATTAGTCAGTAAACGTCTCGGGTATGACAAATTTTAAAGCAAGGTACAGCGCAAAGTCCAAGGTCACAGTCGGGACAATAGAAACGCTTTTCTTTACGGATTTTTCGTCCGGTGTCGTCGTGATTGGAGCAGCAAACCACACACATCCTTGTGGGTGCTGTTTTTTTTCAGTGGGTGGAATTTGGTTCATAAAGTGACGATCAGTCAGTGGTACAGGGTTCACAACACCAGCAGCCTGACGTCCAGATCGGTTTACAACCGTTGGCGTTTGGTGCTTCAGAAAGATTAGTTCTGCAACCTTCCACACAAAGTCCGCATGGACCATAGGTCTGTTACTTTCGTTTTAATCGGAATGAAGGAATTCCAGAGGCACTGTTCGACAAGATGTCGGAAACATTTTTTATAGTATTTTTTTTGTTGCTTCCTCATGGCTGGGTAAAAGGTCATGGCCTGGTCAGCTCTGTCCACACCTCCTATAGTGTGGTTGTAGTCCAACACAACCTGTGGCTTCATCACATCCTTTCCACCTTTGGTGTGTACCATTACGGTCGAGGTGTTATGAATGGTACTCATAAGGGAAACTTCTTTTTTGTCCCGCCACTTCAGTGCCATCATTTTCCCTTTCTGCCATGCAGCTACTTCTCCCTTCCCGAGCTTCTTGTTGGCAAATGTTGATGGCATGTCACACCGGTTAGGCCTCACGGTCCCATATGCGTCCGTCTTATTCAGGAGAAGGAACTTGTAGAGTTCTGGGGAGGTATAAAAATTGTCTGTGATGACACAGTAGCCCTGGTTCAGCAATGGCTCAATCAAGGAAAGAACCGAAGCAGTTGCCATTCCAAAACCGCTGAATCGCTGGCAGAATTTGGTCCCTTTCTCGGTGTACAGGACTGAGTTCCAGATATACCCAGAGCTGGATTCACACAGTATTAACCTCGCTGGCGGTATTCCCGAGTCTGACTCGGGGTTACATTTTTGTGCTGCGATCGGTAACCCCGAGCCTGACTCGGGCTCTCCTCGCAGCATTCACAGGCAGGGTTTACTTACCTTGTCCCTGGATCCAGCGATGCCTCTCCACTGTGTGAGCGAGTGGATCCTCGCTCGATTCACACAGTGTCCCCGTATGCCGCCGATCTCTGTTCCCTGCGACGTTACGACGCACGGGGGCGGAGAACGGCGCCAAATTAAAAAAGTAAACAAATATATTACATACAGTATACTGTAATCTTATAGATTACAGTACTGTATGTAAAAAATACACACCCCCCTTGTCCCTAGTGGTTTGCCCAGTGCCCTACATGATCCCCTGAAGAAGTCACGTGGTGTGACGACACACGTAGGGACCAGGAGCACTAGAGCGTACACTCTTTGACAGCAGAAGGAGAAGCTCGCCGCCCGTGTAGGGTTTTTGCCTGTACCAACCATTTATATGTGAGTTTTATTCCTATTTTATCAGGAATCACTTGCGAACTAGGCGTTCTTTGGAGTTAGGCCCACTATTCATGGCTTCCATGTGAGTGCATGTCTATGTGATTTATTACTTCTGATGCCGCGTACACACGATCACTTTTTGTGATGAAAAGAAACGACGTTTTATGTGACGAAACAAAACAACGTTTTTCAAACTTCATTTTCCAAAACGACGTTGCATACACACCATCGTTTTTCCAAAATGCTCTAGCAAAGCGTGGTGATGTACACCACGTTCGACGACACTCTGTTCCATTGAAGCTCCGTCTCATAACTTGCTTCTGAGCATGCGTGGGTTTAAAAACTTTGTTTTAAACGTCGTTTTGCCCACACACGATCACTTTTTATGACACAAAGAATGACATTTTGAAAAACGACACAAAAAATTCAAGCATGTTCGAATTTTTTTTTGGTCGTTTTTTTGAAGACATAAAACAACGTTTTGCCCACACACGATCATTTTGAATGACGTTTTAAGTGCCCTCACAGTATTATGCTATTTCTCTTTGCTTTCTATGTTTATCTAAGGTGAAGTCCTTTAGTCATTTACCAGTCTTGCTGCATCCGTTTGAGTACACAACTGTGGTGTTTTTTCGGCTGTCTGTGCTATAGCCGGGAGGTGAGCATTTAGGAACCAAACCAAAGGTGTTTGCACTGAAGTCTGTCCCTTTACACTGGAACCCCATTTCTTTTGGGATCACCAACTTTTTAAGACTGTATTCACTGTTTTATGATTTTTTATGATTTTTATTTCTTACACTATATGTGTTCACTATTTCACGTCCACAAGTGTAAAATTGCGGCAGCTCACAAATGAGCAATTCAAAATGTACGGGGCGTGTAGTATCTGTCCCGCTACTGTGCGTCGAGTGTCAAAACATCCCCGTTTGCTCCCAAATCTGTGAATGAACGTCAATGACGTCACATTCCCATTCATGACCGTTTTACGCAAGCGACGTTTTTTTTTTTTTTCCGACGCGATGACGACGCCTATACCTAACATAGATACTCCAGCCCCATGTAGGTATATCTATGCGCCGCGTATCCCGTCCGGAAACGTCGTATCGTCATTGCGTCGCGCCGGATTTCGATCGTGAATTGCCGATTTCCGCTCATTAACATTTTTTGAGCGTAAATCGGCGGGATGCCCCCGCCATGTTGAAGTAACGATGCGATGGCGAAACTCAGTTACGCTGCTCTCATCGGAACTTCAACTTTCTTGTTTTTCTGGTTACAGAAAACAGAAACGCCGGCTCAAAGCCACAGTTAGGCTGGCGGATCACTCGATCCGCCAGCGTAACCTTTCCTGAATCTGGCCCTAAATGTGTTCACTATTTCACGTCCACAAGTGTACACTTGCAGTATTGTATGTGCTGGAGTTATTTTACTTAGTTCACAATTGCGTTGATGTACACGCTGATGTACATACTTGTTTGTGTTTTTTGAGTCTACCAGTTTATGCTGTCAGCATATCCACTCTTACTCACTGTATCATATAGGAGCCACATTTGTCCCTAGTGGGTCACTTATTCACCCAGTGAATTTTACCTTTCTGTTCATTTTACACAGCGCAGTCACTATCACCACTTTCATTCACCATCCCAAAGTATATCTCAATCTGGTTGAGAAACCCTCTGCATTGAACTGTATTGCCTCCGAATTGCTGGGGAAGCAGAGCAGAACCAGACATACCTCTTATAGAGGTAATATTTGAGGCGGGTGCCTGCACAGAGACCGGAGCAGCAGCAGGGATGGTCTGCGACACAGGTTGTACCGTAGCAGCCACGATGGGAGGGTCCAGGTGAGTAGTGTGAATAAGAAGCATTCATAACCCTATGGAAAACTGATTCACGTGGTGATCCTGCTCATCCAACCTGGAGAAAATATTACTAACAAGTGGATTGCCTGTATTTTCTGAATTCATGGCCTTCACCTACAGTCAAAAAACATGAATTAGACGTAGACAGAAAATGCAGTAAAAATCAAACCATTTAATATAGTGGTAACCAAATTGGGTAGTCGTAGTCAGAACAAGCCAGGAAATCAGGGACTGGAGGTTTTTTGCCAAGAGAAATTGGCAGCTTTACCATCTAAGAAGATAAAGAGCCTCATCCACAAATACCACAAAAGATTTTGAGCTGTCATTGATGTTAAAGGGAGCAATACACACTATTAGGAACTGGGGTATGAAAACTTTTGATCAGGGTTATTTGGGTAATTTCTGTTGTGATTATGACTTAAAAAGAGTAAACACAGTTGATTGATAATAAATGGCTTCAGCCAAACGCTAACCATGAGTGAAAGAAATGTTTTTGTGTTATCATTTATATTCTCTGAAAAATGCCAGGGTATGTAAACCTATGAGCACAACTGTACTTTATGATGACATCCAGCTAATTCAATACCTTTTATGTTTGGATCAGATCTAATTAAATGAGCCAAGGGTTCAATAAGGAGTGCAAATAGGATGGGGGGAGAGGACATCCTTGATGGATGCATCTTCCAATAGTGAAAGGGTCTGATTTAAAACCGGCATAGTTGATAAATGCAATAGGCTTGTCATATAAGGATCTAATCCACTTATAAAAACTGTGGTCCAAACCCCCATTTTTGAAGAATATATTGTAAGTATGGCCATGAGACAGTGTCAAATGCTTTTCTTATATCAAGCAATAAACACACAGGTAGACGTCTGGATTTAGCAACATGGGCGAGTAAAGAAGCTCTACAAATATTATCACTTGCTTGGCACGAGGGGATTGCCCCAACTTACGTTCGCCTATTACTTGATTCAAGTCAGTATTTTAGCTAAAAGTCAATATTAGGAAGCAAAATAGGAAGGTAATTTGTTCAAGAGTAGTGTTGAGCGGAATACACCATATTCGATTTCGCGATTTAGATTTTTTCCGAATATTCGGAAATATTCGCATTTCGAATATTCGGGATTTTTACGAAGTATCATAAGGCGATTTTTCGCTATTGCGATATTTTGATTGCGATTAAAATCTATTGCGATTTTTTTAAACTCTCCAAATCGAATGTTATTGATATTTTAGTGAAATAAGAACATTGCTAAATTTCACTAATTGAAATGACACTGTAATGCGATCTTACGTTCCGGCGCGTCGCATTCCCGCGTTTTTTTTTGGAAATAAAGTTTCACTTCCTGGATTTGGGCAGCCACGCAGCCAGAAGGAGATTTTCAGGAGATAAAGATGGTTGGAAGCATGTTCCCATTGATGAGGAGAATATGCAATTAATGTGAGTATTTTGAATCGGCAAAGGAGAGATATAACGCGATTTTTATTCTGCTAACTTACTCTACTACTATGATGAAGCCATAGAAAATCTCGATTTCGGCAAAAGGAATTGCGCAATATTGTATTGCCGAATATTCGAGATTTTCTGATTGGCTCTGATGCGCCAATCAGAATCATGCATATCGCGCAATATTGCTATTGCCGAATATTCGAGATTTTCTGATTGGCTCTGATGCGCCAATCAGAAAATTCGATTTCGGCAATAGCAATTTGCGCGATATTCGAATTTCTGATTGGCTTGATGCGCCAATAGAAATCCGAATATCGCGCAATATTGCTATTGCCGAATATTCGAGATTTTCTGTTGCGCATCAGAGCCATCAGAAAATCTCGAATATTCGGCAATAGCAATTGGGTTCGAGATTCTGATTGGCGCATCAGAGCCAATCAGAAATCTCGAATATCGCGCAATTTGTATTGCCGAATATTCGAGTTTTCTGTTGGCGCATCAGGCCAATCAGAAAATCTCGAATTTGGCAATGAAATTGCGCGAATTCGAATTTCTGATTGGCTCTGATGCGCCATCAGAAATCTCGAATATCGCGCAATATTGCATGCCGAATATTCAATTTTCTGATTGGCGCATCAGAGCCAATAGAAAATCTCGAATATTCGGCAATAGCAATATTGCGCGATATTCGAGATTTCTGATTGGCTCTGATGCAAAAGAAGGGCCGAGTAGCTGATGCAATTATTTTATGTTGCCGAAAGCGCATGCGTTTTTTCGGCCGAAAAAACGCAATGCGATTTTTCGGAAAAATAAAGAATTGCATCAGCTACTCGGCCCAGGGTCTCTCTGTATCATCAGATGCTTTTAACCTTGAAGGCGATCATTACACTAGGATGTGATCGTTTTAAAAATAAATTTGAAAAAAATAACAATATTCGAAATAGCGAATATTCGCCGCTATATTCGAGTTATATCGCGAATACTCGAATATGCAATATTCGTAGCGAATATTCGCGATTCGAATATTCGCGAGCAACACTATTCAAGAGGTTGTATCAGATTTAGATTTGGGAAGCATGGGGATTATGGACATTACGGACTCTGAACGAAAAGAGTGTCCCCTCAACAACGTATTGAAGGCCTCAGTTAGTATAGAAATTTAGAAAATAGAACATTTCTTGTAGTAGGAAGCAGAAAATCCATCTGGGCTGGGACGTTTATTAAGTTTTAAAGCTTTAATAGCCGTGACCACTTCTGTTGCAGAGATGGGACAATTGGGTTCTTCACGGTGGGTTTGTGAGAGTGTTGGAAGGGTAATTTGTGAAAAAAAGGGAATCAGCAGTAGCATGGTCAAAATTATGGTTGAGTGAATATAATTTAGAAAGATTTAAGCAGAATGGGCCAGATTCAGAAAGAATTTACGTCGACGTATCAGTTGATACGCCGCGTAAGTTCTAGGATGCCCCGGCGTATCTTTTTTCTGTATTCAGAGAGCAAGATACGCCGGAATTTTGCTAAGATATCTTAGTTGCATATTTACGCTGGCCGCTAGGTGGCGCTTCCGTAGATTTACGCATCGAATATGCAAATTAGGTAGATACGTCGATTCAGAAACGTAGTTGCGCCCGGCGTAATTATTTGCATCGTTTACGTAAGGCATCAGACCGGCGTAAAGTTACCCTTGCTATATGAGGTGCAGGCAATGTTAAGTATGGACGTCGGGACAGCGTAAAATTTTCCGTCGTTTACGTCGTTTGCATAAGTCGTTCATGAATAGGGCTGTGCGTAAGTTACAATCACGTCGAAAGCATTGAGTATTTGCGACGTGATTTTGAGCATGCGCACTGGGATACGTCCACGGACGGCGCATGCGCCGTTCGTAAAGAGCGTCAATTACGTGGGGTCACGATTCATTTACATGGATCACGTCCACCTTCCACCTACTTTGAATTACGCGGGCTTACGCCGGCCCATTTAGACTACGCCCCCGTAACTTGGTACCTGCCTCTGTAAGTTACGGCGGCATAGTGTAAATGAGATATGCTACGCCCGCCGAAACTTACGCAGATCTTTCTGAATCTGGCCCAATGTGTGTAAAGTTTTGACAAGGTTACTTGTGTATGAATCACGGTTTAGTTTTAGTCGCACAGATGTCCTAGGTTTTTGCAGTAAGAGTAAGGTTCATGCTAATAGGGTATCTGGTTTGTTTGTCAATGATAAACATGTTGAAGTCTAAGTGGGCTCTATCAAGCCTAGCTTTAGTAGAAGGGGAGGGATAATTTTGGAATGGATCGTGACACAGATTAAAGTATTTTTCAAATTTTTGGGGAAGGCGTTTACACTTGCGTTTGAGATATGATACTTGCCTGATAAGCCTACCTGAAATTACACTCGCACAGGCCATTCCGGGGAAGACTCCACTCGAATAGCTGTAAAACAAGATGTTCCCTTTTTACCTCTTGCTGAGGAACTGAGTATTCATCTATACTCCCTTCAGGAACGCCTTATTTAGAGATAGGTGTCCAGGTATAAACGCTTCAGTGCCTTATTTAAACATCTTGCAGTGGACTCCATACTGTCCTCCCTGGTCTTCCCCGGTATAAGTGACTTACAGCAACACCATGGTTGACAGGCAGGTTCCGTCACGCAGGATTTGACTGAGCTGCACCATGCGCTGTATTTAACAAAGCACCTGTTGCTAGCTGACCTACCAGCGTAGGATCCGCAATCAGTCCAGAGACCATCTTATATACTTACGTGTCCCTGAAGAAGCCCCAATGGGCGAAACATGTAGGACCATCCGCTTGTGATATGTATATAAGTCACTATATGACAATATCTAAATCTTTAATGTGATCATACTTTTTAGTTTTTTTGTATTATCAAATTGTATTATTAAACATTTATATATTTTTTACAATACTTTGTCTCTTTGAATGACCTTTTGGTTGCAAAGTAATCGGTATTATTCAATTATTGTGCACTTTTTGTGCACTTTTTTGACTTATCCAATTTGCATTCATAAAGTCCCATGCCCCATACCTTGAATGGGAACATATATTCATCTACCTCAAATTACATGTTTATAGGCTTTCCAAAGAGAGAGGGGAAATATCTGCAGAAGTGTTATTAATGAGATTCATTAACAGAGTCATTGAGAGCATGGTAAACATCTAGACCATGGGACGGGTAAGTTAGAATGGAATCATTAATGCACCAAGACGAATTCTGGATCTCAGGATAGGGGAGGAGATGGTAGTACAAACTGCACTATGATCGGACCAAGTCAAGGGCATAATAACTGATGATAGGATTTCGGAGGCCATGCCAACACTTAGGAAGGTATGATCAATCCTAGAAAACAATTTTTGTGGATGGGAGTAATATGTAAAGCGTTTATGAGCTGGATTAAGCCAACGCCAAGAGTCTAAGGCCACGTACACACGATCAGACCGGTCCGAAGAAAATGGTCCGACGGACCATTTTCATCGGACCAGGCTGAAGTGGTCTGATGGTCTCATATGCGTACACACCATCGGACCAAAAATCCCATCGGACCAGAACGCTGTTAACGTAGAACACACCGACGTGCTGAAAAAATGAAGTTCATTGCTTCCAAGCATGAGTCGACTTGATTCTGAGCATACGCGGGTTTTTGGTCCGATGCTTTGGCGTACTAACCATTGAATCTGTCCGACGAACAGGCGTCCGTCGGACAGATTTTAAAGCAAGCTTTAAAACTTTTGTCCGACGGACAACGGTCCGATGGGCCGTACACACCATCGAATTGGTCCGATGAAACTGGTCTTAAGACCAGTTTCATCGGACCGGTCTGATCGTGTGTACGCAGCCTAACATGTTATGCTTAGAGATAAATTGCTGATATGAAAGCTTAGGAGAACAGGAGGAGGGAGAAGGGGAGATTTATCCAAGAAGGGAAAAATAACTTGGTTTGAGTCTCCACATTATATCACTGTACCTAACTTGTGTGAATCAATTACATTAAAAAGACGGGTAAGAAATGATAATGGTTGTTTATTAGGATCATAATATGATACAATGGTTACAGCAACATCAGAAATGTATTCTATCAAGGGGAGAATTTCTCGTGCTAAGGGTGAAAATAAATAAATGAATGAATAAATTAATAAATATAAATTAATAAATCCAGCAGCAACACTAAACATGTCATATACACGTAATTGTACAGATAAGGAAAAAATAAGTTGCGCTAAGAAACACAACCTGATATTGTGTGTGAATTAAATTGATGATGAGTAATTAATAAATAAATAAATGTAAGTGCAAAATTACATATAAAAATAACTAAATAAGTGTCAATTCGTGAAGGCAACCCACATAATAATACAAAAACCTTGGTACAATCTGAATACCAAAATAACATAGGTATCTGACACATAAATAGGAATTGTGTTTATATTAGTCCCTTGGTGGTTGGGCTAATGCCAGGGAGAACAGTTTATATATCCATCCCTAAAAACATAAACAATTAAATGAATGTCCAATTCTGAACATAGTAGTTGAAGATTGAAGATTGAAGGAATGCAGAGAAATCCACCACCGATCTCAGATTAGTAGAAAAGGGAGTCTTGAAATCACACCGAAAGAGAGGTAAGGATGTACTCTTACCGGATCCAAGGATAAACCAGGCATATCGATCCACTTAAACCAGGGAGGGAAGGCACAAACTCCACCACTTCCAGCTCTTCCCCACAGGGTTGGTGCAGGTAAACGATCTCCACTAAGAACACTCCACTCCACTCGAGACTCCAAATCCCATTGAGAGAACCCAGGGAAAAGAACAAGGGCTCAAATTGTGAAGTACCATCAGTTAGGGTTTATTAAAACATGTGCAACATAATACACATATACATTTAAAATTGCCGACTAGACAGGCATAAAAACAAACAAATAGCAGTAACCACGTGCACCCGTGCTTCCGGGGTCACGTTAACGCGGTGACGTTAGTGCATCAGAAATGTGCCCAATAAGAATAAGGGAACGGCCCTCAGGACCTTTTTTTTTAGATGAAAGTACAAATGGGGTTGTACGGTGAATAGCTATAAGAACACCTTGTTGTTTAGTAGCTGCCAAGGCTGTCTATGCCTGTGAATAAGAGGAGCTGAAAAACGTAGTAGTAGATTGTTCAGTAAAATGGGTCTCCTGTAGGCAAAGAATGTGGATTTTAGCTGTGGCAAATGAACAAAATGCATTTTTGTGGTATATTAAGACCTTGGACATATAGGGTCAAAATGTTTAAGGGGGCTATATTGGTAATATAAGGAGTTGCATAATAAAAATGTTAAGTTTTGACAGTAGGATCACATACAATTCAGTATAGGGGGTAGGAAAAAGGAAAGGCTGGAAGAAAAGGAGAGGAATTGGCTCTCGTCGAGCAGATATTACTAAGATTTGTAAAATAATAAAGAGAGCTAACGGCATACTAGGGGAACGACAAGCGTCCACCAGAGGCCAAACAGCTACCGTCAGAACCCCACATAATAATGGGGATCCGAGGGTAGCAAACTGGAGGCGCAAAAACACCACCAAAGGGAACACTGCCAACACTGAAAAGTAATACATAAATACAAATGATACCATTGTCCCATTGTCCCAAAAAGTTCCATACCCATCAATGTGTCATGAGAAAGCATATGAAGAGGGATGGATGGGATGGGGTGTATACAAGTAACAAAAAACATCAGAGAAAACATTTAAAAAACTAATAATAGCTTGAGGGCATGTAAAGAAATATAGCAAACAACTCGCTGCTGTCAGTAAAAAAAAAAAAAAAAAATGTTAATTTCAAGGGGTTCACTTATTATTTCTTGCCACTGTATATGGTAATGTATGCTGATTACACATCATGAATATTACAGTCAGGAGTGAGATAACTAAAGATTCCTCCCATTAGCATTAATCAGTACAACTTGAGATTGCATTTGACAATCAGATGTCCTATTTCCTCCTGCCAGAGTCCAGAGTAGTTTTATCTTTTCATACTTATAATGCATTTCATTACAAGGGGTTCACATACATTTTCTATATGTTTTTATCAATCCGTTATCTATGAAATAGGTACAAAACTAGCTAAGGGCCTTGGCAGTATTAACAAATTTAAAATTATTGTATTAACCACTTCAGTTCTGAAAGGATTTACCCCCTTAACCACTCCAGCCCTCGAAGGATTTGGCCCCTTAAAGCGTAGTTCCACCCTTAAGTGCTGGTGACCCCCAGACATGCACATCATGCAGAAATGCAGTCACTTCCTAGTTTTTAAAATTGCGGCAGTGCTTGTGATTCATGCCTGACTATGAATAGCAAATCGGCATACATACAGACGAGGTCATATGACCTGCGTCCTTTGAATGTCCAATATGCACACCAAGCCTCACTATCAGATGCCCGACATCCACCAGACACTAGGCATGTGCATTTCGTTTCGTTCCGAATCGAAATTCGGACGAATTTTCCATTATTCGGACATTCGGATGCATACGAATTCCCGAATTGCTATATTAGCGAAATATTTCGACCGTTTTTGGAATTCGTTCGTTTTCGACCGAATTTCGAAAAAAAAATGGTCGAAATCGAAAATATTTCAACCAGATTAGAAGTCTCTTTTCGAATAGAATTTTTTTCGAATTAAATTCGAAAATATTTTTTTTTTCGAATTCCGAATCGAATACCCGCGGACTAAATTCGATCGGAATTCAAAAAGAAAAAAAAATATATATATTTTCGGATTTAATTCGAAAAAAATTCTATTCGAAAAGAGACTATTTGTTTTCTAATCTGGTTGAAATATTTTCGATTTCGACCGTTTTTTTTCGAAATTCGGTCGAAAACGAACGAATTCGAAAAACGGGCGAAATATTTTCGATTTCGACCAGATTTTTCGAAAATTCGGTCGAAAACGAACGAATTCCGAAAACGAATTCAACACATGTAACGAACCTAACTTAACGAAATGTATTAAATGACTAATTGAAACGAAACGAAACACATTTTTCACTTTTGCACATGCCTACCAGACACCACGGCAGCGATGCTCATTGGTCCACCCACACTCTGTCATGAGTGTAGGACCACTCACCCTCGTATCAGCAATCCACACTTTCATAGTGTGAACTCTATTTAGTATATTCTAGACATGTGCGATTCCGTTCGTAACGATTGGATTTTCGTATACATTTTTTAGTATTCGTACATTCGGATCAATTGGAACATCAGAATAGCTGAAAGTACAAAAATTACGGAATTCTGAATAAGCAAAATAACGAACAAGCAAAAATTTGAACGTACGATTGGACAAACTTACTACAATACAAAACACCGAAACAGCAAAAGAACGAAAATGACATCTATAACGATTTTTTTGCATTCCGTATTTTAAATCCTTTGTCTGTTCGTAATTTCGTATATTCGTATTTTCATTCATATGTTCGTATTTTCATTTGTGTGTTTTGTAAATCTGTTTCTTTGTCTGTTCGTACATTTTTGTACTCGAATCATTCTTTTGAATGGGCACTGGGCAGTGTAGTTAGTGAGTGATGTATCTTACTTAATATTTTAGCCAATCAGCTTATCTCTTTTGTGCTGAGTCACATTGGACAGTGTAAAGCCTTGATTTTTTGGGAAACTTGCTCATTTTGAAGTTTGTTGGCAAAAAGTCTGAATGTGTATACGGGGCTTAAGAGAAAGTCTTAATATGGATTAGCCGTGTGTTGAAAATGAAACTAAAATAAGAGATTGCGAATGACCACCTGAATAGAGAGAAACATGGGGTTAGAACAGCCCAGGATGGGGAATTGTCTGTGCTCTGTGCTGGCACCATGGAATGGTAACCAAGCTGAGCGAGTAAAGAGGAGGAGGGTGCCGTCCTGTAGCCACTATGGGACCGATGTCACTGGTGAGGTAAGACACCGCTCAGTGTCTCCTAGTCCCCAGCTGGGATTCTCTTTACCCACCCAGGATGTCCGCTAACCCCACTTCCCTGACAACTGGGGAAAAGAGACACACCTCCAGGAGGTGACCTTCCCCCAACACCTGCCAACACTGACATAGAAACCTTCAGAAATTGCTAAAAAAAATCCCTTAACACCTCCTGAGGGGCTGCGGGCTCCAGATTATGTGTCACATGACTTTGCCCCACCAGATGTAAGTTGCGCCCCCCCCAAAGCCCCCTGGCCACACCCTCCACCCTGGATGCTATGCCTGGCTGCTGAGCTTCTTTCCCATTACAGCACTTTATACTGCTCCTCCTCAGGGCTAAAATCACGTTCCTTTACAACACAGCCAGTCAGCCACGATCTGCACAGGGTGTATCTGCCTACTGCAACTACACTGCCATCCCGACCAGAGAATTTCACAGGTCAGAACGGCAACATAAAACCCAGATACACCCTGTGAATTCTGACAGACTGTGTGTAAAGAAATGTGATTTCAGCCCTGTGTAGTGTGGGGGGGGAGGAGCTGTATACAGTGCTGGGATTGGAAAGGAGCTCTGCCAAGTGACATGCCAGGGGTCCCTGTCCTCTGATTTTCCAGCAGTGATTCCTGTCCTCTAATTCTCCAGCAGTGATCCCTGTCCTCTGATTCTCCAGCTGTGATCCCTATCCTCTGATTCTCCAGCAGTGATCCCTGTCCTCTGATTCTCCAGCGGTGATCTCTGTCCTCTGATTCTCCAGTGGTAATCCCTGTCTTCTGATTCTCCAGCGGTGATCCCTGTCCTCTGATTCTCCAGCGGTGATCTCTGTCCTCTGATTCTCCAGTGGTAATCCCTGTTCTCTGATTCTCCAGCGGTGATCTCTGTCCTCTGATTCTCCAGTGGTAATCCCTGTCCTCTGATTCTCCAGCGGTGATCTCTGTCCTCTGATTCTCCAGCGGTGATCTCTGTCCTCTGATTCTCCAGTGGTAATCCCTGTCCTCTGATTCTCCAGCGGTGATCCCTGTCCTCTGATTCTCCAGCGGTGATCCCTGTCCTCTGATTCTCCAGTGGTGATCCCTGTCCTCTGATGTAAGGAGGAACTCTGGGAACGCAAAACTCTTAAGCCACTTTGAGTATCTTGCCATGCAGTGGGTGGAAGTGGAGGTGGGGTCCAGGTCAACTTTTGCATTTGGGCCCACAAGTTTCAAGCTACGCCTGTGTTTAGCCTTCTATGCACGGACTCAGGCAGGATCGAACATATATGCTGAAAATGGTCCGCAGACCAGTTTCAGCGGACATATCCGATCGTGTGTACGGCCTAGCAGACAGTTTTCCAGCAGACAAAAGTTTTAAAACATGCTTTAAAACTTATCTGCTGGAAAACTGTCTGTCGGACATGTCCGCTGGTTAGGGACGCCTAACCAGCGGACCGAAATCCCCCGCATGCGTCGAATGGATTCGACGCATGCGTGGAAGCATTTTACTTCCTGGTTTGCGGACGTCGCAACGTCAACGTCACCGCCACGTCACCGCGCTGTCTGTCCTCTGGGATTTTGGTTTGATCGTGTGTACACACATCAGACCAAAATATCCCAGGAGACATGTCTGATGAAAACGGTCCATCGGACCGTTTTCATCGGACATGTCTCCTTGTGTGTACACGGCCTTAGAAATACATTTTTTTTTCATTTGGATAGAGCAACCCCCATCAGATTTTTTTTTCTACCATCTGTGTTCCACTGCAGATAATCCCTTTAACTTCCTGTCCCATAACCAAACAGGAAGTGGGAGGAACTCCATTGCCCCCCCCCCCCCCCAAGTCATCAGAACTAGTGTTCCCATTGGAAGATTTCCCCTCCATTATTTTTCTGACTACCAAAAATGTGGGATTTTCTTCTACTTTCACTTTCAATAATAATGGTAAACAGGACAAATAGAGATGGCGAATCTATTTAATGGGAGCACAGATAAAGATAAAAACCGTGAGGAGTTCTAATCCCTCTCCACTCTATCCAAAACTAAAAAGTGTCCCCTTTAGTTATATTTTAAGCAAGAAAAGAGCTCAGGTTTATCTATTTGTAACACTGCGTGACAATCCATCTAAGAAATAAGAAATAAGCATGAACTTTACAAGGGCGACCACAACAGCTTAGTGACAGTGGTATTACTTAGTGGGTTGAGGCACTATAATGCACCTCAACCTGCTGCAGAGCATAGATTTAAATCACATTTTATTTTGTGACATTTCAATACACTTTTTCTTCCATTGATTGCTAATATTATTTTGAAGTAAGCGCTACATGCAAATCTCTGCTACAAAGTTGTTGGTGAGACGGTGCTTAGTGGAAATTTCTAATAGCCTTATTTAGCATGAGATTACTTATTAAGTCTGGCCTAAATAGGCATAGTTAAATGTGCAGTTTTACGTAGTTTTAAGCCAGACACAATATTCAGCACAATGTAGGCTTGGTCACATTTTCCCATATCTTCTCTAATGTACCCCTTTTTTTTAAAGTGTATCTGTAGACACAACATATGCCCCGTACACACGTGCGGGATTTCCGAAGGGAAAACTTCCCGTCGGAAATCCAGAGAGGAAAGCCGAGAACCAGTCTTTCCCCCTACACACAGCCGATTTTCCCGACAGGAAAACTGCGATGGAATCCCGGCCGTGTGTATGCTTCATCGCAGTTTCTCCCATAGGAAAACTGCCAAAAACCCGGCGGGAAAAAAGAGAGCTGGTTCTCTTTTTTTTGTCTGGCGGTTTTTGGCCATTGGAAAAACTACGAGGAGCATACACCCGGCCGGGATTCCCGGCCAATAGCTCTCCTCTTAGTTTGGGAAAACCGGACGTGTGTACGAAGCTTTTGTTTTTTATAGGATAAGGAAAGGTTAGATCCTCTTTCAAGTTTTTATTGCTGTCTGTGTGCCCATCGGGGAGATTCACCATTCTTTTTGTACTGGTAACCATAGTCATCAAAACAGAAAGGGACCCATTTACTAAAAATTTGTTGCGCAAATGACTCAGTAGTTACACAGCTGTCATGAATAATCATTTTAATGTGTATTTCCTCTGATTGTCTGCTCCATCTAGTGGCCATATTGCAGCATTTTCTTGATTGAGGTATTTTAGGAAAAGACCACGTTATGGCCACTGACTGGAGCTAGCAATCATAGAGAAATAAACACACACATTACAGGGATTATTTGTAAAAGAAGTATAGGAGTTATTTACGAAAGGAAAATACACTTTGCACTACAAACTAAAAGTGCAAAGGGTACTTGGAATTGCACTGAAAGTGCACTTGGAAGTGCAATCGCTGTAAATCTGAGGGGAAGATCTGAAATCAGGGGAAGATCTGGTGATTTTATCATCCAATCATGTCCAAGCTAAAATGCTATTTTTTTATTTTCCTTGCATGTCCCCCTTGGATCTACAGCAACTGCACTTCCAAGTGCACTTTCGGTGCAATTTCAAGTGCACTTTGCACTTCTGGTTTGCACTTGTAGTGCAAAGTGGATTTGCCTTTCATAAATAACCCCCAATGTGTCATTGCTGAGGCATTAACTGATCAAGTTTTTTTTTATATAAATATAAAATGTATAAATACAAAATTTCCCCAAAACAAAGGTAAGAGGAAATCTTCCAATTGAAAATTCTGAAATGTCTGATGCTGCGTACACACAACATTTTTCATGTCATGGAAAAAAAATGAAGTTTTTCTCGACGTGATTCCTCTCAAGCCTGCCTTGCATACACACAATCGAGATAAATGCTCAAGCAAAGTGCAGTGACGTACAACACGTACAACGGCACTATAAAGGGAAAGTTCCATTCGAATTGCTCCACCCTTTGAACTGATTATTTCCCATCTCATAACTTGCTTCTGAGAATGCACGTTTTTTTTCCGTCATTAAAGCGTACACACGACCGTTTTTCACAACGAAAAAAACAAATGACGTAAAAAAATAGAGCATGTTCTACATTTTTAATGGCCATTTTTCTCGTCGCGAAAAATGCTCTGAAGCCTTCACACGACAGTTTTTTAAGACCAATTTAAAAAATTCCCTTTTTGTCGTCATGAAAAATGGTTGTGTATCATTATTCTGACTTTTTTTTAAATGTCACAAGCAGGTTATTGAGATGTTAAAATTTAATTTAAAATGTAAATTAGTGTTTTTTGCAGGAAGACAAGCAAAATGATCAAAATTTGCTGTGGTTGGCAGTGTATGCATAAGATAGAGGACATTATTGCTCCTCTTTCTCTTAACATTTTAATCTGAAATCTTCATGTACTAGGTCAGATTTGCAAAATAGATCGATTTTTGGATGGGATTGATGGCAAAATAAAGGGATATTTGGGGGAAAAAAATTGATGGGATATCAATCACTTTTTGTCCTAATCAATGTAAGAATAAATGGGAAAGCATATTGGGAAAAAAGAGGAAGATTTATTGTGACAGGGATTGAACTGCGGAGATGAGCATAATAAACGACATCTACATAGATGATTGCACTTTCCTTTTATATCCCATGTCTAATAAGTGATTCATAAGTAATTCTCTTGTAGCGAGTATGACATTGGTGCAAGGCAAAGGCATATGAGGAAATGTATTGAGCAATAGACTATGAGTATATAAATAAAGATGTAAAAAAAAATGAATGTATTTGTAGTGTATACCCCTGTAGTAATATAGGAAGCTTTACTGTATGTGCCTATTTCCTTTCTTTTACTTATCCATATTTATAAACAACTTCAAACTATGATAAATTGGACTAGGCACTTGTCTATAAATCCAATGATGTAATCAAATCCCTTCAACAATATTTTTTGTTCCTGTTTTTACTGACATATTTCCATAGCTTTGAAATTCAGTGAAAGTTTTTTTTTGATTCCTTCCAAGCAGGTCGGTAGTTTTTCTGTCTAAAGTTACTTACTATTCCCTGCCCAGAATAGGCTATAACTCTGCTTATTAATAGATAAGTCATAAGATAGGAGATGTTTGCAAATGAGCGTGCCTAAGTTGCATGCCCTAGCCATGCAAAGGTATCAGTCTGCATAATAATGAAGCAGCATCAGCACAGAGGAAATCTATACACCAGGATCATGCCCAGGGCTTATATCTTTCATACATTTTAATACATTCAAGATTCTGGCTAGACTCTGAAGTTAAAGTAGATTGTCCGGGCAACAGATTTACTTTACATCAGCTTCAGATTGACTAAGACTAGAATATTAAAAGGGATCCAGCAGCTAGCTACTTATCTATATTACACTTGTTTACAGTATGTAGATTAGAGCTGTGAATGTTACTTCTGATTTAAAGCGGAGCTCCACCGAGGAAAACAACATTTTCCCATGTTGTTTAAAAAAATAAAATAAAAAAAACCTGAAAAAAAAAAAATACTCACCCGAAATACCTGTTGCTATGCGGAAGTCCGTAATCTGCCTCTTCCACTCCGCGGTGCCTTTTCTTCTTGTCCTTCTCCTTCTGAATGGGGCGCGCTGCTTTCTGGGAACTGTGTGTGTTCTCAGAGAGCAGCGCGCCCATTCACAAGCCAGCGTGAGACTCACGCAGGCGCAGTAGGAAATGGGCAGTGAAGCGGTACGGCTTCACTGCCTGTTTCCCATAGTGTGAATGGCGGCGCGGGACCCGGAGCGATCGTGGGACCGGCATCGGGGGGGGGGGGGCCGTCAGCGCGGGCACCTAGGACAGGTAAGTGTCCTTATTTAAAGTCAGCAGCTACACTGTTAGTAGCTGCTGACTTAAAAAAAAAAATCGCGGCTGGAGCTTCGCTTTAAGTAAAGAAACTGCAAAGTCAATCTTTAAGGCTGGGTTCACGCCATTGCAAATTGGATGAGGGTTCCCCGCATCCAACTAGCAATAGTAGGAGATTTTGACTGGCTCTCTATGGAGCCGGTTCCCAAATCTCTGCAGCAGGTCCAGTGTGTTTTGCGTCTTTTGGTCCATTTTAGGTCCGAATTCAGGCCAAAATTTGGGCTGAAATCTGAAATGAAACGGTGAACCAGGATGCACCGGACCACTGTTGTGACGATTGTGTGAACCCACTCTTAAACATGAAGCAACAAGTTAGGTATATGCCTTGCTCAATCCAGGTAAATAATTTTTAGTGGTGATTTAAAAGGGTGGAAACAAAGAAGCATGCCGTCCAAGGTGAATCTTCAAGGCTTATCCAGACGTGCAGCCAGGGGGTGGTAAAAACAGGCAGTTGAACCCATGTTGAGCTGCACCCTGACTGTCCACATAAACAAGGATATGCACACATTCAAATGTATGAGGCCATGCAATAACCACCCCAGAAGAGTTCCTAGTGGCGGCTCCAGAGATTGCTACATCAGCTCCAGAAAACGCCTTCAGTGGCTACAGCGGTCCATAGAGGAATACATTCATCGCTACTTTGAGATATGCCTGTTCTTCCTGATGCTTGTGAGCGCAATATGTATTGTTGTTTTTTTCTCTCCTTCTCCCTCCCCATCCTGGATGAGTCCCCAAAATTTTATGGAGAAAAACCAGGACGGCCGCACTGCAAAAATGTTTCTTTTAAAATAAAACAGATCACAACATCAACATGTCACAGCAAAAAACAGAAAAGAGATGACGCGTTTCACACCAAAATACAGTGAATAAGCACTGTTTTTTGCTGTGACATGTTGATGTTGTGATCTGTTTTATTATAAAGGAACATTTTTTGGAGTGCGGCTGTCCTGGTTTTTCTCCATACAATTTTGCATACTATTGCAGTGCCTGCACCCAGGGGTTGGATCCTACCTTTCAGCTTTAGCTCTTTGGGACCTCTGAGCGGTTAACTTTTTCTCTCATCTGGATGAGTCCCCACATGTATTTCCCCCCCTAAGGAGCCGCTGGTTTGATGGACCCTCTGAAATGTATTCATAGTATTCTGCAGAGCAGGCCTCCTTCAATACCCCTCTGGCACACCCCTATGGTTGACTAAACCACACGGGATTGAGCAAAAACTGTTTACACTGGCAAACAGTTTGTTAAATAAGGCAGAAAGAAAAGGACAAACTATAACCAAATTAAAAGAACACAATTTCCTATACAGAGTACCTCTAAACCACAGATTTTATTTTAAACCATTTTGGGCTGTAACAAGGCCACCCCAGGGCAGCATAAGGACAGCCAGGGACAGATGATACAAACTCTCAAGAACTATGCTGCTTTAGGCTCTGGGTCCAACTCTGTCAGGTCCAAACCTGCTTGCAGGGCTTAAATAAATGAGATTGTGACTGTATTATTAAGTCTATGAAATGCTACAAGTAGGAAGGAATTACATCCAGCACAAAAAAAGGAGGGAAAAGAAAAAATATTTGCTTCCTGCTGGCGTGGTTGGGGCCCATATGGTGGTGCAATAGGCATTAAACTAAGTGGACTGATGCCCCCCAGTTAAAGGTAGCGGAGGTTATTTGAAGAGTTCTGGTAGGAAGTACTTGAGTGAGGTATAACAGTAACAGAAACAAGATGGGGCACGCTAGAGTTAATGATGTAATCCAAGGTAGGTGATGCAGCATGTGTCAGCTGTGTGTAGTATAGGTAAAAGGGTGCTTAAGGAGTGTAGTGGCAAACTGAGTAACTGGAATTTGAATACGTTTTGTGATATGCAATGTTTAGCAGGTTAAAAGTTCACCTTTTTTTTGTTTCGGCTGCAGAAAAGATAAAGTATTTTAGCCTTACCCGTCCAGCTCCAGCTTGCTCCTTAGAAAAGGTAATGACTTCCTGGTATGTAGATTTGGGATATGAAAAGTAATTCACCAGCTCACCTCATTAGCACACACTTGCACCTGTTCTCCTCTAGGAAATAGTTTACACCCATATACACATCTGCAGGCTGTATATTAAAAACAGGAGAAGTCTGTAAAGCTCACCAGACTGTACAATTTGATTGTATAATCTTCCTTAGCTCTGGAACTGGAATTTAGAAAAACAAATCTGAACTTATCTTTTAAGAACCCTTTCACCAGACCTGTGCTTCAGCAGTGAGTTTCAACTATGGAGAGGCCCCTGGTGTGGTGGTGTGTGCTCTGGTGAACCTGCACTGGATAGCTTCAGCCACAGAAGGTAACTGGAGAACCCACTCCGTAAGGCTGTGTGAGCAGAAGACATCCGGTCATCCCACTCAACAATGCTGCAAATGCTGATGCTGACCAACTGTCTTCTTGACAAGGCTGCAGAAGTAGTGATTGGGCTACATTGGTGGGTTAGTGCCCTGTGGCTCAGCCCTCTCCCCTGAATGTCTGACGGCAAAAGACTACGATCCACCCCAAGCAGCCCGAAGAATTTTCGAAACTTCTGCTCAGAGCATCTAGTTCCAAGGGAATTGTAGTTTCCCCCCCACGGGGGGTAATCTCGCTTGCCCTATCAGATCGCAGGTGTGAGCAGATGAACATCCGCTGACACCCGATCTCGCCCGCCTCCGCATTCCTTCGATTCTGCAGACGGAGGAAAACCCTATTTTTCCTTCTGTCTGCAAATCGGGTGAACACAGACAGACAGTCTGTGTTCATCCGATCCCCCCATAGAGGATAGCGGAGAAAAGACAGGGCGGTCCCTGCATAGTGTGCGGGGACCACCCTGTCATCCGCCAGCTCAGTGGTGATCAACGGAACGATCCCTGCTGACAAGCAGAGGTTCACAGGGGCAGATCATTACTGATCCGCCCTGTGTGAAAGGGCCCTTACAGTGTGTGGGTGAGGGGGGTAAGCTCTTTCACTTACCCAATTCTAATTTCTCTACCTTCACCCCAAAGCTTTGACATCATCACATACCATACATTGACATTAACCCTGTATGCTATGATGGGCAGGCTTGAGTGTGACCACAGCTAGTAATTAAAGACCCTTTTCCTACTAAGGCCTTTTTCAGACATTTTAGCACTAAAAATAACACCTGTAAAGCGACTGAAAAATGCCTCCTCAATGTGATATCCCAAGTACTTTCACACTAGGGCAGTGCGCTTGCAGGACGTTAGAAAAGGTCCCGCAAGCAGCATCTTTGGGGTGGTTTGGTAGCGCTGTATACACCGCTCCTAAACCGCCCCATGCCCATTGGAATGAAAGGGCAGGGCTAGCGAAGTGACAGCAAATCGCTTTGGCAGCACCACAACATAGCCGGTTTTAACCCTTTCTCCAGCCACTGGGTGGGAGTTAAAAGTGTTGCAGAGTATGATTGATAGGTGCAGCGGAGTCAGTTGAGTTCAGACTTTGTGTAGTAACAGGAACTGGCTTCTTTATTGGAACATCATCACACACAGGCAAAGATGTCTCCACATCATGGTAAGAAGAACACACAGACAACAAGGCAGGAAGAAGAAATCAACGAGTACATTACTGGGATAGTGAATACAACATATCATAAAGAACACATATCATTAATCATTAGCGACATCTTGTGTTCTTTTTGTAAACTGCATCTGATATACAGTGATAGGCTAAGCTGAAGGTTTGTTGCATCTCCAACACCCCTTTTCAACAACTAAGGCTTAGTCTGTTAAACTGTTAAAATCTTCTTTGTGAGCCTTGAATGTCTTTCGGCGGTCAGAGGCTTTGTAAGGATGTCTGCTGTCATATCCTCGGTCGGGCAATAAAGTAACTCAAGAAGACCTTGCTCTTGAAGATCCCTAAAGAAAGTGAAACTTTACATCAATGTGCTTGGTTCTTGAATTAATTCCTTCTGTATGTGCAAGTACAATGCATCCTTGATTGTCCTCATAGATTTCTGTTGGTCCCAACTGTGGTTGACCTAAATCTGTTAATAGCTGTCTCAAGCCGCGTACACACGATCTAATTTATCTGCTGGAAACGGTCCGAAGGACCGTTTCAGCAGACAAATTTGATCGTGTGTACGGACGGACAGACAGGTTTTTCCAGCAGACAAATTTTAAAACATGCTTTAAAATCTGTCTGCTGGGAACCCATCCGTCCGACATGTCTAATGGTTAGTACACTAACCAGCGGACATGCCTGCCCGCACATGTGTCGAATGGATTCGACGCATGCGTGGAAGTTTTTTACTTTCTGGTGCGGTGACGTGGCGGCGTCAAAGTCACCGCCACGTCACCGCGCTGTCTGTCGGCGGGGATTTTGGTTTGATCGTGTGTACACGATCAAACCAAAATAGCCCAGCAGACAAATCCGATCAAATCGGTCTGTCAGACCGATTTGATCAGATTTATTTAGTCGTGTGTACACGGCCTCAACCATATTACTTCTTTGCTTGCTTGCGCTGCAGCAATGTATTCTGCTTCAGTAGACGACAGTGAAACAGAGAGTTGCTTTTTACTAGTCCAACTGATGGCTCCTCCTGACAGGAAAAATAAGTAGCCACTGGTAGATTTTCTGTCACTGGTGTCTCCTGCCCAGTCAGCATCCACATATCCTGTTAAGGTGCTTTCATCGCTTGCTGGTAACTTGAGCTTGTAGTGCAAAGTCCCTTTAAGATATCAAATGATTTTTTTTAGCAACATTCCAGTCCTTTTGATTTGGCATTGAAACCTTTCTGCACAGGATTCCAACTGTTGCTGCAATGTCTGTTCTTGTAGCAGTGGTAAGGTACAGCAATTTCCCTATTGCTTTCCTGTATTG
Source organism: Rana kukunoris (assembly GCA_029574335.1). Classification (NCBI taxonomy): domain Eukaryota; kingdom Metazoa; phylum Chordata; class Amphibia; order Anura; family Ranidae; genus Rana; species Rana kukunoris. The sequence continues at coordinate 92,309,547 of CM056056.1, read as the reverse complement.
AGTATTAGTAGGTAATGGGTTATCTTGACAATTCATCTCCTTTAGGTAGTTGGTTTTCATGGGAGATTTCACTGATTTGGCATTTTCCATTCCAAAAGTTTCAATTATTTCTTGTATTTTGTGTCTTTGATTCAGAAGAAAGCTGCCATCTTCCTCTCTCTCGATCTGGATGCCGAGGTAATTGTTTATGTTGCCGAGGTCTTTGGTTTCAAAGTGCTGATTTCGTTTTCCAATATTTCTGCTTCACCCCCTTCTTGCTCAAAACAAATCAGGATATCGTCCACATAAATAAGCATATAGACCCATCTGTTTGCCAATCTATTTGTGTATAAGCAGGGGTCTGCTTTGCTCCTTTGAAAGTTTTGATGTGTAAGCACTTCATTTATTTTTATATTCCATGCTCTAGCTGCTGCTTTAGGCCATATATACTCCTGCAAAGTTTGCATACTAGGTCTGACCTTTGTTCATCTTTGAATCCTGGCGGTTGTTCCATGTAGATTTCTTCTGTTAAATCGCCATGTAGAAACACGGTTTTCACATCAAAATGTTTCACTTGCATTTTCCTTGTGACGGCTACTGTCAGCAAAGTCCATATTGTAGTGTGCTTGACTACTGGTGCAAATGTCTCATCATAGTCCTCTCCGTATCTTTGAGAATAGCCTTTGGCTACTAGTCTTGCTTTGTATCGTTCAATTGTGCCATCTGCATTGTATTTCACTTTAAAAGTCCATTTACAGCCTATGGCTTTCCTTCCGGGTGGTAGTTCTTTATGTGTCCATGTTTTAGTGTCATGCATGGATTTTATCTCTTCCTCAGCAGCCTTTATCCATTTAGTTGCTTCTTGTTCTGAAAGTTGAAATATGTCTTCCCAGTTTACAGGTTCGTTGATACTGGCAGTACTTGCTTTGTATGAGAGACGTATAGGTGGTTTACCTTTTTTTTTATTCTTGTTGACCGTCTCGTTTTTGTGTCTGAGCCTTCTTGTATCTGCTCTTCAGTACTGGTGGAGTCTACACTCACTTCAACTGTTTGTTCGGAAGTTACAGAGATGGGCTGGTCAATGTCAGTTTTCTCTTCTATTGTTGCTTCTACTGTTGTCATTACATTGTCTCTTTAATCTTCAATAAAAGTTACGCTGTTGCTAATGGTAACCTTGGCTGTTTTGGGATTTAGGATTCTGTAACCCTTAATATTGTCACTGTATCCAACGAAGATACCTTCAAATGCTCTGTTTTGGAGTTTGGTGCGTTTTTCTTCAGGTATGTAGATGAATGCTTTGCATCCAAAAACTCTTAGGTGTTTTACACTTGGCTTCTCATTGTGCCATAGTTCATATGGGGTTTTCTCCACTGTTCTGGAAAGAAGTCTGTTTTGCAAATATGTAGCTGTCATGGCTGCCTCATCCCAGTATTTTTGTGGTAGTCCAGTCTGTCAGCATACATCTGATCATTTCAGTCAGAGTTCTGTTCTTTCTTTCAGCTACTCCATTTTGTTCTGGTGTATACGGAACTGTCTTTTGATGTTCTATTCCATGCCTTTTTAAGTACTCTTGTATCTTACCTCCTGTGAATTCACCTCCATTATCGCTCCAAAGTATGAAAGGCTTCCTCTGAAACTTGTTACTTGTCTTTGTTATATAGTCCTGTAATTTGTCGAAAACTTCACTCTTGTGTTGCATTAGGTAGGTGACTGTATATCTTGAGTAGTCGTCTATGAAAGTCACTATGTACCTGTTGCCTGCAGGTGTTGGTGGGTTTGGGGGACCACACAAGTCACTGTGAACTAAGTCAAGTGGTCTTGAGGCTCTCTTCTGGCTGACTTTGGGAAGTATTGCTCTTGTAGCTTTGGATTTAATACAACACTCACATTTAACAGTGACTGGACAAGGGGATACCAATAAATCCCATGTCAGATTCTTCCTCTGTAGTTCCAGTATGCATTCTGGGTGTCTGTGACCTAGACGTCTGTGCCATATATGTATACAGTCATTGTGCTTGTGTGTACATAGTCTCACCTTTTCCTTCACTGTGTCAAGGTGATACAGATGATCATCCAGCTTGGCGCTTGCTATTGTCTGTTTGCCGTTTACAATGGAACACTTGTCACCTTGGAATTTCACGGTGAGTCCTCTGGCTGACATTTCACAGATAAGAGTCCTCCTTCTAGATTAGGAACATAAAGCACATCTTTTACTGGTATGGTTAAATTGTTTCCCGCATCATCAGGGCATACAAGGGTTCCATGCCCACATCCTTCTGCATGTATTGTGCTCCTATCTGCAAGGTAAATAGTTTCTTTGTTGTTCGGATCAAGTTCTGTGAAGAAACTTCTATCACTCGTCATGTGACTGGTTGCCCCTGAATCAATGCACCAGTCTTGGCATTTATTGTTGCCTGTCACTTTAAATGTGGCATTCCAGTTGCCTTCCCTTGGGTCATTGATTGTGGTTTTCACCTTTTGTTTAGCATAAGAGGAACGTTGTCTCATTTGCTCTGCCTTCCACAAAGTCCAGTCTTTCTTTATCTGTCGCTGTTTCTGGCATCTGAAACACACTCTGGTTTCTTTCCTGTGTAACCTTGCGTCTGTAGCTTTAAGAGCGGTACTGGTTTCTGTGGAGTCATGCATTAATTCCTTTCTTCTCTGATACTCATCTATGAGCCTGGTTTTTACAAATGCTAACGTCAGATCTGTCTCAGGTCGTGTCTCCAGTGCATTGATTAGTGCAGTGTATGTATCAGGCAAACTGCATAATAACATGGCTGCAATGTGACTGTCTGTTATATTCTCCCCGATTGATCTGAGTTGCGCAATCACCTCCAGCATTGCGTTTATATGCTCCTGCATGTCCTGCCCTCTGCCAAGTCTCATTTTGTAAGGTTTCCGCAGCATAAACAGCTTGTTGTTTAAACTGGATCTTTCATGCAGTCTTTTCAGTACATCCCACATGCCTTTCGCAGTGTCCTAATTGTGTATATGAATGAGCTGATCATCTTCTACTAGTAAACTTATTGTGGCACGTGCCTGTCTGTTTTTCTTGTTCCAGTCCTGATCATTATCCTGTGGCCTCTCTGTAGTGGTAACCTCCCACAAGTCATCTCTGGATAATAGCATTTCCACTTTAAACTTCCATAGCTGATAGTTGTCATTGTTCAGCTTGGCCACTGAGAGTTTAAGCTCTGAGTTCCCGGACATCTTATCCCTCCTTTATATATAAACAGTCTTACTTGTCTATAGAAGATGTCACTGGAAAGCTTCCTTATGTTGATCTCCACATCAGACACGCTGTCTTCAGGGCCAGATTAAGAACATCTTGGGCCTGGTGCTGAGGATTTTGGTGGGGCCTTTTATAAATAATAAATAAATGCGTGAGAATCACAGTGCAGCAATAGAGGGCCCAGTCTGAAAATTTAAGTGTACCCTAATGTGCTAATATGCTGTGCATACTTGTACATTGTGGCATAACCTACCCCAGGGCCTTTGAAAAGTAGTAATGTCAGGAAAGTTTACTACCGCTTTAATATCACAGGATCCCAAAAACCTCTCATGGGGCCCCCTACTGACCCAGTGGCCCTTGGGCAGTGCATAGTTGCCAACATTTAAAAAAATATTTTCAGGGACACTTTTTCACAAGTGCTATATTTAGAGTAGCTGAGATCCCCTATGTTCCTCTGTACATCACAGTAGTAATCACAACATTAAATAAGTTCTAATAATGGGACAGAACAAATATGAGAACTGAGATTTCCTTTAGTTGAATTAACAAAAGTGTGTCCATTCTAGAGCTAGTAACATTGAGGGTATTCAGTATCATTTTAAAGAACTGTTTTCGTGGGTAAGCGACATAGGGGAGGAGTACGGATGGTATATAAGTGGGAAGTATGTGCAGGTGAGTGAGAGGAATGTGGAGGGTCTAACATTGGGCACTATGTACAGGAGAAGAGTGCAAAGGGTACGGCAAAAGGCACAATGTACAGGAGAGAAGTGTGGAGGGTATGGCAGTGGGCATCATGTACAGGAGAGAAGCATGGAGGGTACGACAGTGGGCAGTATGTACAGGAGAGAAGTGTATGACAGCAGGCACCATGTACAGGAGAGGAGTGTGAAGGGTATGACAGTGGGCACTATGTATAGGAGAGGAGTGTGGATGGTATGATAGTGGGCACTATGTATAGGAGAGGAGTGTGGAGGGTATGACAGTGGGCAGTATGTACAGGAGAGGAGTGTGGACGGTATGATAGTGGGCACTATGTATAGGAGAGGAGTGTGGAGGGTATAACTGTGGGCAGTATGTACAGAAGAGGAATGTGGAGGGTATGACAGTGGGCAGTATGTACAGGAGAGAAGTGTATGACAGCAGGTACTATGTACAGGAGAGGAGTGTGAAGGGTATGACAGTGGGCAGTTTGTACAGGAGAGGAGTGTTAAGAGTATGACAGTGGGAAGTATGTACAGGAGGAGTGTGGGGGTATGACAGAGGGTAGTATGTACCAGAGAGAAGTGTGGAGGGTATGATGGGGCAGTATGTACAGGAGAGAAGTGTGGAGGGTATGACAGTGGGCAGTATGTACAAGAGAGGAATGGGGATGGTATGATAGTGGGCACTATGTATAGGAGAGGAGTGTGGAGGGTGCGACAGTGGGAAGTATGTACAGAAGAGGAGTCTATGACAGCAGGCACTATGTACAGGAGAGGAGTGTGGAGAGTATGACAGTGGTCACTATGTACAGGAGAGGATTGTGGAGAGTATGACAGTGGGCACTATATATAGGAGAGGAGTGTGGAGGGTATGACAGTGGGCACTATGTACAGGAGAGGAGTGTGGAGGGTATGACAGTGGGCACAATGTATAGGAGTGGAAGGATGTTTAGGGACTGCGTAGTGGTTAAGCGGGTCATACATGAATTGAAATTACACCAATAATGCCGAGACCAGCCATAGTCGATCTATGTATGGGCTAGCTGGTTTTACACAAGTCAATCTATTAATCGACTTGAGTACAACCAGCCTGTTTTTCCAAAAACAATCAGTGCTGCAAGCTATAGATAGCAACACTGATCATTGTACTCACAGGCAGAACACAATAACACTACAGGAGTGATTCCCCCATCTACAGGTCAGCAGGTGAGAGGGTGTGTGGGGACAGGCTGAGGAGAGATACCAGTCAGTGGCTGGGTAGGCACTGGCTAGTATCAGAGCCAGATACACACAGGTTACATACGTCGCGATCGTTAGAGCGAGAGCAATAATTCTAGCACAAGACTTCCTCTGTAACTCTAAACATGTAACCTAAAAAATGTTTAAAGCATCGCTTAGGATACCAAAAAAAATAAAAAATCGTGCTAACTTTAGTGTTTTTTTTAATGTATGAAACAGTTTATTTCCAAAAAAAACATGTTTGAAAAATTGCTGCGCAAATACAGTACCGTGCTAGAGCTGCACAATTAATCATTAACAAATCGTGATCTTGATTCAACCCCCCTGACATCTCCAATGCAGAGTTTGCTAATTCTTTCATATAACAAGTGAAGAGACTTTCAGCTGTCAAAATAAAATATCTGGACAGTCTGCCAAGTTCTTAGCAGGAAACATTGTAACTAACGCTTTCTTCTTATATCAAAGGGATAAACTTCTGTGTGTAAAGAAAATATCCGACTGTCTGCCAAGTTTGTAAACAACATGAAACATTGTAACCAACTTCCTTTTTAGATTAAATGCAAGAAATTTAACCACTTAAAGTCCAACACTTGTTTAAGTTAAAAAGCAATATTTTTTGCTAGAAAATTACTTGGAACCGCCAAACATTATATATATTTTAGCAGAGACAAAAATGGCAATTGCTGCAATATTTTATGTCACACTGCATTTGCCCACGTCATTGAATAATAAAAACCATAAAAACAAAACAGTAAAGTTAGCCCATTTTTTTTTTTTTTCATTTTAATGTGAAAGATGATGTTATGCCGTACGAATCGTGAGAGAATCGTGATCTATCTTCTAAGCAAAAAAATTGCAGTTGTCGTTTTATCCAGAATCGTGCAGCTCTATACCGTGCAACATAAAAAGTTGCAAAGACCACCATAGAGTAATTTTCTAGCAAAAAACAAATGATGATTTTCTTTCTCAGTCTGCTGCAGTGTGTCAGCTTGTATTTATAATGGCTGCTCTGTATGTAGCTTCTGACAGGCTGTGCAAGCAGGCCCGTATCTCCGGAACCCTAAATGATAGCCATCCCATATTTTGACCAGTTATGGGGTAGGTCTTCAACTGACTACCCCCCAAATGTGGGGTTTATGTGACCTCTGGTCATCGAGCTACAACCCCTGAAGTCGATCTAAAAAAAAAAAAAAAAAACTTTTTCTTTTTTTTTTTTTGGGCAAATGGGCCTATCTTGAGAAAGGGGCCTGGAGCTGCAGCTCCATCAGCCCCTCTGTTAATCCGGCCCTGGCTGTCTTCTGTTCAAGGCTTTTGTTATGCTTAGGCCGCACCTGGTCTTTATTTGGACATCTGGGCCTATAACCTGTTGCAGAGTACGATTGATAGTTGCAGCGGAGTCAGTTGAGATCAGACTTTGTGTATGGAACTGGCTTCTTTATTGGAACATCATCACACACAGGCAAAGATGTCTCCACATCATGGTAAGAGGAACACACAGACAACAACGCAGGAAGAAGAAATCAATGAGTACATTACTGGGATAGAGAATACAACATATCATAAAGAACACATATCATTAATCATTAGTGACATCTTGTGTCCTTTTTGTAAACTGCATCTGATATACAGTGATAGGCTAAGCTGTAGGTTTGTTGCATCTCCAACAAAAAGTACCCCGCTAGCGTCTGAAGAACAGCAGTAAAGCGTTGCTAAAACTAGCAGTACTTGACCGCTAAAGCAGTCTACACCCCAGTGTGAAATGGGTCTAAAAGCTAAGGTGACACGTCGCAATAGTGAGGGGGGCCTGCTGGAGCAAGTCCAGTTGAGCAGGCATGGCCTTAATTTCAGTTTGGGTAAAGCCCTCCCGGTAAGTCAGAACCGTGTTCAATTAGTGTCTTGCAGCCAATCTGCTACAGCACTAATCAGTGTATTCTGACAGTGGGGGGGGGGTCCCCTATAAGATTACAGTGTACCAGCATCACTTTTGTAGATACAAGCACCCGTCAGCTAGTGAGCTGAAAAAATCTGTGCACGTATAGCAATTTTAGGCCTGGTTCACACCTATGTATTTTTTTTGTGCATTTTCAGTTTTTCAGAAACGCACTACAGTCCATGTATCATGGGTTCCTATGGATGTGGTTCACATCTGTGCATTTTATGGAAAGTTCAGGGACCAGCAGGTTGTGTTTTTGTTTCCATAGACTTCAATGGATCAAAAATGTGAATTGAAAAATGCAAAATACACCACTAATATGCATTTTATATACAGGGTTTAACATGTTTTAGTTGCCCCTCCCCTCCTCTGCACCCACACAGCCTCATCATTAAGGCTGAATTCACACCTGTGGCATTTTTACTGCTTTTTGCATTTTGCTGATTTGCACTACAGAACGTATTCCATAGGAAACCATGTTAAATGGACTGTAGTGCAAATCTTCAAAATGCAAAAAACGCAAACAATGCCATAGGTGTGAATCCAGCCTTAGTCATAGGAATCTGTGAATGTATAAACTACAAGTTCAATCCAACACGGCAGGCGGCACACTGATCAGCACACCTGCCTACAGCTCTGCAATGGGCAATAGAACTGTAGTCAGTGTCTGCAGGAGCCTGACACTTCACCCACACTCTGCTAATTGCGGGCGCAATACTTTGCAGTCTCCAGTTTAAAAATAAATAATTAAATGCCATATCAAAAATCTATGCATTTATTATTTTTTAATAAAAAGGTGAGTGAAGGCACTTGGGTCAGGCAGGCATATAAATGGATGGTTTTATGTACATATATGTGAGTGTTTGTGTATATACCGTGTGTGTATGTGTGTGTATATATATTTATATATATATATATATATATATATATATATATATATATATATGTATGTAGCGCTACCCCATTCAGGAGCCGCTGAGTATAAGTGGGATCGGCGTGTTGTGTTACCTGGCAGGTGTCTAGGGGTGATACTTGTGAGTTGAGGAGAAGAGAGCGAATGCCCAGTCTTTAGTTGGATTTTCTTCAATGCTTTATTCCAAGGCCCAACATGGCCTCCATCAATGTAGTATAGGATAGGAACAGGTTAATGAGGAGAGTGAGAGAGAGAGCTTGAGTATCAGGCCTTGGATATTGCAAAGTGAGAGAGCAATCTTACTCTCAGTAGTAATGAACTCAGTTCATCGCCACTCCAATTGGAGTGGGTAAAGTGCTCCCGGACAGGTCTCTGCCACCGGCCTGGCAGCCAGAACGCCACTTGCAAATGCTGGGAGGACCAGGCCTCTGCCACAGGCCTAGTAGTTGAATGAGCATGAAATTGAAGTGAGCGAGTCCTCCCAATAAATTTAGTTAGAGTCACTGGATCCCCGATGGTTCGTTCAAGCCCTATTGGATCACCTGCTTCTGGGCTCTCCTCAAGAAGATCCCCCATCATACAGCTTCCAGCCTGGGATCCTCTTAGAAAAGGTTTGGGACCCAGCAGCTTCTGGGATCCCTCTCCACATTAGAGTGAAGCTCCGCATGGTGCGCAACTTCGGCCAGGTAGGCCATGGCTGCGGGGTCCGTGGATGTGCGCACCCTGAAGGTGGATGCCGCACCCGAAACTCGGACCCCGCAGGAAACAAGAACGGCCCTCAGGCCAAGGCGGATGCCCCAGATATAGCCTCCCTCAGCATGCCCTGGCTAGGGAACCAACTCCTCTGATTGGCTGCTGGGGAAAAAGAGTCCGCCAGAACCCCTCTAGCGCCAACTGCCGCCCAGGGGTGAACACACACCCCTGGAGCATAGAACCGACCACAGGATAGTTCTGTAATTGGCAGCAGCCCAATTTACAAATTGCGAATAGGAGCCATGTAAATCTCCCATTCCCCACTAACTTTAGCATAATGCCCCCACAAAAAAACAAGGGGGCGCGACATGTATAATACACACACGCATTTGTGTGTTTGAGTTTTGGGGTGCACACCCTAATGCAATAGGCTGCGCACGCCTATGATTCCACAGCATGGCTCCCATTCACAACCTCAACTTTCACAATCCACCTTGGCCAGTATAATAGTCTATTAAGCTCCTTTTGCTTGTCTGCTCCCCCTGCTGGTGGGAGGCAGAGAGTTTTTCTAGATCCAGCACGTCAGTTCATTGAGGGCAGAGGAAGCAGCTGCAGCACTGTGTTCTAACACGCTCTCTATTTAGCCAAGCACCTGGCTAGACAGGATTCAACCAAAAAGCAAAATATGTTTTTGAAAAGCTTCAGATGCAAGATGCTATTCATGTTGCATACTAGTTTAGGGACTGTAATGTTATTGAAAGTAAAAACGGGTTCACCTTTAGCGCCATGGATTCTAAAAACAACACAGGAGTTAGGGTGTAATAACTTTAATTTTAAAAGTTCTCACACAATTGTTTGGCATATTGACATAGACATATTGGGCCGGAATCAGAAAGAATATACGCCGGTGTATCTCCTGATACGCCGCTGTAAGTTCAAATGTGCGCCGTCGAATCTTTATGCCGATTCAGAAAGCAAGATACGCCGGCTTCAGCCGTCCGACGTAACTTGCCTATGCTGGCGTATTGTGCATTCGGCGATCCCATTAAAAATATGCAAATGAGCTAGATACGCCGATTCACAAGCGTAGTTGTGCCCGGCGTATTCATATATGTCGTTTACGTAAGGCGTATGACCGGCGTAAAGTTACCCCTGCTATATGAGGCGCAGGCAATGTTAAGTTTGGACGTCGGAACAGCATCAAATTTTCCGTCATTTACGTAAGTCGTACGCGAATAGGGCTTTGCGTAAGTTACGTTCACGTCGAAAGCATTGAGTATTTTTGACGTGATTTTGGAGCATGCGCACTGGGATACGTCCACGGACGGTGCATGCACCGTTCGTTAGGCGCGTCATTTACGTGGGGTCACGATTCATTTCCATACAACACGCCCACTACGGCGGCGTGGTGAATATGAGATACGCTACGCCCGCCGAAATTTACACCAGTCTTTCTGAATCTGGCCCATTCACTTCAGCTTAGGGAAGATGCCCCTTTGTTCATTTAAAGTAGGGTGAAAGTCTTGTTGAGAGGAAAAGACTCTCAATTTAACTTAATATATTGTCATGATTTGAGCTTTATTATAGTTCCTCACATAATTCTGATTTTGTTTCTTAGATATCAAGATAGTCTGACATACTTGATGAATTCTTTCAAAATAAGTATCTGGTATGACATTATATCACTATTATAATCATTATTATACTGTATATAAAGAATCAGTATCAGTATTGTAGCATTCTTTTCTCCACTGACATCCTTGTATATTTTCATATTGGCCACCGAGGAGGAAGGAGGAGACACAGAGGAGGTCACCATAAAGCATCAGGAGGAGGAGACGCAGGGTGAAACTGCCACCCACCACCCGGAGTAGGCGCTGCCCGCGACCTAGATGGGGTAAGTGCAGGGCTATTGACCGACCAACCAACCAGGGGGGTGGTGCCCGTGACCCGATTGACTGAACAGGGGGGTAGCGACGGGTGGATTGTTTGCCGCCCCCACCAAAAGGTAGTATGGAAAGTTAAATATACACACAAATGTAATACACACAGTGATGATGTACCCCTGGCAGCTCTTTTGCCCTAGGTGACAGGCTAAATTACTATTAAGGAATCTGTCTCTGGTCATAATGAACATGGCGAGAAAAAAATCCCTGTGGCATTTAAGTAGCTATAACCCAGAGAAGCAACAAAACTCTGCAATTCATCTCTGTTTCTATGTATCAATATATCCATATTGCTTTGTAGCAGACATTTCTGTATAATCACTGTATGATTCTGTATAATCATAGCCTACATCTACCTTCACTGTGCTCTTTAGTTTCTTTATACTGAAATGGGATTAACTCCCACCCTTGCTCTGTTTAGGATGATTAAACTGAATGCTATTTCCCCACAAGGAAAACAAAGCTAGAAGTTAATCCTGAAAAAATTATTATTTGCAAAATGAACTTAATCAACGTGAAGATTGGGCAAGCCTTTTCAGTGCACAGATGTTGGCAGAACAGTGAACTGCACAGATTTTCAATACTACTTTGAATAGACTTCAGAAAAGATGTATAATTTAGGCGCGATGCACACTGGGTGTTTGCTGAGCTCTTCTAAATGCCTTTCTACTGGCAGGAGAAAAACAGCATCAAAAACACACCTAAAGTTTTTGTAAACACATTTAGGCATGTCAATTGCTTGGGCATTCAATTTCTTTTATTGGTCAGAATATTTATTTATTCTGACCATTGAAATACATTTTTGCACAAGAGTTTGGCGCGCCTAGTGTTAACACATGTCTATACGTTTAGGTATGATGGGTGTTTTTTTAGGGGCAAAATGCTCCTCTGCTGAGTGTGCTGACTCTGGATTTGTCTGCCTCTAAATGCCTGTAAACCCCTATGTGTGCATGGCAATTTTCCTATGGCAAACACTGCGATGGAGCATACAGACGGCCGGGATTCCCGACAAAAGTTCTCATGGCAGTTTTCCTGTCGGGAAACCCGGTAGTGTTTAGGGGGAAAAAGTTACTGTGCAGGTTCTCGGTTTTCACCTCGGGCTTCCCGGCGGTAAAAAGTCCGCCGGGAAACCCGTACATGTGTACGAAGTTTATGGCTTGTAGTGTAATGTAACAACTAACAAAGATTGAAATTAAAGCACCACACCACTGCTGAGATGTCCGGATACAACTTTATTCCATTAAAAGTCCAAAACAAGCTGAAGTTAGAAGCTGATTGGCTAACATGTACAGCTGCACTGGATTCTGAGTGTATCAGTTTTAGTAAATTAACCTCAATATCACAGGAATTCACTTAAAGTGGATGTAAACCTGAAATAATTTTTTTTTAATGAAGACTTTTATCTGGTACAGTATAGGATGTCAGTCTTGTCACAAAGAGTTTTGCCCCGTACACGCGGCCGGGATTTCCTACGGGAAAAAATCAATTGGGAATCCCGACGGGAAAAAAGAGAGCCAGTTCTCCTTTTTTTGCCGGACGTTTTTGGCAGTTTTCCCATCTGAAATCCCATGTGTATGGGGCATAAATGCAGCTCTGAGCAATCCTCTTGTGTTTTTTTTTTGTAAGGTAAAAAACGACACACAGATACGTTTGTGTGCTGTGACTGACATCTGATGTCTTTACCTCATGAATGACATGACAGAGTGAGTGTTATGATTCCAGCTTCATATCCCCCTCCTTTCTTCTCCAGCTCTCCCAGGATTGGCTGCTCCACACCTCAGCATGATTGGGCATGCTGAAGTCATGTGGTGCCTTTCCTGAATTTTGACTGGATGTTATTCAAAATTCATGAATAGCAGAGTAGGAGAATGTAGAGGTGGGCGGGGAGTCTTGTGACATCACGACTCCTCCCACCAAGCTCCGACAAAGAGACCCGCCCACCGATTTAAGAGTTTTGCGGGGCTCCTACTGCTGAAGAGGGTGACATTTGCAAGGTAGGGATACATGCAGGAGGCTTGCATGTATATATACATGAATACTGTGCTATTCGTTTATACTGGGTGAGTGGTGGGTTTACATCCACTTTAAGGTAATACTTAGTGACAATTAGTAGTGCTGTATCAAAGAAAACAGGTACCAAACCAGATAGTAAAGGCAAACTTAATATACTGTCACCTAATATTGTTGGTAAGTAAGCAAGTATAAAATGGATTAACAATGATAATAACACTATTTATCATACAAAGTGATTACCAGTAGAGGCATAAGTTGACATTTGGTGCTCAGATCAGCATAAACATTAGCAAGCTCACCTCAAGTGCAGCAGTGAGCAGCAGAATAGTTTAATCTACTGATTGATGGAACTAGACTGCAAGACTGAATTCATGGTGAAAATGTTAGTCCTAGTCCTGAGGAGGGTGGTAGTGTAGGGGGAGCAAAGGGGTTTGATGAACAATTATTACTGAAAGTCAGAGGCGTAACTAGAACGTTCTGGGCACTGGTCCAGAAACCATGAAGCCCCCCCATGGATCAGTGGCATCGGTGGTGGTGATGGGGTAGGGTTGCCACCTCATCCCTTTAAAACCAAACACATATTAATTGTACAGGTTCTCTGGCTAAATAAAGTGGTAAATACTGTTTAGTGCATTACCGGCATTAAATTAGCCCCTAAACCTGTGAAGTACGTCAGGCTGGGCAACAGGCACTTCAAGCACTTCAGGCAGGGCATTAGGTACTTCGGACAGGGCATCAGGTACGTCAAACCGGACAGCGGGCACATCAGGGCAGACAGTGGGCACATCAGGGCAGACAGCGGGCTCCAGGACATCAAGCTGACCAGTGGGCTCTGGGACATCTGGCTGGGCAGCGGGCTCCGGGACATCTGGCTGGGCAGCGGGCTCCAGGACATCTGGCTGGGCAGCAGGCTCCAGGACATCTGGCTGGGCAGCAGGTTCCGGGACATCTGGCTGGGCAGCATGCTCCTGAATGGCAGGCTGGGTGACAGGCATTAGCTCAGCAAGCTGAGTAACGGGCCCCGGCCCAGTGGGCTGGGTAAGGGGCCTTGGATCAGCAAACCGGGTGCCAGACACTGGTCCAGAAAGCCGGAAAAGGATACTGGCACAACAGGCCAGGTAACAGGCACTATTTTAACAGGCCAGGTAATGGGCACCTGTTTAACAGACTGGGTAATGGGCACCGGTTTAACAGGCTGAGTATTGGGCACCGGTTTAACAGAGCGGGTAACAGGCACTGAAACTTCAGGCTGAGACACGGGGACCGAAACTCCAGGCAGAGACAGGGCCACCGAAACCCCAGGCAGAGACAGGGCCACCGAAACCCCAGGCAGAGACACGGGCACGGAAGCCCCAGGCAGAGACACGGGCACGGAAGCCCCAGGCAGAGACACGGGCACCGAAGCCCCAGGCAGAGACACGGCACCGAAGCCCCAGGCAGAGTCACGGGCACCGAAGCCCCAGGCAGAGTCACGGGCACTGAAGCCCCAGGCAGAGACACAGGCGCTGGAAATTCAAGCTGAGACACGGGGACCGAAACTCCAGGCAGAGACAGGGCCACCGAAACCCCAGGCAGAGACAGGGCCACCGAAACCCCAGGCAGAGACAGGGCCACCGAAAACCCCAGGCAGAGACACGGGCACCGAAGCCCCAGGCAGAGACACGGCACCGAAGCCCCAGGCAGAGACACGGCACCGAAGCCCCAGGCAGAGACACGGCACCGAAGCCCCAGGCAGAGACACGGGCACTGAAGCCCCAGGCAGAGACACAGGCACTGGAAATTTAAGCGGGGACACAGGCACCAGAACTTCAGGTGGGGACACGGGCACCAGAACGCAGGCATCAGACTGGAACATGAACATCGGGCTTGGACACTGGCATTGGAACTTTAGGCTGGAACGTGGGCACAGGGACATCAGACCAGGCAGCAGGCACTGGAACGTCAGGCTGGGTAGCGGACACTGGGACTTCAGGCTGGGTAGCAGGCCCTGAACCGTCAGGCTGGGTAGCGGACACTGGGATGTTAGTTTGGGTAGCAGGCACTGAACCTTCAGGCTGAGTAGCAGGCACTGGGACGTCAGGCTGCGTAACAGGCACTGGGACGTCAGGCTGGGGTACCAGGCACTGGGACATCAGGCTGGGTAGCAGGCACATCAGTCTGGGACACAGGAATTTTAAGCTGGATAGCGGGTAGAGATTCGACAGGATCAGGTGGGTTCTCAGGTTCAGCTGGCATGACGGCAGATTGGAGCAGGTTGGTTGGTGCGGAAGCAGGTTGGGTTACTGGCAGGATTGTGTGGGTAGGAAGGAACTTTTGTTTCTTGTTTGGCTTAATTGCTGGAGTTCTGTAGGTGACTGCGGGACTGTAGGTAGGGGGTGAAGCAGACTGAAGAGAAGGGCTGGGATAAGGTGAGGAAGAGGGAACAGCGGCCAGAGGAAGTTTTTGTGGGGGAGTTGCAGGTAGCAAAGAAGAGACAAGTGGGTTAAAGGCAGGATAGGTGCAGCAAGTAGAAACAGGGTATTAATATTTGGTGGGAAGCAGGGTATATTGAGCTGAACTGGAGGTTGCAATGGGTGGAGGAGAAAAAGGCTCCTGGGTAGGCAGATGTCTGGCAACAGAGATGGTTTGTTGTGGGCTAGCTGGGACTGATTGCAAAATACCAGACCATGTTATAAGTAGTGGTTGCACAAACTGCAGGTAACATACTGCATGTCTGACAAGGAATTGTACAGAATCAACACATTCTTTTATCATCTGTTGGGAACAGGCTGTGTAATGTTCAAAAAAAATATGGGGAGGCAACCTCCAGAAGCCATACCATTGATATGACCTGATTAATACTGAAAGGGGAAGACAAATCATCATGGCCCTCTGGGATGCAGGGCAAAGCCAGCTCTGTGCTGATTTGAATTAAAGGCTGAACATCCCCAAACAGCATACAGCCCTAATCAACTAAGGATTAAACAAAATAAATGATCTTTCGCAGCTGATCACTGGTCCACCCTTTCAGGCCGCGTACACACGATCGAACATGTCCGCTGAAACTGGTCCGCAGACCAGTTTCAGCGGACATGTTCTATCATGTGTACAGCCTATCGGACCATTTTCCAGCGGACCAAAGTTTCAAAACATGCTTGAAAACATGTCTGCTGGAAACCTGTCCGTCAGACAGGTTCGATGGTTAGTACACAAAATCATCGGACCAAAATCCCGCACATGCTTAGAATCATGTCGCAGCATGAAGAATTGAACTTCGTTTTTTCATCACGTCGTTGTGTTCTACGTCACCGCGTTCTGGTCCGAGGGGATTTTGGTCCGATGGTGTCTACGCACATCAGACCAACAGACCACTTCAGCCTGGTCCGATGAAAACGCTCCGTTGGACAAGTTTCATCAGACATATCTGATCGTGTGTACGACTGTACGCGGCCTCAGTGTCTGGCAGAGATATTCGCTACTCTCTGACACCAGCAGAGCATAATAACGAATCACATCCAAATTCATTGTAGCAAAGCAACCTGAACCAAGATGGTTCCTCTGTGTAGCCACTTCTGGTCAGGCATGGCCTTGGTATACTGTCATGTACCAGGTGTGACCAGAACTGCATGGCTAGCTACAGAGAAACACGAAACACATGTAAGTGAAAATATAATGATTTATTAGTGTAAGTGAATAATATAAATACAACCACCTCCAATATGACATTGCAATAAACCAACCAACAGACAGAGACCCACAAATAACAACAGACAGATATGTACAATAAATGGGAAATACCAGAATCATAAACATTAGTTTTGCCGCATGCAGTAGGTATAAATATTATCATCCTAGATTTGGAGGATAATTTATCTATACCATCGAGAAGTATGGGTAGAGTTGGGCTAGGGTTGACCTGGTAACCTGCGAGCTCAGATATTAAGGTGAAAATATCATTTCAAAAAGATTGAATTGACTTGCACAACCATAGGATATAGTAAGGAGCTATTTTCACCACATTGTCTCCAGCAAGGTTTGGAGTAGTTGGGGTAAATTTAAGATAGCCCCATGGGTGCCAGGTAATAACAGTGGGTGAATTTTATATATAGTTCCCAATGATTGGAACAATGGGAGGATTTGTATGTGTGATAAAATGTTTTTTCAGATTCTTATTTGGACAGGGAAAGTGGTCTGGGAGTCAGCTCAGTGTTAAGTAAGTAGAAGTAAAATAAGGATATACCCTTACCTGGGTAAGGTTGGCTGTTGGAGGATCTCCTTTCATCGAATGCACCACTGTGGTGCAACTCTAATTTCAAGAAACGTTATAACCACCCGGATACATCTTGGTGAATGGGTAGGGGCATTATTTGTTTGTCCCAAGTGTATGAGGAAGGTATTTTTGTCTCTTTTGATGCTCTGAAGGAACAAGCGGCTATCTCCAGTAAAAAAAGATCAAATACCTATTACTGCGTCATGCAGTACAAGTGCAATTTGGACTGCTGGGTGTGGACTTGACCACATCTTCCTTGGAGCATCTTATGGATGACCCTTGTGCTGATAAACTGGTAACCACGTTTTACAATGCGCTACAATCTGCTGGTCCCCATCCCTTTGCATCTACCTGTGTAAAATGGCAGGCACTCATCCCTTACCTTGCAGATGAAGATTGGGAGGAGGCCACTGAAAACCTTTATGCAAGATATGATTAGCACAGCAGGTAGTAAATTCACACATTGTAAATTCATTCACCTGCTGCATTATACTCCCGCTAAACTGAATTGTATGGCATTGACAGAGCAGGTTTCCTGACCTAGGTGTTGAGAGGTCATGGTCAGTGTCATACACATGTTTTGGTCCTGCCCAAACCTGTCCCAGTTCTGGGCGGATTTATTTGACCTGTTAACCACTTAAGGACCACCTCCTGCACATTTACATTTAGAATGGCACGGCCGGGCACATGCACGTACAGGTACGTGCTGTGCTAGTGCCCATCCGCGGGCGCACGCCCGTGTTGCGCACCCACGACCCGGTCCGAAGCCCCGGGACCTGATCGCTGCTGGAGTCCCGCGATCGGTCCCCAGAGCTGAAGAACGGGGAGAGCCGTGTGTAGACACGGCTTCCCCGTTCTTCACTGTGGCAGCGTCATTGATCGTGTGATATCTTTTATAGGGATACACAATTGATGACGTCACACCTACAACCACACCCCCCTACAGTTGTGTACACATATTAGGTCACACATAACTCCCAAACTGCAATTGTCATTTTTACAATAAACAATGCATTTTAAATATAAATGGAGAGATAACTAGGGGCGAGTTATTGGACTTTTCAGGCACTATAGACTGGTAAAGATATAGTCGCACAGAGAATTTTTCTCTAAAATCAAATTTATTAAGATACAAAATTACAATTCACATATTTAAAAAAAAATTAGCGTTCCGTAGGAACTGAATAGCAAACTTGAGGGCATTGCAAGTGTTCCTCAAAAATAACAGGAAAAAAAAATAATAGTCAGACATTATGATATATATTCATAGGTGAGGGAAAGAACCTTCAAAAATGGTCAATATTCAATAAGTCCTGTAAATTTAATGAGGAGTCAGACAAAAAAAAATAAAAAAAAATCGCTGATCGCCGCCATTAGTAGTAAAAAAAATGTTTTTTTTATAAAAATGCAATAAAACTATCCCCTATTTTGTAAACGTTATAAATTGTGCGCAAACCAGCCGATAAACGCTTATTGCAATTTTTTTCCCAAAAATAGGTAGAAGAATACGTATCGGCCTAAACTGAGGAAAAAAAATATTGTTATATATATTTTGGGGGATATTCATTATAGCAAAAAGTAAAAAATAATGCATTTTTTTTCAAAATTGTCGCTCTATTTTTGTTTATAGCGCAAAAAATAAAAAACGCAGAGGTGATCAAATACCACCAAAAGAAAGCTCTAATGTAGCTGGTGAGAGCAATGTCTGTGTGTGTGTGTGTGTGTGTATATATAAGTTTGCATGGTGTAGTGTGCAGTTCTGTTGAATGGTTGAGGGAGGTTGTTTATTGTGGGGTTTTCCCTAGTTGCTGTAGGCCCAATACGTTGAGAAAAAGAACTTGGATTTTTTCAATATAAGTTATACTGATTTGTATCTTTTTTTGATAAGCTGTTCTGTTTGGTTTTTCAAAATAGAAAATAAAAATGAAACACCTTTAAAAAAAAGGTTGGCTGTTGGAATAGTGAAATACAGGTAATGGGAGATTTGTTTCAAGGGGAAAATTGGTTGTGCTAAGCCAGTGACGCACTCTCATATAAGTGACAATTTCATGGGGATTAAGTGCATATGTGTTTCGTAGATATTGGAAGGGTGCCAGTTTACGGTTTATGTGAAGATTTAGTAGTATGCATTCCAGAATATTTCAATGGAAGGAGATTGAGATTTGGGATCATATAGTGTAAGGAATCTATGGGTAAAGGGATAGTTTTTAAAGGGTGTAAGGTGGAGGGGTGGTATAGAAGTGTTGGGCTTCCTCTAGCTTGCTAAAGTTTTTGGGGTCCACAACAAGATTGGAGTTCAACCTTCAGAGACAGGGAAAAGTATGTTTACAGGAGTTGCCAATATCAATGCTGATTGGGACATGGTCAGACACACGTTTCTGGATGTACTTTCTGGTACATCCAGAAAGCATTCAGAGCACTTCATCTTTTCCACATTTTGTTATGTTACAGCCGTATTCCAAAATGACAAGATTGTATCGAAGCACAGATCTGGGGAAGGGTACAGAAAAAATTCTGTAGTATTGAAGGTCCCAATGAGCACAGTGGCCTCCATTATCCGTAAATAGAAGAATTTTGGAACCACCAGGACTCTTCCTAGAACGGACACCCCGGCCAAACTGAGCGATCGGGGGAGAAGAGCCTTAGTCAGGGAGGTGACCAAGAACCTGATGGTCACTCTGACAGAGCTTTTCTCTGTCTAATCAGGCATGTATGGTAGAGTGGCCAGACAGAAGCCACTCCTTGGTAAAAGGTCTGGAGTTTGCACCTGGAGGACTCTTAGACCATGAGAAACAAAATTCTATGGTCTGATGGAATAGGGGTTGAAGTCTTTGGCCTGAAGTGCAAGCGGCATGTCTGGAGGAAACCAGGCACCGCACATCACCTGACCAATACAATCCCTACATTGAAGCATGGTGGTGGCAGCATCATGCTGTGGGGATGTTTTTCAGCGGCAGGAACTGGGATACTGGTCAGGATTTAGGGAAAGATGAATGCAGTATTGCACAGAGACATCATTGATGAAAGCCTGCTAGAGAGCACTCTAGACCTCAGGCTGGGGCGAAGGTTCATCTTCAAACAGGACAATGACCCTAAGCACACAGCCAAGATAATAAAGGAGATGCTACAGGACAACTCTGTAAATGTCCTTGAGTGGCCCAGCCAGAGCCTAGACTTGAACTCCATTGAACAACAGAGCTGTGCACTGACAATCCCAATCCAAAAGAAAGAAAATAATGTATTTGTTTACATGTGGCATTTTTTTCTTTACTACAAATTATTTTGTATTCATCTGCAATGTCATTTTGAACTTTCTAGCAAATGTGACTTCTTCGGGTAAGTCAATGCCCTAGCACAGCCCCCTCTGGACTTACACGTCACAGGCCTGTCCTCCTTTAGGACTGTTTAATTACTCTCTGTGCTGGCCAAGCTTCTCTGACCCTTCCCTCATCTCCTTACTAAACCTTTTAGCTTCTAGGGAAGACATCGAATGAGAATACTATAGAGTTACACTTGAGAGGCAGCTCTGAGTCTGATGGAGCTGATTAAATCATTCCCAAGTTGGTGGCACCCAGTAGCATTCTCAAGGCTTCTGGATGTTTACACAATGCATAACATATTTTAAGTGCACATATACTCTAAGGCCTTGTACACACGGCTGAATATATCCGCTGTGAACGGTCCCCGGCTGTACACACCATCGGATCAAATTCCCCGCCGGCGGACAGCGCGGTGACGCGGCGGTGACTTCCTGAGTAAACACTTCCGCGCGCATGCGTCGGATCCATTCACAGGATACGACGCATGTGCGGCAAGATATGTCCGATGGTTTGCCGTACTAACCAGCGGACATATCTGACGGCCAGCTATCCGGCGGAATTATTTCAAAGCATGCTTTGAAATTTTTCCGCCGGATGAATCCGGCAAAAAGCGTCCGTTTGCCCCTACAGACGAGGGGATTTTTCGGCTGAAATGGTCCGTCGGACCATGTTCAGCGGAAATATCCCCTCGTGTGTACAAGGCCTCACAGGAAGATTGTTGTTGAAATGAATGGTCTGCAGACAGGATCTCTGTAATTAATCACAATTACAGCCCTAGCTGTAAATTACAAATCAAACCTGCATTACAACCGTGAATCATATTGGGTTGATTACAAATCACCTGCATATGTTAACTACTGTATAAACGTATGTTGATTTGCACTCCAATGTGTCAGTTTCCTAACGTCACAAAACTAACAGAACTTCAAAAAGGACAAATAGTCAGTGCCCAAATTGCTGATGTATTGGTCAAAAAAAAAAAGTAAAGTTACATGTGTAAAGGTGAACAGTTTCTAAAATAAGTACAACATATGCCAAACTAAGGAAACATCAATCAACAAGGAGGAAAAGTGGCCGCAAATTAAAACGTACCCACTTAGGTGATAGTTGTTAAATGCCATAAAGCAGATCCTCCAAGTTATCCCAAAATTGTGACCTCTTTGACCCAGTCTGAACAAAAAACATATAGGGCCAGATTCATCAAGCCGCGCGTAAAGTTGCGGCGGCATAACTTTTCTTATTTACATTGCGTGTTACGTTGCGGCAGCGTAGCATAAATTGGGCGGTCTAATTCAAAATAGGCGGGAAGGGGGCGTCTCCTATTTAAATTAGGCGTGTCCACACGCCGAACGTACTGCGCATGCGCCGGCCATAGAAAAAACTCAGTGCGCATGCTCCAAATCTCGTCGCTACTTGTCAATGAAAGCGACGTAAACGTAACTTACGCCAGCCCCATTCTGAATCGACTTACGCAAACGACGTAACTTACGTCCAATACGACGAGGTCACGACGTCCATACTTAACAAAGGATGCGCCTGCTTTGGGCAGCTTTATCTTTACGGCAGGAAAACCGTTACGTAAACGGCGTAAAGTGACTGCGTCGGGCCCGCGTACGTTCGGGAATTGGCGTATCTCGCTGATTTACATATTCTTGGCGTAAATCAGCAAGAACGCCCCCAGCGTCCATTTTAAAACTGCATTTAAGATCCGATGGTGTAATACAATAACGCCTGTCAGATCTTTGCTGCAAACCGGCGTATCTTGTTTTCTGCATACAGAAAACAGATAAGCCGGCGCAAAGTGTGAGTTATGCCGGGGAATCACTGATACGCTAGCATAACTCGTCCTGAATCTGGCCCATAGTGGGCTTCTAAATGCTGCATGTTATGACAAGACCACCATTCATAAACTGCTTATATCCAGAGTCAGTGCTTTGCATAAAGCACAAAATCGTAAGTCTGAGAAAAAAAAAATACTGTATATATTCATCTAATGAATCATTCTTTACTCCATCTACTTAATAGGTCACAAAACAGAAGGCTTTTCTTCTTTTTGAAAAAGGGTTCAACATTCAACTTCTCACAGTTCAACAATCAAAATGTGTGTGACAGCATTCCAAGAACTGAAGTTATTCTGATAGCAAAGTGAGATCTTACTCTGTATTAGGTCCATGCGTTTTCTTCAATAATCTATTGACAGCTTAGAAGTAAAAAAAAGATCTTTGCACCAGCAATGTAGCACTCTAGCTGTTTTTAACAATGGCACTTAAGTAATATAAAGATTGTTATTCAGGACAATAGCAGTTGCCCATAGAGTTTGGATAACATTGAAAATGTTCTATGATTATGTAGATGCTTTTCGTAAAATAATATGACTTTGTTTACACTCAAACAATTAAGAATGTCTTTTATTAATACATTCCACATTTTCCAGCAGACCAGATCGCCCAGAGAGGCTGCCTCCTCATTCATAATATGGCTCATTATACTTAATCATATGGTCGTGCCAGCAATGTTGCTATTCTTTTTATTTTCAATTAGGCTATGTTCCGATCTCTGCGTGTGTGTTTTTCTGTGCATGGGTTGGGGAGAGCAGCCCATTCATTTCAATAGGCTGCCCTACCTGCAAAACAATGCAGGAAAAAAAAATAATCTTGGACCCTTTTTTTAAATTGGGCTATACTTAATAGCACGGTGCTGGAGCACCATGCAGTTTAGCATGCACAAAAAACAACGCTGTGATTAATGATGCATGGGAGTGCCCTTAAGAATTATTGGTAGCGCCATGTGTCTCCTTGAAGTGCAATGCATTTCTTTGCAGGTCAGGACCAAGCAGAATTTTCCCCACCCACAGAGGTATAACCCTAGCCTTAAGCTGCAGTAAAAATGCATTTATAAAGGTTTTCTAAAGGAAAAGGACAGCAATGGTGGGGATTCAGAAAGAATGGCGTAATTTTAAGCGGGCATAACGCATCTCATATGCGCTACGCCGCCGTAACTTAGAGAGGCGAGTACCGTATTCAGAAACAATTTGCGCCCTAAGTTACGGTGGCGTAGCGTATATGGGCTGGCGTAAGCCTGCGTAATTCAAAGGAGGCAGGTAGGGGGCGTGTTGTATGTTAATGAAGCGTGACCCCATGTAGATGCATGGCGGAACAAACGGTGCATGTGCCGTCCGTGGACGTAACCCAGTGCACATGCTCAGAATCACATCGGATAGAATGCCTAAGATACGCCAAACACTGCCTACAACGTGAACGTAACTTACACACAGCCCTATTCGTGTACGACTTATGCAAACTACGTAAACGTTGTAAAATTCAACGGCTGTTCCGACGTCAATACTTAACATTGGCTGCGCCTCATATAGCGCAAGTACGTTCGTGAATCGGCGTATCTAGCTCATTTGCGCCCCTAGCGGGCAGTGTAAATATGCACCCTAGATACGACGGTGTACTAAGATTTATGTCGGTCGGATCAAGCCCACATTCAGGCGTATCTTGCTTTCAGAATACGGAACACAGATACAACAGTGCATCCTAAAACTTACGCGGCGTATCAATAGATATGCCGGCGTAAGTTGTTTCTGAATCCGGGCCACTGTCTCTAATTGAGCCTTTACAATGTGCAAAATAATCAGTCTCACCTCAGATTCACTTCCCTATTTTGCATCAGCCATGCAACTTTCAGCTTTGGGAGTTTTACAGGATATTGCCAGTCTCAAAAGTATAGTTCCAATTATAGTAAAGAAGAAAAATGTCTACTTAGAGTAATGTAAAGTAAGAGGGAGGAACCATTGAGAGCTGCAGGGGATCAAAAGACCAATGCGAATGAACACACTGCAAATAAATCAGGGTTAGAAAATGTGGGCACTGGGAAAGGTGAGTATCCACTTGCCGCCGAATCAGGTATATGTACATGATTGCCATCAAATGTTTATACCGGGGTTATGTCTGAAGCTATATGCTATAACCAACAGACAATTGTGGACTTATTCATTTGTGTGTGAAAATTTAAGCTTGCGCTACTGACCTCTGTGAACAACACACTTTTTACAACCAAAGCTAAAGAGAAGCTGTAAAACATGGAAAAGAAACCAAATAGAACATAAGGTTTCAATCTGCAATTGCAATGATGTTCTAAAATTTGAAAAAAAAAAAAAATACTGTGTTGCGATAAGGCAAACTTATTCACTTACTTTGTGTGATGGACCCAAGCCTTCTCACAGCTATAAGCAATAAAGAGGCATTCCCTGATATTAGAAGACTTAAAGAAAAGACTTTCTATGAATATACTGTAGATTTAAAGGGCTTTTTCTCCATGAAACATCAGCAGTTTCACTTTAAAGGGGTAGTTCCCCCAAAAACCTTTTTTTTAACATTTATTCAGGCTCGTTATGTCAAGGGGAATCAGTTTTTTTTTTTTTAGAAATGAAGCCGTACTTACCGTTTTACAGATGCATCGTCTCCGACGCTTCCGGGTATGGGCTCCGACTATAGGCGTGCCTATTTGATTGACAGGCTTCCGACGGTCGCATACATCGCGTCACGATTTTCCGAAAGTAGCCGAACGACGGTGCGCAGGCGCAGTATAGAGCCGCACCGTCGCTCGGCTTCTTTCGGCTACTCGTGACGCGATGTATGCGACCGTCGGAAGCCTGTCAATCAAATAGGCACGCCCAGACCAGACGATCATACCCGGAAGCGACGGAGACGATGCATCTGTAAAACGGTAAGTACGGCTTCATTTCTAAAAAAAAAAAAAATGATTCCCCTTGACATAACGAGCCTGAATAAATGTTAAAAAAAGGTTTTTGGGGGAATTACCCCTTTAAGACTAAATAGAATCAGAGACAGATGCAGCAGTGAAGGCATATCCATAATTATACACCTCGACTCTAAATGTTCCACACATCAGCCTGATCAGAAATAGGAAATTGACTTACTAAGTAGATGTGATTTAGTGCTGAACTGCAGTCGACCATTCAGATATACGTGATATTGTGATGTTTGAATACATTTGAACCATAAATGAATGTAATTTTCTCCTTGGTTAGAAAAAGGCCAAATAAGTAGGAGGTGGCTGTATAAAGACATTGAAAGTGATTAAACCTCCCAATGGAAATTTGACCCAGCATAAAGATAAAGACATGAGTACTGTGCCAGTATCATTGGATGACCTCTATAAATGCTGATAAGAATGGAAAATGGAAATGACTCATACAGCAAAAAAGTTATTTGCAATCACAAGAATATAATTCCTTTATTTTAGCTTTTGAAGTGTCCTACAATCATGCTTAATGACCACGAGTGCAGGCTACCTTGAGACATGAAGCCAAGACAATCTCCATATGTAGACTCAAATTTGCTTCTTTCTCATTCACTTGAGAGCTCTATTTTCAGCTACTAAGCTAGAAAGAATATAATGAGACTGCCTTTTTTAACCTGTAACCACTTTATTCCAATAGCCATTCTGACAGAAAAGGACATTAGGTTATCACAACCAACATTCTTATAGAAGACAATGTAATAAATGAAATGATGTGTGCAAAGTTAAGAATTTCAATGCACAACAGAATGAGATTTACTCAGAGTTTTTTTTCTCCGAAAATAAGTGCAAGAACTCAACCACGACCCTGTTCAGATTTCACAAACAGTAGAAGGGTCTTAAAGGGGCATTAAATACCAGGATTGCATTACATACAGAGTGTAGATTTCAGGGGGGTTACACACAGAGTGCAGAGCTGGGTCTTGTAAACACAGAAACCAGACTTCTGTGTTTACAGGTGATTGTGGTAAGCAGGCACCAAAGGGTCTGAGCCAAAGGTGGTGGAACTGAGTACCCCCAAGTTCCCCCTGAAAAAAAGCCCTGGATTTGCTTATTAAACTAGAATTGTATTGTTCTTTGATTCTAATCTCTCAGGCAGAAAAATGCTCCACACTTTTTGCCTTGTTTTACTATTAAACTGCTGTTAAAGTGAGCCTTTCCTAAAATATAAATGGGGCTACCATTGCTGACCTTCTGCTATCAATACTTTCTTAATCCTTAACCAAGAACAACTATGTTAATTGGGAAAGTCAGTTCCAATCAGCTTCTATCTTTCAATCTATGCATATTCACCCATTTGGATTTGCCTGCAGTTGTTTGCACTTACAACCAATTTTCCTTCACATTCTAAGATATAGATCTTTGCAGAGGCAGTTGCATAAGACATAAGGGGCCAGATTCAGGTACATTGGCGCATATTCTGACCGGAGTAGCGCACCTCCTTTACGTTAGACCGGCGCAATGTAGAGGCGCAATCACCGTATCCTTGTAGTATTTGCGCAGAAATTTGCGCCGAGGCAACATAATTCCCGAGGCGTAAGGCGGAGTAATTCAAATTGGGAAGGACGTGGGCGTGTTACATTGAAATAAGCCGTGACCCCATGCAAATGAAGGGCCGGCCGGATCGCGCATGCGCACATGAAGCAGACCATGGTCAGCACCTCACAACTCGGGAACGGCGCAATCAGTGAAATTGGAAGTGGACCCGGGCAACTTAGTGAGCTACGCAGAGAGCTTTTTTTTTTTTTTTTTGTAAATTGTTTTTATTGAGGTTTTTCAACAACACATACAGACACAAACAAAACAAGAAAAGAAAAAGGGGAGAGTCCATGGCACAACACCATGTCTCTCGCGACCAACATGGTCGCAACATTAATAACTCACCTAACATAGTGACTGCCTAACAAACAAAACCCCCTTCCCATGACCCCTCAACTCAGTTCACCACCATTTGGCGTTAGTGCATGCAGTAGGAAAGACACATCCTTGAAATTAAGCAAGACAAACAGTTATGAGCTCCTGTCCAAGACAGGCAAATTAATATTTAGACCATGCTCCCACCTTGCGTGAGATCCGAAGAAGAAACCAACTCGGCCTTTCATCGCTACCGTATAGGATAGGAACCCCCACCTGTGTCATACGCAAATTGAGTGTTCAGGATTGAAACCCCCGGACAGCCTTCCACTTTTATCCTGCAGTGACGTCAGCATTGAACCAGGCCCGCCAGACCTTGTCAAACTTCTTCCCGCACCCCCTAGAGATATAGGTCGCCTTATATAGGGGCATCATTGAGTTTACCAGGCCCTTCCAGAAGGCTAGATCCGGCGGGGCGGGCGACTTCCATTTAAGTAATATGGCCTTCCTCCCATAAAACAGTACTATGTTCAGCAGTGTTCTCAGGGCCCTAGAGGGGACCACCTCATCCACTAGGCCCAGAAGACAAACCTGCACCGACAGCGGAACAGGCACATGCAGAATATCTTTAAGGCAAGTAACCACCCCTTCCCAAAATACCTTAATTTGCGGGCACTCCCAGAAGATGTTGGCATCGGCCGGCGAAAAGGAGCACCTCCAGCACTCCGGGGCTACTGAGGGGAACAAAACTGAAAGTGGGCTGGGGTGAAATAGATTTTTTAAAAATTTGAAATGTATCAGCCTGTCCCTTGCAGATACCAAGTGCTGAAAGGGACTGTCCCACATGTCATCCCAGTCCTCACCATCTATACCAGGGACCTCTCTCTCCCACCTCTCCCTGCATTTAATCAAGGCCGCCGGGCGCTTTTTAAACATTTCCTTATAAGAGACAGACAAGGTCTTAGAGAGGTCCTGTTCCATGAGCATGTCCTCGAGAGACGATCTGATGGATTCAATCGCCCTCTCCCGGAACTGAGCCCGGAAGGCGTGGCGAAGCTGGATATATCTAAAAAAATAGGAGTTCGGGAGATCAAACCGCGCCTTAAGCTGGTCAAAGGTGAGCAGGTCCCCATAACTAGTCACGTCCCTGAGAAGCTTAATGTCCTTAGTCGCCCACACCATCGGGTCCGGATAGGAATAAAAGTGTGGCAGTTTGGGATTCCCCCACAGCGGAGTCTGCGGCGAGAATCCCAAATAGCTGGGGCAGGCCAGAGCCACCGCATCGCCCCACGCTCTGACAGTCGCCCGCATCCGACGTCAGCGGCAGGTCAGACCCCACTCCCCTATGTATAGCCAGTCTCAAAGTCTCGAAAGACCCCAGTGAGCTCCCTAGCACCGGGCGGAGTCCCCGTCATCAGAGGTGAGCCATCTGGGACGAAAACCATTTGGCCTGCGAGGTAATACTTCCTCCAGTCTGGCAAGCTAGCCCCCTACCCCAGGGTTCCTGAAGCGTCTTAAGCCCTATACGCGGCATTTTGGATAGAAAGGAACTAGTGATGCCATCCAGTGTTTAAAAAAGGACTTAGGGATGCGCACTGGAGCTGCTAGGAAGTATAGGATTACCGGGA